>OY728157.1:949905370-950505370 GCA_963277665.1 Viscum album
TATCTTGAAAATGGTCACTATGTATGTTCATTTTATACTACTAAAATATAATTTCATTGTTATTACATTTTTTCTGTTATATACATGTTTCTAATATGGTTTTATGAAATATAAAATGATTTTATAAAGGAACTCTTATTTTTAAAAATATATATTTTACTTCTCTTGATATTTTTAATTCTTGACTCAATATTGATGATCCCTATACCAATGTTATATTCAATTTTTGTAAACCCAAATTATTTTCATGAATTTATTCTTTATTAAATAAATCCCATTCCTTTCCATGGGTTATTTTATTTCTAATATTGATTTATGTTCTTTTTGTAAAACATGATTATATAAATGTTATGATGTGATGGGTGTGCCAGGAATTATATAGCGCTCAAATGCATTGGGTAATGTAATGTATGTCATGAGATAATGTGAAATATGAATGAACATGATGTTAGAATTGTTCATAATGATAATGTTATGGTTATTCATATATTTTATGTGTGAACATGATGCTAGATTAGTTCACAACTATGTGTGGTATTGACCACTATGACACAATGTTTCGTTTTTATGCACGGTCACATTCCATGTCTTTATCAAATGCTTCCTATCATGATATGATGATGATCCCATTCTTATGTTATGATAATAATTATTATGATCTCCCTTTCTATATTGATTCATTTTCTTATATATCCTCTTACTAGTATTTTATCTCACCCCTTTATTTGATATATATCATTGGGTGACTACTTATACTAAGGAGTACATGAGGGCCACTAAGAAGATTGAGAAGAAGGAATTAAATTAGGTTTATGTTTTATTATGTAAATTTTATGTTCTATACTAATTTTACCAAGATACTAAACCTTTCTATAACGTCCTAACCCCAGTTACCCAGATTCGGTGCATTATTTTAATACATTAGCATGATTACAAGGAATCAAGTCCCAAAGGACCGATCAGTTTAGTAGTCCTGGAAAATTTATTACATACATGAATGTTACATTACACTTTATAACATACAAAACAACATAAATAATCCTTTATGAATGCCATTATTCCCTTGGATTAACCCTGAATATTAATCACAATACACTTCTTCACCTCCTGGGAAAAATAAAACATAGAAAGAGGTGAGATAAGATGCTCAGTAAGGATAACAATATAGCAGAAACTTTCATAAATAAGCATAAACATAGAAGGAAATTTATAACAAAAACAAAAGCCTTTTAAACTTGATCTTCAGCATAATATGGAAAAAATAAAATGAAATAATGCCATTTACTTATTCAGATGGATATTCTACTAGTCGAATAACCTCATGCAATATCAATAAACACATTTATAATGATGGAATGCATAATTTCATACTATCATAACCACATATTCAAGGCCTCGTGCCAAGACTACAAATAATATTTTATCAATGCCTTGTTCCAAGACACTAGTTTGTCTCATTATCCCTACCGATGCGTCGAGAAGAAATAGAGGGCTCCACCCGTCACTTACTATGTCCAATTCATTCCTCATATGAAATGTTTGAATCATAACATAAACATTCGTATTAACACTAGCATACGAAATGTCAATACTTTAACCACAAACCATGAATGGTATAAAAATTGCATATCCACAGTCAAACATAACTCATTCGATACAATATGGAAGATTGTATTGTATCAGATTAACCTCAATCGATAATAATGAAGGATATTTACATAGTTTAAAATAATCATCAAACTATTGAGATAAATATCCTCATTTTTCTTGAAAACATTTAAAATCACACTATTTACCAAGAATCCATTTAAAATAGATTTTTGAATCAATTTTCCCCATACCACTTTGAAACTTTTAAAAGGAATTTTGATTTGAAAACATTAATGTACATATAAATAAATCCTTAAAACCATTTTTAAAACATGGACATTAATGAGAAAGATTTAGAATAATAAATCATTAAAACATTTTAAAATGATATTTTAGTTAGAGTTTATAACCAAAAATGAGACACATGAATACAAATAATTGAGGTAATAAAAACATTGTAATATCATGAGAATAATTGGATTCATGATATACTATGTCAAAGTACATTATATACACCATATACAAGTGATTTTGTGTATAACAACAAAGGAGTCTCAATGGAATGTAAATTGAGATAAAATATCTCATAAAGGTTGTATCCTTAGGTTAAGGATAAATCAACGACATAATTATGTGTGAAAAATATAAATACACTCAATATTATTGGATATTTAGTGTAAAACAATCAAAGGATATTCACACATATTATTATAAAAGCAAAAAAAAATAATTGGATGTTTAACTCAATAAATGAAGATTGAGTAAAAATTAATCTTATCAAGTTCATACCGATGACTTGAGAATTTATCAATGGAGTGATTATGTGTATCAAAATTATATCCATAGAAATTGGAGTTAAAATTATGACATAAGAAAATGAATAGTGATTCCACACATAATCTTGGAGTAAAATAATCAATGTAGTATGTGTAAAGCCGAATGAGTGGAAATTGAAATTTCAAATTCACTTATTGATTTGGTAACTTACGAAATATACACCCAAGAAAGAAGGATCATAAAATGATGATTTAAATATCCATGAATTAAATTATATTACACAACGAATACAAACATGGGCAGTACACACACCAAATTCAATAAATAAGTGGTGAACAATGGAAATCTAAGGGAATTAAAAGTGAGATAAGAAACCCCTTACTTTGTGCTTTTTCCTTGGTCGATGGTAGGTTAACCTCATATATTATAGTGAAATAATTGTTATTTAATTATAAAATAATCATATACATTATTATGATATCATATATGATCTTTTAACATTGATTTGTTAATTATATCTTAGTATTATCGTCATTTCAGGTGTTAACGGATTTGTTTTCCTTTATATTATTTGTTATGTGAGCCATATTTGTTATGTATGGGATGTATCTTATTCATATCCAGAATTATATCATGTCTCTAAACATTATTTTTAATCATCAAATGAAATTTAGTCTTGAATGGATATGATGGGGGAATGAATCTCATCACGTTCGTGGAGATGGTAATCCGTACGTACGCACGAGCAACAATATCATTCTTTTGATATTAAAATAATATATAATTGGATGTTATATAATATATAAAAAATCATTTTAATTTTATATTTATTATTTACACGAATTACACATCATTATTATACCCATCCAAGTAATAATATATTGAATAACAATTACACCACGACGTGGAGACGGAAGGTCGTACGTACGCTTGTATGGTGACATGTCATTCAAAGGATGGATAGAATACTGAATATGGTTGTACCATATTTATAATAAAATCACAGTATATATAATATACTGGATTCATTATTTTAGAATGGAAATAACAAAGAAATAAGAAGTGGAAGGAGAAAGGAACTTGAAAGAGGGTGGTGAAATCATTACCTCTTCTTCGGGTTCTTCCTTTTTATTTGATAAAAAGGTCTCCTTAAGATGGATTTCATACAAAATTAGGGCCTCTAGGATGAATTCAATGAAGTTTATATAATATTTGGGAAGGTTTTGGCCAAACCAAAAGGCATTGAGGGTATGAATTTGAAAGAAGGGGGAGTGCCCTTTTATAAGAGGAGTGAGGGGCACCTTAAGAAAATCTAGAAATATTATTTTATAATAAATTCATATTCGGTTTTTAATGGCTTCAAAGTGAATTATTTGAAGTATAAGGAGGTTATAGGTCGAAAAAAACTCAACCAATAGGTTTTATATAGGTTTGGGTCACTTTATTAACCTTATATTTTAGCTTTAACTCTTAGTTAATTAGTTTGACATTAACCATGTCACTTTGTATTTTTATATTATATGGTTAATAAACATATTATAAACTTCCAAGAGACCTCCAAGTGGTCCATTAATAATATAACTATCATTATATAAGTTCTTTGGCTGAACCTTGGATTTTTAGGAATATAATATCAATTAATAATATAATATTTGTTTTAAAAACACTTTTATGTCAATTTTGACACTATTGGGTATTTTGTTTTTGATAAATTCATAAAAGAATTATTTATTCGAAAACAATTTATATAACCAATCCCAATATGTCATATTAACTTATAAAATTATTTTAATTCATAAAAGGTCTCAAATTACATTTATTTGGGTATTTATAATATCAATTAACTTAATATTTCATTAATACGGTAATTACTGCATCATCATTGTGTCATAAATAAATTAAAATATTTATTGTCTAAAATTTATAAACAAAATACAATTATGTAGTAAATCGTTTTATCTTTCTAATGAATATTTATAATCTAATTTGAATTATGTATAACCCTATTTTAAAAATGTTTTTCTTATTAAACTTTGATTTTAACTCTTTTAACTCATCTTTGAATTAAATAATAATAAATGTCCTAATCTAAAACAAGTGGACCTAAATGATAATATTTTATTACTAAGGTTGTTTTTGGTCGAGATAAATGAGTCCAATAGAATTAGGACATCTGTTAGGGTAATATTAATATAATTTTTACCCTTAATTACCCAATTTACTTTTAACCTTGTTAAATAAAAGTAAAAAGTTTCTATTCACCAAAAATTATTTTTATCTTATTGAACCAAATTTCACTCCTTGATATTAACTGTTTCTCTCTTATTTTCAAAATTCCACTCATAGAAGTGGTAAAATTACGTTTTATGTGAATTTGTAAATTCACCTAGGAGGTGGGTAAAAGGTGGTCAAAAGTTCAATAAAATTTTTATATATCTAAAACTATTATAAATTGAATTCAATGAGTTACATTGAACATATATATGTATTATGTATCTATTTTTGACCTAAAAAAATTTAAATAAAATAAATAATTATTTAAATAAAAATTCGGTTTTAAACTATAACTCAGTGATTTTCACTATTCATCAAAAATTGTAAGTTTTCCGAAAAATACAAAAAATTCTCCGTAAGCTAATTTTGATATTCCGAATCCAAAAATGAAGTCCATTTTGAATGATAAAATTTATATAATTTCAAAAGGTGGGTGTTACTATTCATAACGACTAGTTTGATTGGTTATGGTGTGTGTTAGATCTCGAAGTTGCGTACAACACACATTACTGTATTATTCAAAGAAAAGAGTATCTTGGAAGCTTGGAGTGTTACATTCTCCCCTCCTTCAATAAATTTCATCCTTTCAATTTATTCTCAGTATTGGAAACTTGGGGTTGACATTTCAAAATATCTTAGTTGAAATCACACATCGAAAAATGGATTAATGAGTCCTCTTTAAAATAAAGATTGGTATGTATGAAGGTTACCGAAAATAACACATACTAGGGTTCCATGTAGGAAAACATGGATATGGAAGAGAAATATAACCATCAATATCTGATGGAGAGTGGTAGAGAACATGGGTATGAAAAAGCTAACAATCATAAAGCCATAAATTTTTAATGATCCATGGTACCATTTAGGACAACATTTTTTTTCTAAGTTCCTTATCTTAATGTTGAGGAATTTATTTGTGAGATTGGATAAGATCATAAGTAGATATACTTAATATATAATTAGAGTTTTATCCATTAATAAATTTCTACCACAAACTCATCTTTCACTCCAAAACATAATACAACTCAAAAATACTCTATTTATGCTAATCGTATAAGGTTCCCAATACAAGGAATTTATAATTCACATATCATACCCTTTAAAAAAAGAAACTAAATTATATCGTCCCGGAACATCATGTAGTATAGTGGTAGGTGATAAATCCCAATCACACTTATGGTTGTGGGTTCGATTCCTGCAACTTTGTCCAACGCGACGGGTCGTCACATGGTTTGCGTGTTGTCCTTTTATAAAAATCCAAAAAATAACCTTTCAAACTCAATCCATTCCATCCATTAAAATTATCCAAAATACTACTATCCAAACTCATAGTCCAAAATTTATAAGGATGTTAAACACAATTAAGACCCTTTTCCATGTAATAACATGTGAACACCTTCATCATGTGTTATTTTAAAACATGGTAACATCCTGACTTACCATAAAAACTTATTGATTACATTCAGTCTCCCTTATTCATTATAGAATACCGGATATACTTGTTCTATCCAAAAATCTTGTATAATCAAATAATGATGCAAATATACAAATCATTAATCAGTGCCAAGGTAGTCAAGAATATCCAATATAATTTATCCCAATCAACCATCTCTTATTCCAAAATTACTACCTCAGTATCAAGACCATATTAAGTATTACCTTTCCTTCAACCATGTATTTTCAAAAAAAAGTTTAACTTGCTGTTGAGTCACTTTTCATAGTACCATATAGTCTCAAATCCTCAAAGAAATAGTACTGTAGTACAATCCTTATTTATCTCCATAATTCATATAAACAGTACATCGTTGATACAACACTCAAAAAAAATAATTCTTTAATAACAACATAAGAACACTAGTCATTACTCATCATATGTGGTAGTATTATAACTTTATTATTATCCAATAGCTTCATTTGGGGTATACTATGATGATTTTAACATTGATTCGCGTAGTGTCCCCACTCCTTGTTGATTAAGCATTGTACATTTGAAACCTTTTTCTTACCCTTGCAGTCACGTACTTGGTGTCCTTTTTCTCCACACTTATAACAAACTCTCAGTCCCTTCAGGCAGGTTCTAGGTTGTTTCTTCCCACAATTATCACATATAGGAAAATTCTTATTTTCCCACTTCCCTTTATCCATCTTTCCCTCTTCCATTATTTTCTTCTCTTGCTTCCCTTCAAAGTCATAGGACTCAGAGAATTATTTACTAATCTTATTAAAACATGATACTATTTCTTCATATGATGATAATACATGGGAGGCTATTTCCCTTCTAAATTCTGGAATAAGACCATGAAAAATATGATCCTTCTTACTCTTTGGATCATGCTTATTTTTGTAGTTCTCATTTCTTCTACTAGGCGCCATTTCTAAACAATGGCATACACTAGGTTTGTTTATGAATAGAAATAACAAATCCAAAACTTGTAAAACACTTAACATACATTAAACAGTTTATGGATATAATCCATAATCATAAAAATGTTTTCTTTGAAGAAGTATATACTCATAAACCCTTCATAATGGTTTGTAAAGAAAATGAGAATTATCCTAACTGTATCCCCTAGGAGTGTCGTAACCAAGAGTGCAACAAGGCCCATTGCCGTGCACCAGTTCCCATTCGAGTCTATCTCAATGAAGTGTTTTTGGGTTTTACCCCTAGGTATTTCTATTCCAGAGCCGCCTCTACCTACTCGTATCCAGACAGGGATGTATTTCTTAGAAAACTCAAAAAATCTATACAATACCAAATTTCTAAGAAGTTCTTCTATACTAATCCTCAAATTCTATCTTAGTGCTATGTTCTCTAATCAGAGTTTATCTAAATCTAGTTTCTAATGATATTTCTAAACTTCCTCTGATACCAACTGTAACTCCCAGACCCGAGTTACCCAGAGTCGGTGCATTGTTTTAATACATTGGCATGATTACAAGGAATCATGTCCTGAAGGACCAATCAGTTTAGCAGTCCTGGAAAATAGATTACATACATGAATGTTACATTACACTTTATAACATACAAAACAACATAAATAATCCTTTATGAATGCCATTATTCCCTTGGATTAACCCTGAATATGAATCACTATACACTTCTTCACCTCCTGGGAAAAATAAAACATAGAAATATGTGAGCTCAGATGCTCGGTAAGGATAACAATATAGTAGAAACATTCATAAATAAACATAAACATTTAAGGAAATGTATAACTAAAACAAAAGCCTTTTAAACATGAAATTCAGCATAATATGGCAAAAATGAAATGAAATAATTCCATTTACTTATTCACATGGATATTATACTAGTCAAATAATCACATGGAATTTCAATAACAACATTCATAATGATTGAATGCATAATGCTAGACTATCATAACCACATTTTCAAGGCCTCGTTCCAAGACTACAAATAAAATTTTGTCAAGGCCTTGTGCCAAGACACTCGTTTGTCTCATTAGACCTACCGATGCATCGAGGACCTACAGTGGGCTTCACACGTCACTTACAAACTCCAATTCATTCCTCATGTAAAATGTTTGAAACATAACATAAACTTTCGTATTAAAACTAGCATACGAAATGTCAATACATTAACCACAAACCAAGAATGGTATAAAAATAGCATATCCACAGTAAAACATAACTCATTCGATACAATACGTAAGATTGTATTGTATTATATTAACCTCAAATGAGATTATGGAAGGATATTTACATATATTAAAATAATCATCAAACTATTGAGAGAAATATCCTCCTTTTTCTTGAAAACATTTGAAAGTCACACTACTTCTCAAAAACACATTTAAAATAGATTTTTGAATCAAAGTGTCCCATACCACTTTGAAAATTTTAAAAAGAATTTTGATTTGAAAACATTAATGTTCATATAAATAAATCCTTAAAACCATTTTTAAAACATGGACATTAATGAGAAAGATTTAGAATAAGAAATCATTAAAACATTTTAAAATGATATTTTAGTCACAGTTCCTAAACAAAAGAGAGACACTTGGATACAAATAATTAAAGTAATAAAAACATTGTAATATCATGAGAATAAAGGTATTCATGATATACTATGTCAAAGTACATTATATACACCATATAAAAGTGATTTGGTGTATAACAACAATGGAGTCTCAAGAAAATGTAAATTGAGATGAAATCTCTCATAAAGGTCATATAATTAGGTTAAGGATGAATCAATGACATAATTATGTGTGAAAAATATAAATAAACTCAATATGACTGGATATTCAGTGTAAAACAGTCAAAGGAAATTCACACATATTCTTGTAAAAACAACACCAATGAATTGGATGTTTAACTCAACAAATGGAGATTGAGTAAAAATTACTCTTATCAAGTCCATACTGATGACTTTAGAATTTATAAATGGAGTGATTATGTGTATCAATATTATATCTATAGAAAGGGGAGTGAAAATTATGACATAATCAAATGAATAGTGATTCGACACATAATCTTGGTGTAAAATAATCAATGAAGTATGCGTAAAGCCGAATGAGTGGAAATTGAAATTTCAAATTCCCTTATTTATTTGGTAACTTACAAAACATAAACCCATGAAATAAGGATCATAAATTGATGATGTAAATATCCATGAATTAAAGTATATTACACAAAGAATAAAAACATGTCCATTACACACACCACATGCAATAAATAAGTGGTGAACAATGGAAATCTCACGGAATTAAAAGTGAGATAAGTGTTGAGTCATAAGGTTTTCCTTATGACTTTTCCATTCCTTCTTGTTTTGAAAATCACAAACACCTTATCTTTAAGGAAAATCGCTTTTATAAGGAAAAATGCTTTCTTAAGGAAAAACGCTTTTATAAGGAAAAATGCTTTCTTAAGGAAAATTGCTTTTATAAGGAATAATGCTTTCTTAAGGAAAATTGCTTTTATAAGGAAAATTGCTTTCTTAAGGAAAATCGCTTTTATAAGAAAAATTATCCTTATCATATTTTCATCCATATTTTTCTTAAGTATGAGATTTGGATTCATTTTCTCGGAGTCATTAAAACTTTGATATAAAGCATTCTGTTTTAGGATTCGGTTCTGGACAAGAACTATAAGGAAGTTTCATTCCGAATTCCGGATATGAATTCTGACTAAGTTCTATTCCAGATTCAGGATACGAATTCTGAAGAAGAATTCTCATTACGAATTCTAATGATGAAATTCCATTCCGAATTCTCATTACGAATTCTGAAGAAGAATTTTCATTACGAATTCTAATGATGAAATTCCATTCCGAATTCTCATTACGAATTCTGAAGAAGAATCCTCATTACGAATTCCAATGAAGAATTCCCATTACGAATTATGATGACAAATTCTCATTACGAATTCTGATGATGAATTCTCATTACAAATTCTGAAGAAGAATCCTCATTACGAATTCCAATGAAGAATTCCCATTACGAATTCTGATGATGAATTATCATTACGAATTCTGATGATGAATTCTCATTACGATTTCTGATGACGAATTCCTATTCCGAATTCTCATTCCGAATTCACCTATTAAACAGAATCTGATTATCTTTGTTTTATACACTCTGAATTTATTCACTCCGAACTTTCACTCCGAAGTTTCTATTCCGAACCTTTGTGTTAGAGTTTAAAACGATGTCGTACATTCTGTTACACTTGTTTTGTTATAAAACGATGTCGTCCATTTTGTTATAAACTAACCGTTGTCTAAGTGACACGTGTACAGATCCCTCCGATCCTTAAGGAAAATATGACCGTTGGAGAAGGAGCCGACCTTACCTATAAATAGGAGCTCATTTGAAAGAGCTCGGTGCTGTTGGTGCTGTTGAAAAAACGACTAAGTTTTGTGCCTACATGCTGTTGAAGTGAATTCTAGAGAGAGAGGCTCTTATTAACTCTCAAAGCTTTGTGCGACTCCGAATGTTGGTGATTACATTCGAGGGCTTCCGGGGATAGGAAGACAGAGGTGCCGACTACCTTAAAGTTCGAGGGCTTCCTTTCTGAGGAGGACAGAGGTTGCCAACTACCTTGAAGTTGAGGGCTTGCGGGGATAGCAAGACAGAGACTCCGATCTTCGTATCGAGGGCTTACCCTGGTGTGGGTAAGACAGACTTGCTTGAAAGTATAAATCAAGGGACCTTTATCCAAGGTTGTTGGATACCCTTCTCTTTGGGTTAAAAGACTTATATCTTGTTACTAGTAGTTTTACTACTTGTTTTTATTCCGCTGTAATTTGTATCTTAAGGAAAGTATAACTTTCTTATACTTCCTTACTTACTCTGATTCATTTAGATTCTATACTCTTTAAGGTAGAATCTCATATTGTAACTTTTGTTAAGTTTCAAATTCCGGAACTATATTTCCGGAACCTGCTTTTGGAATCACTTTCCAAGTTTAGTTTGGTGTTAGAGGTGTTGTGAATCTACTTAGTTTAACATTGTTAAACTTAGTCCTTTTCCTTTACTTAAGGAAAACATAGTTATTCTTAACTAACTTTAAAGGTTCCAAAGGAATTTTTAAAGTATACAATTCACCCCCCCTCTTGTATATTGAGCATCTCATATTATATTTCGATCCTACAATTGGTATCAGAGGTTGGAAACCTCTTACTCTATACCATTCTTACATTTGGTATCAGAGGAAGTTACTGAAATACTTGTACTCACATACAAGTTTTTCTTGCTCACTTTATCATTCCGAACATTAACCTTCCGAACTCTGTCATTCCGATTTATCCGTTCCGGAATTTCTCATTCCGAACTTTATTATTACGAATCTTTTGCCACTAACAAGTTTGTGTGAAAAGTTATTTTTAGTATGGCAGGAATTAATGTTGGATCTATTGAAAATCTGAATCCTACAAGACCACCAATCTTTGATGGTAATGATCATGAATACTGGAGAGTTCGTATGAATACTTTTGTTATCAATACTGGTGTAGATAACTTTTTCATGCTTACTGGTGACTATAAAATTCCTGACAAGGATGTCAGAACCTTTACTAACCAGGAAAAGCAAGAATATCAACTCAACTATAAGGTACGCAGTACTTTACTATGTTCAATGACCAGAAATATATATATCCAAATTTCTTCTTGTGAAGCAGCTAATTGTATATCGAAGAAGTTAGAGGTTACACACTTTGGAACTTCTAAAGTGATTGAGACTAGAAGAGCTATGCTTAGAGCTGAATATCATGGCTTCAATTTTCCTTATGGAGAACCTATCTGTAAAGTTCAACAAAGATTTATGACTATTCTCAACAGTCTACAATCTATGGGAGAGAAAGGTTTAGATGATGAAGCTCTTGTAGACAAGATAATTGACATTATGCCCAATGAGTGGGAATCCAAGAGAACAGCAATAGATGAGAACAGGAAGGTTACTCAAATTACTCTTGATGAATTATTTGGAACTCTTCTACAACCTGAAACAAGAATGAAGAGAGATGCTGACAACATCAAGAAGAAGAATGGAAATGGTACTGTTGCATTTACTACAACGTCGAATCAGATGAAAGCTAAGACTCCTGAGAGAGTAACTAGATCCAAGTCTAAGAAAGTCATTTTCCAATCTGAATCTAGTGAGAGTGAAGTTTCAGAAAATGAATTAGCCAATCTTGCTCGAAGGATGAACAAGATAGCTGGGCAAAGAAATTTTCAATCTAAGTATAAGAAGAAGGATAGGAAAGACAAGAAAGATGGAGAAGTTACATGTTACGAATGTAAAATAGCTGGACATATTAGACCAGATTGCCCTATCCTCAGAAAGAAAGAAAGGAAGGAAAGACATTCAGACAGGAACAGGAAGAAGTATTATAAAGCCAAATCTAAGAAAGTTCTGAAAGCTAATGACACCTGGAGCGCCAGTGGTGGTGACTCTTCAGATGAAACTTCTGATTATGAATCTTCAGGACAGAAGAATCTTGGTCTTATAGCCAGATTACCTATTGATAATCATTGTCTTATGGCTAAGGTACGAAATGCTGAATCATTGACCAATGTTTCTTTAAATTCCAATGATAATAAGTATTATAACTCTTCTGATGAAGAATCATCTTCTGATGAGGAAAATACTTTACCTACTTATGAAGAAGTCTCTAGGTTTGCTGAACTTCTTGAGATTGAGAATTCCAAACTCAACAAGAAACTTGATAAGGAAAATTCTAGGAATTAAATTCTTACTAAAGAGATATCATATCATTCTAAAGATCTTGATAAGAAAAATGCTGATTTTGAAAATATTTCAAAAGATCTTGAGGAAGTAATTTCTGAGAAGAACAAACTTTCTAAAGAAATAGAAAAAGTAATTTCTAAGAAAAATGTTTTCGAGCCTAACTCTAGTTCCAAAACTAATGATTTTGAGGATAAAAACTAGGTTGTAAAACTCAAGTCCGAAATTTTTTCCTTAAAGAAGTGTTTATCAAACTTTACCCATGGTAAAGAAAATTTTGATAAGATGTATTCTCAAATACGACCTTTAAGAAATAAATCCAGATTTGGTTATACCCATGCAAAACCTGTTTTCAGTAACAATTATTTTGTTCCTCAAAGTGCCTCATTTTGTACCAAGTGCCAATGTGGTGGTCACTGGGAAAATAATTGTTCCATAAACAAAACCCAATCCTTAGGTTTTCATAAAGCTTATTTTTTTAAGAAAATGTGGGTTCCAAAAAATTTATTGTCTGGAAATCTCGGATCCAAAAAAGTTTGGATTCCGAAAATCTAACTTTTTTCTTAATTTCAGGATAATAAAGAAAGTTCCAGCAACAATACATGGTATATGGATAGTGGATGTTCCCGGCACATGACTGGTAACAAAAGATTTTTTGAAAAGATTATCAAAACTTAAAGGAGATATTATTCTTCAGTTTATCAGAATGCAAGATCAACTTGCTGATATTTTCACAAAATCTTTGCCTTCTGATAGATTTGAATATATCAAACAGAAGTTAGGAATGATAACCGTAAGGTAATCTTTCTTAATTAACTTTCTGTTGAAAAAATCTCCTTACAGTAATAAACTCCTTTTTATAGGGGGAGTACATATGATTGTTTGTTTAACAAAGTTTTTCAAAATTTGTTTTTAAAACCTTTCGGAACGAATAGTTCCGGAATGGAACTTCCGGAACTACAATTTTCCAGAATAGATATTTTCATACAGAATACATCTGGAATGAAAGTATTCGTATTGAAAATTTCCGGAATGGACAACATTCGTACTGGGACTTTCATAACCAGATTTTCGTACCAAGTTTTGTTTTTCGTATTTTGTTTTTCGTATTTAGTTTTTCGTATTGAGTTTTTCGTATTTTGTTTTTCGTATTTAGTTTTTCGTATTGAGTTTTTCGTATTTTGTTTTTCGTATTTAGTTTTTCGTATTGAGTTTTTTGTAGTCATCTTTATATTACCCATTACGAATAACTTTCCTAAGCTAATCCGAAAGGTATGATTTCCTTACTGAAGTTTTCGTAATCATATTCTACTTGCTGGCAGTTTCTTATATTAAGTTTTCGGATTATAGTTTTCTTAAATCTTTGTTTTAATAAAACCTCAAAAAGATCGGATTCAAGCTTTCAACCGTAAGATCTGATCGCAGCTCATTCTAAACCGTTAGATCAACCAAGGAAGTTGAACCGTCATCCCATTGCCTATATAAAGGGAACCTATTTTCTCGTCCCACATCGGTTTCAAGATTTCACGTGCTGAAGCTCTGACTCTCTAATTTAAGGCCATTCCGAACTTCAGTCTTCTCAATTCCGAACTTCTCAGAGACTTCAGATCCGAATGTCTGCAGAGTTAGCTTCTCAAGAAATGTCTTCAACTAAGCCTATTTCTCAATGGTTAGTTTACAGAGAAAGGTTAGTCCATCCGACTTTCTTCAGCAACTACGATTCTACCATCTCAAAGAATATCAAGTTGAATGGATGGGAAGATGTTGCGGTATCAAAAACCGGGAACCAAGATGAAGTGTACACGGATTTTCTTGTTGAGTTTTATGAGTCAGTTGCTTTCTTCAAGGAAGATAATAGAGAGAAGTTTTCCTTCAAATCATATGGCAAGACATATAAGCTTTCTTACACCAAGGCTGCAAGCTTGGTAGGGCTATCCTATGAAGGAGAAGCCGAATTTATTTCGCACGTATTGCCAGACTCTATGGGTAGTTTCAACAAGGAAAAGGCCTTAGAAACTCTCGGATTGGATGATGACAAGGCTCCGAAAATTGCAATCCTATCTACAAACTTCCGGATTCTGGAATTATGGGTGCAAGGGCTTATTGTACCGAGAAAAGGAGATAAGGATAGCATGAAGAAAAGTGAGATATATATCTTAGATTTCCTCATAAATCTAAGAAAGTTTAACTTGATGAAGCATATTCTTCTTAATATTGAAAATTTGAAGAAGGGAAATCTGAGAACTCAGATCGTAATGTACCCAGCAATATTATCAAAGCTAATAGTTCGGTGCCTAGAATCTTTCAAGGTAGCTTGCAGTTCTAAACCGAAAGTTTGCAAGATCATGCTGCTTAGTGATAGCACGCTTAAAAGGATGAATATAGCTTTTGACAAGAAGTCTGGGAAGTTTATTGATCTACCTCCTCAAGAAGAAGTGGCTCCGAAAGTTGCTGATCCGGAATAATCTAATCCGGTAAGGAAGAGAAAGCTGAAAGAAGTTGTATTCGAAGCTGAGGAACCCAAGTCTAAGGAAGTCCATTCCGCACCTCCAAAGCCTAAGAAGAAGAAAACCTATACTGATGAGGTTGCAGCAAAGTGGAGAGCTGATAAAGAGAAGAGGAAAGAAGGGGATCCGCAGTTCGGATTGGACCCTGCGGAGGCTAAAGCTTTGAAGGAGAAATCTGCTGATGAGCTCGAGAAACAAGCTAAGGAAAAGAAACTTAAGAAGAAAATGTCAGAAGCCGAGGCTGTTCAAGCTTTGTTGAAGTTCAATGAAATGGTTTCAGAAACAATTCCAGTTCCGAGATCTTTCTCCCTGGAATCTCTACCTGAGACTCCAGGAAGAAATCTTGTTGCTCCGGAAGAGGCTGTTGCTACTAATGCTGAGGAAGTAGAACAAGTGGAACAAGTTGAAGAGGCTGCTGAAGGAAGTGGTGAGACAGGAGATGTGCTAAAACAAGTAGATGAGTATAAGGGAACTCCTTCGGAACACTTATCACTCCGGACTTCAGAAGCTGAATCTTCGAAGTTAGTTACTCCTGCGATGGAAGAAGAGAAAGGAGAAGAAGAAGTTGCCTATCATGCAGAAGAAGAACAACTTTTACAAGATATTGCTCAGATGGGAAACGTAGAGGTTGGTGTTCAAGAAGTTGCTGATGAGGAAGATTTGGTTGTTCATGTTTCTGACAGTGAAAAGAAAACTCTGGAACATGATTCTATTCCGAAAAAGATAAGGGGAAGCAAATTCTTGCTGATACTCCGAGTTCAGAAAAGAGGATGAGAAAGGAAGCTAGCAGTTCTTCTAAGAGGAAGTTGGAGCTTATTGAGGAAGAAAACTCTCCGAGCAAGATTTCAGATTCGGAGTCATCTTCGTTGTGGCATGATTTTGTTGTCCAGTCTTTGAAGAAGTTGGTGGGAACTATTCCGACCTTCTCTAGCATTGATTCACGATGCCAGATGCTCCAACATGCATTGAATCTGAAAACAGACTCCGTATCCATGGTTATGGATAAGTGCGTTGAGATTGAGGCACAGTTCAAAAATTTCTTTATTGGTTACGAAGCCCATAAAAGATCTTGCAAAAGGATGACAAGATGGTCTAAGAAGACTGTGGAAGAGATGAGGCTTTTCGATGAGTTTCAGGATAATGTTAAGGATGCCTTTGAAACCGAGGACAAGAAGTTTAATGAGATGACTGCATCCTTTGAAGAAAAGTTGACAGAGGAAAAGAACTTCCGGATCCAAGAAGTCAGGGATCTGAATGGGAAGTTGAATTCTGTTTCTCAGAATTGGAAATTTGACAGGGATCATCGGATCGACTTTCAAAAGAGGATGAAGGCTCAGGAAGAAAAGATCCAAGCTCAGTAAGAAAAACTGAAGGCTCAGGAAGAAAAAATTGAAGCTCAGTCCGCTAGAATAGTCATCTTAGAGAAGCAAGCAGAAGAAGATCACAAAGACTTGAAGAAGATCAAGACGATTCTTAAGGGGCTCATGTCGAAGGAGAAAGATCTGAAATGACCAATCCGATCTTTTTGTTGTAATTCTTTTGTTGCTGATATTTCAAATCTAATGAGAATTGTGCTTGTTGTTTCGTCTGTTGTTATTACTAAGCTTTCAGGTACTTTGTTATTTTTTTTTCCATTCCCTCCAATTCTTTTTGAAAATCACAAAGGGGGAGAAGGAAAAGATCCTTAAGAAAAAGAGGAACTCTAATAAGAGTTTGTTTAAGGGGGGAGAAAGGAAAAATACCCAAGGAAAAAGAACTCTAATAAGAGTTTGTTTAAGGGGGAGTTTTTCTTAAAGAAGACCTTCTTATGAAACATCACTCCGGAAATATGAATACGATCCTTAGAGTTTCAAAGCCTAAGGGGGAGTTAGTCGTATTCATCTATATTCTTAAACCAAGGGAGATAAGCTTTAATATGTTTCTTTCTTCTTAGAATAGCTTTTTTGTAAGGATGTTTGTTCTTTCCAAAAAGGGGGAGATTGTTGAGTCAATAAGGTTTTCCTTATGACTTTTCCATTCCTTCTTGTTTTGAAAATCACAAACACCTTATCTTTAAGGAAAATCGCTTTTATAAGGAAAAATGATTTCTTAAGGAAAATCGCTTTTATAAGGAAAAATGCTTTCTTAAGGAAAATTGCTTTTATAAAGAATAATGCTTTCTTAAGGAAAATTGCTTTTATAAGGAAAATTACTTTCTTAAGGAAAATCGCTTTTATAAGAAAAATTATCCTTATCATATTTTCATCCATATTTTTCTTAAGTATGAGATTCGGATTCATTTTCTCGGAGTCATTAAAACTTTGATATAAAGAATTCTGTTTTAGGATTCGGTTCTGGACAAGAACTATAAGGAAGTTTCATTCCGAATTCCGGATATGAATTCTGACTATGTTCTATTCCAGATTCCGGATACGAATTCTGAAGAAGAATTCTCATTACGAATTCTAATGATGAAATTCCATTTCGAATTCTCATTATGAATTCTGAAGAAGAATTCTCATTACGAATTCTAATGATGAAATTCCATTCCGAATTCTCATTACGAATTTTGAAGAAGAATCCTCATTACGAATTCCAATGAAGAATTCCCATTACGAATTCTGATGACAAATTCTCATTACGAATTCTGATGATGAATTCTCATTACGAATTCTAAAGAAGAATCCTCATTACGAATTCCAATGAAGAATTCCCATTACGAATTCTGATGATGAATTCTCATTACGAATTCTGATGATGAATTCTCATTACGATTTCTGATGACAAATTCCTATTCCGAATTCTCATTCCGAATTCACCTATTAAACAGAATCTGATTATCTTTGTTTTATACACTCTGAATTTATTCACTCCGAACTTTCACTCCGAAGTTTCTATTCCGAACCTTTGTGTTAGAGTTTAAAACGATGTCGTACATTCTGTTACACTTGTTTTGTTATAAAACGATGTCGTCCATTTTGTTATAAACTAACCGTTGTCTAAGTGACACGTGTACAGGTCCCTCCGAACCTTAAGGAAAATATTACCGTTGGATAAGGAGCCGACCTTACCTATAAATAGGAGCTCATTTGAAAGAGCTCGGTGCTGTTGGTGCTGTTGGAAAAACAACTATGTTTTGTGCCTACATGCTGTTGAAGTGAATTCTAGAGAGAGAGGCTCTTATTAACTCTCAAAGCTTCGTGCGACTCCGAATGTTGGTGATTACATTTGAGGGCTTCCGGGGATAGGAAGACAGAGGTGCCGACTACCTTAAAGTTCGAGGGCTTCCTTGCTGAGGAGGACAGAGGTTGCCAACTACCTTGAAGTTGAGGGCTTGCGGGGATAGCAAGACAGAGACTCCGATCTTCGTATCGAGGGCTTACCCTGGTGTGGGTAAGACAAACTTGCTTGAAATTATAAATCAAGGTACCTTTATCCAAGGTTGTTGGATACCCTTCTCTTTGGGTTAAAAGACTTATATCTTGTTACTAGTAGTTTTACTAATTGTTTTTATTCCGCTGTAATTTGTATCTTAAGGAAAGTATAACTTTCTTATACTTCCTTACTTACTCTGATTCATTTAGATTCTATACGCTTTAAGGTAGAATATCATATTGTAACTTTTGTTAAGTTTCAAATTCCGGAACCATATTTCTGGAACCTGCTTTTGGAATCACTTTCCAAGTTTAGTTCGGTGTTAGAGGTGTTGTGAATCTACTTAGTTTAACTTTGTTAAACTTAGTCCTTTTCCTTTACTTAAGGAAAACATAGTTATTCTTAACTAACTTTAAAGGTTCCAAAGGAATTTTTAAAGTATACAATTCAACCCCCCTCTTGTATATTGAGCATCTCATATTATATTTCGATCCTACAATTGGTATCAGAGGTTGGAAACCTCTTACTCTATACCATTCTTACAATAAGAAACCCCTTACTTTGTACTTTTTCCTTGGTCGAGGGTAGGTTAACATCTGGTATAATGGTGAAATAATTTTTATTTAATTATACATGAATCACATACATTAATATGATATAATATATGATCTTTTAACATTGATTTGTTACTAATATCTTATTATTATCGTCATTTCAGGTGTTAACGAATTCATTTTCCTTTATATTATTCGTTATGTGAGCCATATTTGTTATGGATGGGATGTATATTATTCATATCAAGAATTATATCATGTCTCTAAACATTTTTTTTAATCATAAAATGAAATTTATTCTTGAATGGATATGATGGGGAATGAATCACATCGCGTTCATGGAGATGGTAATCCATACGTACGCACGGGCAACAATATCATTCTTTTGATATTAAAATAATATATAATTGGATGGTATAATAATAATTATCATGTTATATTTATTATTTACATGAATTAAACATTATTATTATACCCATCCAAATAATAATATATTGAATAGCAATTACACCACGACGTACAGACGGCATGCCATACATACGCACGTATGGTGACATGTCGTTCAAAGGATGGATAGATTTATGAATATGGTTGTACCATATTTATAATAACATCACAGTATATAGAATATACTGGAGTTATTATTTTATAATGGAAATAAAAAAGAAAGAAGAAGTGGAAGAAGAAAGGAACTTGAAAGAGGGTGGTGAAATAATTTCCTCTTCTTCGGATTCTTCCTTTTGATTTGATCAAAATGGCTCCTTAAGTTGGCTTTATGACCAAAGGAGGGCCTCTAGGATGAAGTGATGGAAGTTGAGAGAATATTTAGGTAGGTTTTGGCCGAACCAAAAGTCTTTGAGGGTATGAATTTGAGAGAAGGGGGAGTTCCCTTTTATAAGAGGAGTGAGGGGCACCTTAGGAAAATCTAGAAATATTATTTTATAATAAATTCATATTCGGTTTCTAAAGGCTCCAAAGTGGATTATTTAAATTATAAGGTGGCTATAGGTCGAAGAAACTCAACCAATAGGTTTTAGAAAGGTTTTGGTCACTTTATTAACCTTATCATTTAGTTTTAACTCTTAGTTAATTAGTTTGACATTAACCATGTCACTTTGTATTTTTATATGATATGGTTAATAAACATGTTATAAACATCAAAGAGACCTCGAAGTGGGCCATTAATAATACACCTATCATTATATAAGTCCTTTTTCCGAACCTTAGATTTTTAGGAATATAATATCAATTAATAATATAATATTTGTTTTAAAAACTCTTTTATGTCAATTTTGACACTATTGGTTATTTTGTTTTTGTTAAATTCATAAAAGCATTATTAATTCGAAAAAAATTATAAAACCAATACTAATGTGTCTTATTAAGTTGTAAAATTATTTTAATTCTTAAAAAGTCTCAAATTACATTTATTTGGGTATTTATAATATCAATTATCTTAATCTTTCATTAATACGGTAATTACTGCATCATCATTGTGTCCTAAATAAATGAAATTATTTAATGTATAAAAATTATAAAAAAAATACAATTATGAAGGAAATAGTTTTATCTTTCTAATTAATATTTATAATCAAATTGATATTATTTATAACCCTATTTTAAAAATGTTTTAGTTATTAAGCTTTGATTTTAACTATTTTAACTCTTCATTCAATTAAATAATAATAAATGTCCTAATCTAATCCAAGTGTACGTAAATGATAATATTTTATTCCTAAGGTTTTTTTTTTGATCGAGATAAAATTTTCCAATAGAATAATGACATGTGTTAGGGTAATATTAATAACATTTTTACCCTTAATTACCCAATTTACTTTTAACTGTGGTAAATAAAAGTAAAAAGTTAATATTCACCAAAAATTATTTTTATCTTATTGAACCACATTTTACTCCTTGATATAAACTGTGTGTCATGGATTTTCGAAGTTCCACTCACAGACGCGGTAAAATTATGTTTTATGTAAATTTTCAAATTCTCCTAGGAGGTGGGTAAAAGACGGTGAAAAGTTCAATAAAATTTTTATATATCTAAAACTATTATAAATTGACTTCAATGAATTAAAATGAACATATATAGGTATTATCTATATATTTTTACCTAAGATAAATTTAAATAAAATAAATAATTATTTAAATAAAAATTTGGTTTTAAACTATAACTTAGTGATTTTCACTATTCATCAAAACTTGAATGTTTTTAGAAAAATACCAAAAATTTACCCGAAGCTAATTTCGATATTCTGAATCCAAAAATGAAGTCCATTTTGAAGTATAAAATTTATAAAATTTCAAAACATGGGTATTACTGTTCATAATGTCTAGTTTGATTGGTTTTGGTGTGTGTTAGAACTCGAAGTTGCGTACAACACACATTACTGTATTATTCAAAGAAAAAAGTATTGTGGAAGCTTGGGGTGTTATGTTTGGATCTGGATTTTGTAATGTGTTTATGTTATCTATATTTAAAATAATGTTATAGTAATGTATGAAAATTAGGGTCGATATAGTAGGTATTAGAGAATTGTTTAGTTAATTTGGGAATTAGGATTAGAGAACATTATTAATAACACTTAGTATGAAAATAATTATTCGAAAGTAGCCACGAATATTTTTTCTAGAAAAATAAAAAAATAAAGGGATCCCATAATATATTCCTTTAATGATAATTGAAAAAGGGAATAAATTATTTATTCTTAACTTTTTTAGTTATGTTTTTTTCAAAACTTTTCTATTTTATAAAATAGTGGGAATGAAGAGAAACTAGGCCAACAATACATGTTAGGTACAATGTATTGAATTATCGAATGATATACCAATGCCATGGGAGGTAGAGTTTATAATTTCCTATATATTCTTACTTAGTAGTCTTAGGCTTTGAAAAATAACCTAAATAATATAGAATTTCCTCCTTCACCTAAGAGGGAGAAACTAGCTATTGATTCTTATATGAAGCAATGACCACCGACATTTAGTGGATTTTATGATCTGCTAGTTATGTGATAGTTGGTCAACTCAATGGAGAATATCTTTTCTATTCTTCAGAGTTTTAAGATGGATAAGGTGACTATTTCCATTTACCATTTAGATTTAGAGGACAATAAATGGTGGTTGTTGATTAAGAACACTAATCTAAAAGAAGAAATTGAAGAGGCGGAGTGGGAAGAATTTAAGAAAATATTTCTTAATAAGTATTTCCTAATAACTTTTAAGACAAATATGGAGAGGGAATTCATAGAGCTTAAACAAAAAAGAAGTTTAATCTGCCATGTATTATTAATAAAATTTCACAAGGATTTCAATGTATGCCTCAATTTTTTTTATCAATAATGATATAAAAATAGATAGATTATTTAGTAATTTAAAACCACACCTTATAAAGGTTCATGAAATTAGAGACTTTGGCAGTTATTAAGAAGTTTTTTGATGTGTTATTAAAGTGGAAATGGAGTTTGGAGGATGTTTTCATGTATATGAAGATAAGAAAAAAATGACGTATTTTCAAGTTGGAGGATTCAATGATAAAGGTGGAAAGAATAATTAACCACTCACATATCTATAATTTTATAAGATACATCATTAAAACTAACTCAAATAGATGGGGAAATGCTTCAAGTGTGTGAGATAAAGCCACCAAGAATAAGAATGTTGAAGTGGTATGAGTAATTTGTACAATTTGGTGGAAGAAATTAGAGAACCACATATGTTTCAATGCTATAATTATAGGGAGAAAGGTCACTACACAAGACAGAGCCCTAATCCTCACATCCTCAATGGTAATTAGTGTCATCATCTATAAAAACCAAAGGGTTAAGGGAAATATTATTCCATCACTACTGCTACGGTGGATCGTGAAAATGATGTTGTAATAGGTACATTAGTTTCTCATTCAAGAATAGAAAATATATTATTTGATCTCGGTTCTATGCATTCTTTCATATCTTTCAAGTTTAGTATAATAATTGAAACTCCACCTCAAAATATGGTGGTTGAGTTATCTATTAGAATAAAAATTAGGGAAATCATTGAATCCAATGTATATAAATCCTCCCCAGTTAATTTTTGTGGATTGAACCTCCCATAAAATCTTGTATAAATTACTTTGGTAGAGATTTATGCTATATTCGGCATGGATTGGCTATCTTTATACAAAGCCAACAACAATTTTTAGGAAAGGGAGATCCTTATTCAAATCCAAAGGCATATTCCAATTATATATAATTGTAAGGATGAAGATGAATTTCTTTCAGAACAATCATCGCAAATGTGGATATTATTACCTTATGAGAAATCATATCTAGATCAAATTATTGAGATAAAGGAGAGAGTTAAGATCGAAGACATGCCCACTGTGAGGGACTACACTGATGTGTTCTCTAAAAACTTTTCTGGTCTTCCTTCTAACTGAGAGGTTGAGTTATCAATTGAAATTATTCTTGGATATCTTCCTATATCAACTACACCTTATATAACATGAAACATTAAGTAATAATAATTGATGATATAGTTACAAGAGAATGTATAACAAGGGTTTCATATGCCTAAGTTTTTCTCAATGGGGTGCACCAGTCCTCTTCATCAAGAAAAAGGACATATCAACGCGCCTTTATATTTATTATCACCAGCGCAACAAAATCACCATAAATAACAAGTATCCTATGCCACATATAGATTAATTGTTTGATCAGCTGTGTGGGGTCAATTATTTCCCTAATCTGGACCTTTGGTCGAGATATCACCAATTAAAGGTGAGGAAGGAATATACTCCCAAGACTGTCTTTCAAACAAGGTATGGACACTATGAGTTCATAGTGATGCCTTTTAGACTCAGTAATTCTCTAACAATATTCATGGAATTAATGAATAGAGTCTATAGAGATTACATCATCAAAGTTTGGTTCGTATTTATTTATGACATTTTGATATACTCCATGAGAATGGAAAATATGGGGAGAATATGAGAACTGTTCTAAATACATTGAAAAGGGATAAACATTATAAAAATTATAGTAAATGTGAGTTATGGATGGAGGAAGTATCATTCTCGTGGAATGTTATCACCAGAAAAGAAATATCTATGGACCATTCTAAGAAAAAGACAATCGAAGAGTGGCCTAGGAAAACATATGTAATGTCGATCCATATTTTACTTGGTGTAGATGGGTATTACTGTCTATTTGTGAAAAAAATATTTATGATTTTTAAACCTGATAACTAAGAGTATTTATAAGGGACAAACATTTTTCTGCACCATTTAATGGGAATACAACATCAAAGAGGTAAAAAAGAGGCTTATCACTATGCTAGTACTCACAGATATGAAAAGTGGAAAAATATTTTTGGTAGAAAATGATTCTTTAAACCAGGTATTAGGATGTGTTCTAATGAAAAATAATAAATTGATAGCCTATGCATCAAGAAATTTGAAAATTCATAAACGAAACTATCCCACACATGATCTAGAGTGGGAAACTATGATCCATTCATTGAACCAATAGTGGATTTATATTTATGGGGAGAAGTTTGAAATATAGACTGATCATATGAGACTCAAATATATATTCACACAAAAGGAGTTTAACATGCACCAATGAATATTGTTAGAGCTCATCAAGGATTATGACAGTTTAATCTATTACCATCTTGGAAATGTGAATAAAGTGGCAGATTCTCTAAGTAAAAAAGATTCTTAAATATTATTAATGATGAGAATTTATAAGGATCCAATATTCTTATATTTTCAAATGATGGACCTAGGAATCATCATAAATATTTTCTCCATTTATTTATCTACCAAACCTCATGGAGAAAATAAAGGATTCTCAAATAAATGATTTGTAAATTTAGAAGAAGGTGGAATGCAAGATAAATGGGAAATACATAGAGTTAAAAATTGATGAAGAAGGAGTTGTAGTATTTGGGTAAAGAATATTTTTACCATCCAGTACAAATATAAAGAAAGATATTCTGAGTGACAAACATAGATCAGCCTTTTCTATTCACTCAAGGTACACAAATATGTGTCGAGATCTCTGAGAAAACTGTTGGTGGGACAATATGAAGAAGGATATCATTGAATATAAATTATGGTGACCAGTATGTTAGAAAGTGAAGGCCTAAAGGAAAAATTATAAGGGGATTGAGAAACCATTACCCAAACAAACATGAAAATGTAAAAACATCACCATGGACTTTGTCAATAGACTTTTGAAGACATCCATTGGAAACTATGCTATATGGGTTGTTGTGGATCGTCTCCCATTCATAACTCAATTTATCACAATTTGAGAGGAATTCTCAATGGATCAAATTGCAATAATATATATTAGAGATGTGGTATGGTTTTATGGAGTACCAATATCTATTATATCTGATCATCCAGAGGAAACTATGCTATATGGGTTGTTGTGGATCGTCTCCCATTGATAACTCAATTTATCACAATTTGAGAGGAATTCTCAATGGGTCAAATTGAAAGAATATATATTAGAGATGTGGTATGGTTTTATGGAGTACCAATATCTATTATTTCTGATCAAGATCCAAGATTCACCTTGAAGTTCTATAAAATTGTCCAACACACTCTTAGCACTGAACTAGAATTTAGTAAGGCTTATCATCCTCAAACTGATGGGAAATCAAATAAAACTATTTAGAAACTAGAAGACATGTTGAAATCATGTTCTATAGACTTCAAAGTAAGATGGAAAAACATCTGGATCTGACTATATTCTATTACTACAAGAGTATCAATTCAAACATTTGAATGGCTCTATATATATCCCCATATGGGAAAAGATTCATAACATGAACATGCTGGGATGAAGTCGGTGAACATAAGATGCTAGGACCTAAAATGGTCGATGAAATGGTGGAAAAGGTTAAAACCATTCACCAACACATCAAGGCACCCCAAAGTCGATATAATATCTATACAGACAATCATTGACAAGACCTAGAGTTCAAGGCTAGAGATATGGTATTATTAATCAAATCTCTATGGAAGAGGATCATGAGATTTGGGAATAACGGAAAGGTGAGTCCCAGATACATCAAACCATTTGAGATTCCTGATAGTGTGAGATCTATAGCCTACGGAATACTACTCCTACCTACCATGTCTCAAGTACATGATGTATTTCATGTATCCCTCTTGAGAAAGTACGTACCATATCCTTCACATGTATTGAATCTAGAGGTGTTATAGTTAGAAAATGATCTCTCTTACGAGGAGCATATAGTGATGATCTTAACAACATATAATTTTATAAATGTAAAATAACTTCTTATGATTATTACATAAAAAATAAATCACATAAAATCACATGTAGAACAAAATAAAAACTTTATAAATGAATATTGAACGAAATAAGAGGTATTTCGAGATGTTATAGAACATATACCAATGAAATAGTAACATGACCTTTGAGGTAGTAATGTGACCATTAGGAATAGTAATTTGTCCAATAGAATAGAAAAATTATCTATGAAAGTATAAATAAAATTTTGGTATCTTATTAATGAAAATATGATATATTTATTTCATGGTATAAGTAAATGAATGATTTAAAAATGATCACTTAATTGTTGGTATTTTTGTAGGTTATACATATTTAATTAAAATTTTATAATTAATATAATGATTTAAAAGAAAATTGAATTTCATAAAATGTATTCATAAATTATTATTATTTTTTCTTATGATTATAATATAATTTTATGATACCTAATGTATTTTTTCAAAGTGTCATAAAATCTTTTATAATTTTAAAATCAGTATTTTTCAAATAAATGATGATTTTATTTTAAAAAAACTAATTTCACTTATTTAGAAAAAAAAATTCATAAAATTTTGTTTATTTTTTTATTATACACATTGAAATATGGCTTGTGTTAATTTTTAGTATTTTTCTAAAATAGTTGAATTTTTTGTGAATAGAAAAATATGGTAATTTACATTATTTAAAAAATATATGAATTATTGAGTAATTGATTATGTATTGATGATGTAAGACCATAATATAGAAATATAATTCATTATTATAATATATTTATTGATAAGGTAAAAACTATTCATAGTCTTGATACAAAATAATAAACTAATGAATAATATAATCAAAAAACACCCCTCTCCACCATTATAAACACCACCCTTCTCTTAACACCTACAAAGCCTTGTATATTCACCAATTGATAAGAAATAATCTTCTAAATACCCTATCCCACATCCATAAGACATTATTATAAAAAAATATACCAAAAAAACATCTCTATGGAGGTTCTCAAATCGAATAATCCAAGAAGTAAAATACTCTTTCTTTCCTTTTCTTTTATTTTCATTTTCATTTATTTTATTATTCTCTCCTCATCTATAATTATCCAATTAGAAAAATAACTCAAGTATCTTATATATACTATAATTTTATTATTTTAATGTAATAATATATCATCAAAACTCTTATTCTCTCTCTTTTATTATAAAAATAGAAATTTTACCCATAAGGTGTTGTTTTATCGCCTTCAAGGAAGAAAAGTTTTCATTTTACATTACAACTTTAAATGTTAGTCTTAAACCCATTATAATGGTTTAAAATTAAATTTAAAATTTTTTTTAAAACATTTTTTATGTTCCAAAACTAAATTATATACATAATATTAAATAATTAAATAAAACAACTTTTTTTTGATCGAAAACTGCCAAATTAATCTAAACGCTCATCATTAACATTTTATCTAATGAGAATTTCTCATGTATAAAAAAATTATAAGAACAATTAGACTTCATTAAGTTCATTAATAACATATAATATCAATTATGGATAATTATCCCCATTTTATATGATCTTCCATATATCTATACAAGTGAACCGATCATGAAAACCAAGAAAATGAACACTCTTGAATGATGAAATTGAACAATATAACAAATAAAAATGGACATAAATGAACTTAATAAAATTATTATAAATAAAATACATATAAAATAGGTTTTTTATTTTTTTAATTAATTAATATAATTTGATTATCCAGAATATTAAAATGCATAAATCATCCGGACATAAGGTATGGGGATTCTCAAACCCAATTTCCTTTCTTTAGGTTATACCTCTTTCAGCCAAATTTCATTATGGATGTTCATTCAATAATTTTAAAATACAATTTCATTGTTATTACCTTTTATTTTATAGTATATACATATTTCTAATCTAGTTTCATAAAAAATGCAATGATTTTTCAAAATAACACTTCTTTTAATAAAACACATCTTTTACTTCTCTTGAGATTATTTCTTCTTCACTCAAGGTTTATGAATCTTATACTAGTATGATTTTCCATTTTCAGAACCCAATTTTTTTTCATGAATGTATTCTTTATGAAATAAAAAGCATTCCCTTCCATTGGTTATTTTCTGTCTGATTGATATATGTTCTATGTGGAAAGCATGATTATGTAAATGTTATGATGTGATGGGTGTGCCTAGAATTATATAGTGCTCTAATGCATTGGGTAATGTGATTTATCTCATGATATAATGTGAAAAAAAAATTAATGTGATTCTATCTTTGACCAAAATGATGATTTTATGGTTATGCACATATTTTATGTGTGAACATGATGTTATATTTTTTCACAACTATGTGTGGTGTTGACCACCAGGACATGATGTTTCATTTTTATGCATTTCCATATTCCATGATTTTATATAATTATTCCTCTCATTAATATGATGATGATCCCATGATTATATTATGATGTTAATGATTATTATCACCCATGTTATATTGATTCATGTTCTAGTCTATCCTCTTATTGGGATTTTATCTCACCCGTTCATTTGATGTATATCCTCAAGTGATTAATTATACTGAAGAGTACACTTGGGACACTAATAATCTATAGAAGAAGGAATTAAATAGTGTTTATGTTTTATTATTTATATTTTATGATTGGTCCTAACTTTCCCAATACCCTAAACATTTGTATCCTAGCTTTGTAACAATTTTATGTTGTTTATCTTTAAAATTATGTAGCAGTAATGTAAGAAAATGTAAGATCACTATATGATTACTCTATAAGACATTCACGAGTTATGTTGTCTTGTTATTTAAAACCTTTTCCCTTTCATCAAAAATTCATATCAGTTATTTTTCATATGATAGGTCATGATCCAATTCCATACCATGTGTTTCTAGTGTATGTGTTGGGTTTACCATATAATTTATTAATAAGGACATATAGAATATGTCATAGATATTCGAAATATTTTATGGTAGCACAAACTAATATGAAACTACTCCAACACACTCTATAATCTCAATTATTTTATGTACCATGGACTCAATTTATCTTTATTTCTAAATTTCATCACTCCTTTCCAAGGTGATATTTTGAGGAATACATGATCGACAACATGAAATTTTAATTAATTCTTTTTGTTTTCATTGAATCTAATAATCCTTCATATTATTAGTGATAACTTCTATATTATCCATAGTGTCTTTCAAAATTTCTAGCCCCAACATTTTTCCTTCTCCAAATTCATCCCAACACACTGGAGTTATAAACCATTTTCTATTGAGTGTTGAATGATGATACTTTTGAATGTCTGAGTAAAAAATGTTTTTTTCATATAATTAAACAAGTAGAAGTTGTTGATCCCAAATCCCTCGAAAATCAAGTGAGATATACCTTAACATGCCTTACAATGTTTGAAATTTCATCTGATATTTCCCATCAGTTTTTAGATCATATGTTTTGCTAAGTTTTTATTTAGTTTTCATAACCTTCGAAAGGATCCGACAAAAAATTGGAGTAAATCTTAGGTCGTGGTAAAAACAAATTTACTATGGAACCCCCTGTAGTCTCACCACCTCTTGAATATACAGACTAGAAAAGACATCAAGCTAAAAATACTCTCGAATAGCGATAAAACATGCAAACACTTTTAATCTATCGATGAATATCCATATGGAATTTTTTTCCCTTAGATGTATTAAGAAGTCTAGTAAAAAATTACATAGTGAAATTTTCCAACTTCTATATAGATATGGGTAGTGGTCATAATGATCCTTTGGGTATATTTTTCTCTACCTTCACATCCTGACATATTGAACAACTTGCAGTATAATCAGCAATATCCATTTTCATGTTATCCCACCAATAATGGTCTCATAGATCTCTAAACATTTTGATGATTTGGGGATGTATAAATAACACATATTTTTTATCTTCGTCCATTATATATATTTTTTAAATTATAATAGATTTGATATATATCCTTGTACCAAACATCAGTACTCTCACTTGATCAAAATTAAATTCCAAAAACATTCCATTTTTCATAGATTCTATCTTCTTTTATAACCTAGTTCTATATCCTTGTTCTTTCTTGAACTTATCTATTAATAAAGGTTGGTAAATAATTTAGGATTGGATTAATGATCTACCTTACCTTATGAATTCAATATTCATATTTATAAATTCCTGGATCAATAGATCTCTTTCAATCATCATCATTGCAAGAACTATGTGGTATTTTCTACTCAATTCATCGATTATATTGTTTTATTTTACAAGGTAATAATGAATAAAACAATCATAGTCATTAATAATATATAACCGTATCCTATATCTCAAGTTAAATTCAATTTATAAGAATATATACTTCAGACTTTGGTGGTTGATGTATATATCATACTTCTCCTCATAAAGATGGTGTTACAATATCTTTAATGCAAAGATAACTGTAACTAACTCCAAATCATGGGTAGGATAATTCTGTTCATGTGGCTTTAATTGTGGAGATGTATAAGATATCAAATTTTAATTTTTTATGAGTACATATCTAAATACCTTCAAGGATTTATTTCAATAAATGAAAAATCCTTCTATATCAAAGGTTATATTTGGAACAAGTTCACTAACCAACCCATTTTTTAGTTCTTGAAATCATTATTCACAATCCTTCATCCATATAAACTTAACACCCTTTAGAGTTAAACTAGTTATTGGATCAGAAATATATTAATTTTTTTTACAAAAAATCATATTATAATTCTAAATGAAGGAAACTACAAATATTAGTTACTGTTTTATGAAGATTTCATTACTCTACAACATTTATCATTACATGATCAATTTATATTCCATCGTTGGTCACAATGTTCCCCAAGAATGCTACTTGTTATAACCAGAACTCATATTTACTAAATTTTCCAAAAATATTCTCTCTCTTTAATGTTTTTAATATCACAATTTGATGATCCTCTTTCTCATCACAAATTTTGGAATATATCATATTATCATCAATAAATCCCACAAAAAAAGTATCAAGGTAGTCCTTAAAAACCAATTCATCAAATCCATAAATATAACATGAGAATTATTCAATCCAAAGAGAATAAAAACAAACTTTTAGTTTGAATATAAGACTTATACCCATACTTGAGACTCTAGTGATCTATGTAAATATAAAACATTCTCTTTCCTCTATGTTTTTTCCTTCCATAGATCATGATTATGGGTGATTTTATTTTAGGTTTTGGCACTGAATGCACCGAATCATGGTGGAATATGGTGAAATCATAGTGAATTTTTTCATGGATTGATATAGGACCTCTCGAGAATCTATTTTTACACTATTGTAATTGGTTGCCATGAAGGTACATTTTTTATGGTTTTCCAATGTGTTTTGGTGAAATTGTAATAAATAGATAGTTAGATCAGTAGTGAAATTTGGGAATTTTGTACAGCCTAAGTCTGGAGGTGTGATGGGAGTGTACTACACCTAGTTTCTCATAGTTCCAGTGATTTATTAATATCTTTTCTGGTTTTAGGAATTATTTACATTTAAATTAAGATATTTAATTAATTTTAAATTGTTTATAATTAATTTTGGATCTCTTATGGAGTGAGACTGGTTCCCAAGAGCATGGACTATACTAATTTGTCTTGGAAAAGGCTCAGTGGAGATTATAATTGGGTTAAATATAGTATCGAGGTTGGTAGACCCAATGATAAAAAATAATATGTGTTTATATTTATGATATTTTATTCCTCCATATTTCATGGGGTTCAATCAGGGGGTTTAGGGACCACTTATTCCATGGGTGGATAGAATAGAGTGGCATTATGTCTCATATTCTTTGGATAAGTACTCTATAGTAATGTTGTGAATTATGATCACTCGAAGACTATGTCGCCAAGGGGATAAGGACTTGGTTGAGTTTGTGGGAGACCAATGGGAGGTCCTAAGATGTAAGATGGAGTGTGAGTTTCCTTGTAATGTTTCCTAAATCTAGTTGTAAGGTGTGAGTGACTTGGATCTAAATGGTTATGGGTGAGATAGGCGTATGTCATGTGGGTGATGAGGAGATCCCTCTTGAGTAAATAAGTTATTCTTGAAATATGTGGAGAGAGGGTTGATTATTTCAATACTTTTCATAAGGTTTTCAAGGGGGTCATAGGGTGGATATGTGGGACAGTACTAGAGTAGAAGGAACTGGAGAGATTGGGGTCTTTCAGAAAGTATGTAGAGTGACCTCGTAGGATCTAGGTTGGTAGAATCCCTTGGTAAATGATGTCACCAGTGGGTGAAATTTTTGGGTTACATCCATGATCAGAGATCGTGGTGGGTTTCTAGAACCTGATGGATTTCTTATTTGGTGAGTTGGTATGTGTTGTGATGTGAGGATAGGTCTTGAGCGGCTAACACCCTGATATCATTTGGTGAGTTGTGTGATGGTATCCAAGATCTTCCTATTTTTTATGTGTCAGTTATACCTCACCAGAGTCAGTGGGTATGGTTCAGTGATCTTAATGAACTCCCCTAGTTTATTGAGAATGGATCCATGTGATGACCATGCCCTAACATGTGTAATGGGTTGAGGACCATACAATGTATGGTTTGGATCAGTGTGAATGTATTAGTTCCATACCATAAATTAGAGGGTTGTATTTGTGGAAGGGGACTTACCATTTAGTGGTAAAGTTGGTTTGATCATTTCCTATGTGAGCAGGGTGTGGTATGACATATGTTAAAGGATCCTTCTAGGAGTTCCTTGAGTTTTGGGAGAGGACCTCCCCATGAGTTGGGTTGTGAGATGATATGATATGTGATCGATGAAACTCCCTCTGGTGAGGGGGATGAGTTGAAACTTATGGACACATGACCATTCCTAGAGTCATTGGGTATTGGGTTGAGGTTTTTAACACCTCCCTACCCTACGTATTGAGTCATGGTTTAATAATAAGTACAATAGAACAAGTATATGACTGAATTTTGTCATGGTTCCAAATTAGGTTTGGTCACGGTCAAGGTGGCCTAGTGAGAAGTTGGTGAATTAATAGTCATGTGTACATCATCAAGAGTCATGGAGTCCTAGTTAGAAAATAATTATCCAATGCACATGTTAACATTATTTATTTTCATCATTAATGAACATGTATATGATGATGTATATTAGGGGTGCTTATTGGGACTCCACTCATATTTATGATCACACCCATCATAGACATCTTGGTGTGTGTGTGTGTGTGTGGACCATATGAGTGCATTTAATTTCATAACACTATTCATGTAGTGGATTAGGCTGAGGACACTTGAGGGTGTCAAAATAATGGTATGAAGCTTGGGGATGGAAGTAGGGTTTGTGCCTGTGTTTTTTTAGTTTTTTTTTTGTATTTGGGATTAGCCTAGTTGGTGATCAGTTCTGTGTTTTGTATAATAACATCATTAATTATTTTATATGATTTAATGGATTATTTTTAATACTCTAATGTGTATGATTCTAGATTATTTTTCTACAATTTGTGTGACTTTTATTTTATTGAATAGTCCCCCCATTTTATGGATTAATACATCACAAAATAGTATGTAGCCTTTGGAATATAGGGAGGTTCACCTGAGGTTCTATGGTGTCTCATACTTAAGAACTGATGAGTGGCATAAGGATGGGGAGTTACAAAGTGGTGTTATATATATTTTTTCATTATATAGTAGATTGGTGGTCTTGGAATTATTTAGATCCTATTGTGGATATTGAACGGGTGTGTTGAGAATTATGTTTCAGATATTTTGTTCAGGTTACTATGGGAATGGTATTTGTTTATGGATTCCAATGTTATGATTATGCAATTTAAACTTGGGTTATGAACATGGAGTTTATATTTATGATTTATTGTGTCTTTTGTCTCTTATAATATTAGTGAGAGGACTCTGTTTGTCTCTTGGACTATTGGAAAGAGGCTATCGATATGTTTCATGGTAGTAATATAGGATTCACATGAATAACATGTGCTTGTATGTGGTTGTATTTTGATGAGGGGTAAATATTTTTAATGTTTCAATAAAAACCTATATGATTTTTCCAAAATAAATTATTGGTTTCATTATACTTAGTTAGACCATGATTTATTTCTTTAGAGGGTAGTTTATGTGGATCTTATAATAGGAGGTTATTAAAATATGGAAATATAGTCCCTTCATCGAGGGATGTATGGATAACCTTTGGTGTTTTATTGGAAAATTGATGCCTTTTTGATGACTCAATGAAAGAATGGTATTTTTGAGGGGTGATCTAAGAATATAAATGAGCTTTCCTAAGAATGATGGACCATTGTGGGTTGTTGGGATTAGTTCATCTACTTTACTAGATTGGTTGGTTCTACAGTAACCCTAAGGGGTTGTGGAAAGGCACGTAGAAATTCCTTGGTATTTTGGAATGTGAATAATTCTAAGTGATTCTGATTTCATGGGTGTTCTCAAATGGTATCACTAGTTTGGTGTCTGTCCCAGTAGTTATTTGGATGAAATTTTATGCAGCATGGTGGGAGTGTGGGTAGATGCTCATGGTTTTTAGATGAACCTTGTGCGGTGGGTGGTCATGCATTTAGCCTTAGCATGGGAGATACTGTGGGACATGGGTTTATTTTAATAATAAATGGGGCATGGTCAGTGAGTTCATCACATGAGACTTGGTTAGATAGGATGACAATTATGTGACTATGTGTTTGGTAGTGCGATTAAGTTGCACAAGATCATGCAACTATTGGGTTCAGTTGATGTTGATGTAGATAGAAGACAAGAACCTAGGAGTGGGTTCTTAGTGAATCAATATTCCTTGGATTAGGAGAGTGATCATTGTTGAGGATCTTTATAAAATTATCAATTTTTGGTGGGTGGAGCACATTGGGTACACACCATGTCCATTGAGTTGTGAATCATTGAATGAGCCATGTGTAGGTTTGTTAAGAATGGTTCAGGTTCTGGATAAACCTAAGTGGAACTATGGTAATATTATGGAAGTTAAATTATCATGATAATGGAATCCTGGGGTGTTGTGGGATAATGGTAGATTTCCCTCAATAGTGGGTGGTGACATTAGTGTAGGATCAGGGTATCACGGTACGATTAACTTAATTGGAGGCCTTGACAAGGACTATTAGGGAGGTGTGGTGTCCAAGGTTGATGGGAAAGGGCATGGATCAGGAGGAGTGGTGTGTTTGTAGTGATTATACTGATTGGGTTGACACTATAGGAACTATATATGTGAATCCTAATGGTGGGAGAGCACAGCTAGTTCTAGGACGACATGATCAATTTAGCAGGTAGATTATTAAATATAGAGGATATCCTTCCAAATGAGATAGGAGTAGGTGGTGGTTGGTGTTTGGATTCAATGATTAGGATTGAGTGAAACAGCCATATCTAGTCATTACATATGAAATTAGATGAATCTGGGCCATGGATAATAGAAGTTCGGGTTATTTCAGTGATTATAATGATACTCCTGTGGCAGGGAGCATTGCATCGGTCATGGGTGAAAAACCCTCACATCAAAAGGGTTGTGGTGCAGTGAGACCCGTCGGTGGATAGTCGAGGTGACACTGGGGTGACAATGTGAGGTAAGATCTATTGACATTTGGTCCCTCATGTAATAAATGATTTTAAGATTAGATCAGGTGATATTTGGGTTCGGTACATTGGCACTAAGCTCATGATGGTTTTATTGTGACCAGATAGTGAATCATGGGGTGATCCATGATTCATGAAATGATATAGGGGGTGAATAATAGTTCATTTCATGGTTCATGGGGGTGAACCGGTTATTTGTAACATTGTTCAAGGGGAGAACCAGTTTCATTTTGTGTTTTAGGGGTGAATCCCAGTTTGTTAAATTATTTAGGGATGAAAATATGTCATCAAATAATGTAGGGAATCAAATCAATTTTCTACATGATTTAGGGGGTTGAATAATGTGAAAAAACATTTTTAATATGTATTTTAAGATGATAAAACTTGGGAAAGTTGAGAATATGTTCTTATTGTGATGTAGTACATGGGTTGGACCCTGTGTATTGGGCCATTGGGGAATATATTAAGTGTGGAAAGGTATTATTTCAAGGACGTGGTAGAAAGTGTGACAAAAATTTTTGGGAAATATTAGATGGAGGAGGTTTTAAAGGTGATCTTTCATGAAGTTAGACGTGGTAAGAGGAGAACTATTTCAATAGCGTTGTGTGGGATGTAGTTAGCAGTTTGGTTGACCGCATAAAGACTGTTTTCTCTAGGTTATTACTATGATGGAAAAAACCATATTTTGAAATAAAACATGGAGAGATAAGTTATTTGATAGGGAGGACCATTAATGTAGCACCCAGAGTTTTTATGAAATATTTTTTTTAATAGTTTAATTTCTTTTATAGCTTATATTACACAGAACACGATGTTTTAACAAACATTGATATACTATTAATATTATTTTTTAAACAAGGCCATCATGACCGAGCCATTAAACTTAACAATATGAATAGTAATAAACATATTTTAAAAATAAATTATAATTTTTTTATAAATGAATTATATTGGTAAAAAATTTATTTATTTTTTAGTAAAGTCTTTATATGTTTCAAAAATAAATTTTTTTCCAAAAAAGTTTTTTATTGCTTTTTGTGAAAATATTTTAACTTTTTTTGAATATTTTAGAATGTTTAATTGATAAATTAACTTTATTTTTGGGGCCAAAATGTCCAAATTTTACTATGGATAATTTTAGATAATTTTCTAAAATTGTTAAATTTTCAATGAATAGTAAAAAATACTAATTTTTATTAAAAAAACTCATTTTCATTTAAATCATTTACAAGATCCATTTTATTTTTAAATGGTTTTAATGGTAAAAGTAGTTTAATTATATATTAATTAATCTATTTTAGGCCTTTTAAATAAACTTCACATTGAATTTTTATATTAAAACTTTCTATAATTTTGAAAATTTTCTCTTTTGAAAACTACCTTTTTGATTCATTTGCGAGATTAATCTATAATTAAATTATAAAAATTATGATATTTGAATTTTATAAGATGAATTAAATTTTTTTAATCATAATAATTTATATTATATAATAAGTTAAAATTAATTTCTAGTCCTAAATATTAATAAATAAAATAAAAATTAATTACTGCAATTAAGGTCGAAATAATGTGTTGAATGTTACATGCATTTGTGTAAAAATAAATTTTCCAAATTTATAGGATTTTTATTTAATAAATTGTATTTAAAATTTATAATTAGATGGTATACATTATCTAATAAGGATAATTTAATTTTATTATTAAAGGATTAATTACCAAGGAAAATAAAAAAATAAAAGTTACCATGGTGAAAACTAACATGGTAAAATTAATTGAACTTAAAGACTAAGGAATAAAATGTTTAAAACATGTGTTGTATTGTATTTTATGTGTGTCTTGAACATATAATCCCTTAAATTCATTATTCATCAATTTTTGAGTCCCTTAGGGTGATAATGAATTCCCATTATTGAATATTTTTGTGTATTTACAATAATGTCACTCCTCCTTAATTATAAAAGTTCACTTCCTTTCCTCACTTATTAACACATATTAATAACTTTGGCTCAACCTACCCCTAAAAATATCTCTCCAAAATCCATAGCCACATTCTATAGATATTGTTCTTGCAATAATACCAATCATAGGATCCTTAAAACGATATCTAAAGGAGGTTGTTCTGAGTGATGGTAGTTTGAACATGTACGATGAAAGTCAAGACTTAAGTTGAGATAATTTCATCACAAATTTTCTTATTTTGGACATATGTTATTTTATGAACATATATTTCTTTAAACAGTTTATATAAATCTTATTTCACATGTTATATCATGGATTTATTTATTTATAATGAAATTTATTGTTTTATTTATAATTCCTTCAGGGTTATGGTTAAAATGTTAACATGGATAGTTAGGGATTTTTGTCTCCCTTTTATTTTGGAGAGACGAATTCTTATACACAACCTATATATTTTTTATTATATATTTACTACTCATGAATTTATTTTAAAATTATTTTCATGAAAATTATGGGATATACATATCCATCTAAGGTTCTCTATTTCATGGGTCTTATGATTTAAAAGTAACAAAAGTGGTAACGGTTTGCGTCAAAATCTAATTTTTTATCAAGATTGTTTATGATTATGATTTTAATGATGAAATATTATGGTTTATTTCTCAATAAACTCAATAATTATATTATCGTCTTCTTATTTATTTAGAATACATTTTTTCATTATTTTCCTCTCTTTATGTACTCAATATTTCTAAAAGAACCTTTTTAATGAAAACCGACTTTATTTATATATTAGGTCATAAAACCTTTTTCTTCCATATCCATATTTTGTAAAAATGTTTTCATGAATTTTTTAATATTCTTATATGATTTTTTTAAATTCATTTTTACCCATTTTTGACATTTTATAAAATGTTTGAAATGGAAACTTGATGTTATTTTCAAAAAAACACCTATTTTTAATTTTCCAAAAATTTAAAAGGAATAATTGTTTAAAATGCATGGCATGAATAGAATTTAAAACCCTCATGACCACTCAATTTTTTAAAGATTACATTATAAGTTTCAAATTTCATTTTCAAATAAAATGATTTTTGCATTTTTTTTTTGTCAACATTTAGCTTTAGAAAGGTTATTTTCAATGTGAAAAGGTTCCTTTCCTCAAGAAATGTTCCAAGTGACCTTTCAAAATCATTTTCCAGATAAGATTAAATCCTTTGACTTCACTTAATATTTACCAGGGATATGATCTGATGATACCATATTTATTATTTATCTATATGGTTTATGATTATTATGATAAGGTGTTTATGAGATCCATTTATTTTCCATGGGTTTTGTTATGATGAAATATTTATGAAACCCATTTATTTTTATGGGTTTTTGATATGATTACTTTATTATGAATCCCATTTCTCTTCATGTTTTCTGATATGATAAATGTGTTATGAATTCCATTTCTTTTCATGGGTTATCATGTTATGAATTGTTTATGATGTTGTGGAATAATTATGTATGATTTTAATTATGTGATGGTTGGGACCTATATCTCTCACTAATTTATTGTGTGAATCATAACATCTCATGAGATAAATAGGACTATAATGGGGAGTGAACCCAATTCAATAAGGGAAATTTTCCACTATAATAGTCATGGGAGTGAACCATGGAAACTACAATGGTTTGGGAAGTGAACCCAATCCATTATGATATACTCATGAGTGAACGTTGATCGCTAAAATGGTTTAAGGAGTGAAATAAATCCACTATTATAGTCTTGGAAATGATTCTTGACGGAAAATGAACAAATTTTCTATACTTATTTATATGCCACAAAATTATGTATTATGATAATATTATAATCTCATGGATCAAGTTATTTCATTACATTATGATTTATGTCTTATGAACTTCCAATATTTATTCCGTGATTAAAATTTATGATCTATGATATGAAGGGTATGGTTTAAAAATGTTATTAACATGTTCTCATACCCTTATAAACATGTTATGTTCATATCTCCCTTGCTTACCCTTACTAAGAATCTAATATAACCCTTTATTATATTTCCTTTCACTGGGTTATGATGAAAGGTGTTATGTATGATATGTATTAAAAGAGTGATAGTTATGAAGAACTTAGTGGGAGATAATATAGTTCTTCTATGAACCTATTTTTTATATATCCAATTTTCCAAAGGCACTAAAACTAAATAATTATAGAATGGATAATTATGATATTTAATTAATATTTTTTCTATTAATATGCAATATTTTTTTATCATCGTATGGGTATTTATAGTTTTTATCAAATAAAAGTTTATTTAAAAATTGGAATCTAAGAAGATTAAACTTTAGTGAATAACCCATAAGACTAGTATGAGTATAGGATAGAATCCTGAAGTTTTGGTAAGGGGGAGATTATGTGGTTTTCCTATCAATATATCCATGTTTGGATAATAAAAGTGGACTTTGTTTTAGTGCAGATTTATATAGGATCTATATCTATGAAAAGAGTTGGTTGAGTATATATTGGCCATCATTATAGTATAGGGTGAGTGTGCCCTTACTACGCACCTAGTTTGACACACCTGTGGGTTATTATATGGTTAATATTCTTTTCATTTATGAACCACCATGAAATATATGATGAACATGAATGACTTGGGTTAAACCTAATGAGTCATTGATTTAAAATAATGTTTCATTATTTAGACATTTTATAAAAAAAATTATGGTTATGTGGTTCCCCACTGTGATCATTATTTCTCAAACTATGATTTTTAGTTTTATTAAATGGATTGAAACTAAATTTACTATGTTAATTATAAATGTGGTGGAAAATTAAATGATTATAATTCTAAGAAACTAAATGTTATGAGTGTAAGAATAAAGAATTTCATTATTATTCCCACAAAACTTTTTTAAGATATTAATCATCATGAACATCCAAATGAGAAAGAGAGGGAACAAAATTATATTGAGTCCTTCATGAGAAAACGTCCACCATCTTTAGTGATTTCACTAACCCACTAGTTACTGAGTAATGGATCAGTACCATTGAAAATATATTTTCTAATCTTTAGTGTTAGAAACGTAAACAATTCAATTTGGTTTTCTATAATTTGGCAGTTTAAGTGGATCAATGGTGGACTCTCATCAAGAATATGAGGCAACATGATGAAATTTGATCCATGGAGTGGGATGAGTATAATAGTTTATTTTCCAATAATTACTTTACTAATATAATTTTTCTTAAAATGGAGAATGAATTATTTAATATAAATAACAGTGATGATGAATTAATTCATACATATGAGGAAAATTTTACAACATTTGTGAGGTATTCTTCTATTATTCTCATCCAAAATGAAAGTAATGCTGATCAATTATTCAGTGGCTTTAAACTAAGTCACTAATTGGTGATTTCCATAATTTAATTAAGTTGATATGATGAAATAATTTGATATTTTATCAAGGATAATATGGATACAATATTTACCCCACAATTTCATGGTTTTGATAAGAAAATAAATGTAGAATTGAAAGAAAACTCTAAAAGCCACAGAGATAAGAAGAAGATATTTCCTTCATGATGGATATGTAGAAGGAAACGTGGAGAAATTTTTTCTTATGGGAAATGAAAAATGTTTTTAGTTTGGAAAGGTAGTTCATTTGACAACCTATTTCTGTAGTGATGGTAATAAGTTATCGAATAATGAAAATATGGAGAAATCACTAGAGAATGAACCTCCCACACTCTAGTGTTTCATATGCACGGGGTATGAGAATTATTCTAAACAATTCCAAAATATAAAGTTTAATGATGATGATCAACATCATTATCCTATTAAGATGAGGGAAAAAGGTAAATCTTATTTGATCACTATTTTAGATTATGTGTGTGATAATTAAATGGTAAAAGGTACACTTAACATCCACTCTATAACTACTGATGTCTTATTTGATTCTAGATATACCCACTCATTTATATATGAATATTTATTAAGGGAATAAACATTCCACCTCAATGATTAGATTTGTAATTAGTAGTGAAAACCCCTAATAGTATTATGATCTCATCTCAGGTCTATGATTAATCTCTAGTCAAAGTTTATGAGAATGTGCTTCCTGTAAATCTTATTATTCTCCATATAGCTGAATTTGATGTTATCTAAAGAATGGATTAGCTTTTTCTACTAAAATCTTACATAAAGTTTCAAGGAAGGGAAGTCACATTTGATATTCCAAACCAAAATATTATCATCTATTAGTGTGAAGAAAAAAACGATCTTTTGATGGAAATTACCACCACTATATGGGTCTTGATTCTTATTCACAAGGGGAATTTATCATAGATGGTTGGTGAGAAAATTAACAGAGATAATATTCTAACTATGTGGGAGTTTATTGATATATTTCCATAAGAGTTTACTAGTATTTGAATGAATCATGAAGTTTATTTTTTAATATAACTTATGCATGGTACCACATCAATTTCAAATATTCTTTATAGAATTTCCCCAATTCAGCTGGAATAATTGAATAAGAAACTCTAATATAATCATGAAAAATGATTTTTTAGCCAAGTGTGTCACATTTTAGTGAATATTTCCTTTTTATTATGAATAAATATGGATCGATGTAACTTTACATTAATTATCTAGAGGTGATCAACATCCCAATTAAAACAAGTATCCTCAACCACGTATTGAGGATTTGTTTCATCAACTCTCTTGAGATCAATACTTTTCCAAGATTGGCCTTTATTCTGGATATCATCAATTGAGGTTTAAGAAGGAGTATACACCAAATATTTCATTTCATACAACGTATGAAGAATATGAGTATATAGTGATTCTATTTAGTCTTACTAATTTTCCAAAAAAACATCAAGGATTTAATAAATAAAGTATTTAGATATCACATTTATCAATTTGTAGTAGTCTTTATATATTATATTAATATATATTTGAAGATCAATGAAGAGTATGAATATAACATAAAAATTGTGTTGAAGACCTTACGGAAGGATAAAATATATGATAAATTTACATAGTGTGAATTTTGGATACAAAAGGATTCAGTTTTGGGTCATATAATCTCAAGTGAGAGTGTATCAGTGGATCCATCAAAGATAGAGGATATTAAACTTTGGACCAGACAAACCACTTTGAATGAGATCTGAATTTTTATTGGTTTTTATGTATATTATCTATGGTTTTTAGAGAATTTATCCTTGATATTAAATATACTAACCAAGTTAACTCAGAAGGGAGCCAAGTTCCTTTGAAAAAATAAATATGATGAAAAGTTTAAGGAATCGAATAGAAGGTTAGTCAGTACACCTGTTATTAAATTACCCTATAATGGATTTGAGATTATAAAATATAGTAAGGCATTCAATAAGGTATTGGGAAGAATTATCATGAATAATGACATGGTTAAAGCTTATTCCTCATGATAATTGAAGGTTCATTGGAAAAATTACCCAACTCAGGATTTAGATTTAGCTATAGAAATTTTTACATTAAATATATGGAGGAATTATCTTTATGGAGAAAAATGTTATATATATAATGATCATAAAATTTTGAAGTATATATCAAAACATGAAGAATTAATCATACACCAGAGAATATAGTTGGATCTAATTAAGGATTATGAATGATCGATACATTACCACCCTATAAAATAGAACAAGGTGTTCAATGTTTTTATTTGAAAGGATCATTCTAGTTCACTACACAAAAAACATAAACTTGTGGTGTTTTTTCATTAGAGACATTTTAAAACATCACTAACTCATTTATTGAAATTTATACAAAATGTTGGTAATTGAGGTGTCTCTAATTAGTGATTTTTATAAACATCACTGATTAGAGACAGCTCAATTACCAACATTTTTTTATAAATGTAGGTAAATAAAACCTCATTTATTAATATTTCTAAAATGTGTTGGAATTTATTTTGAAATTTATAATTTTTTAAAAATAATAAAATATTTTTTGTACATCGGACCCACCCTCCACACAATGTTGGCCACCCTAGAAAAATACCCTCCTCACTCGCCACACTATACATGACCCCACACACTTTCCACTCTACACAAATAACCTCCCTACTCTTCAAGCTGGCCACCACACATATTTCTGGGAGAAGAAATCATGGTAGCCCCAGAACATGATATATAGAAGAAATCGGCCTCCATAAAAATTAGAACCCAAAACCTCCAACATTATACCCAAAGGGATGACCAACTCACCTATGATATTTTTGAATATAAAATTGTATTATGTTATATTTATACATATATAAATAAATTTCACTATTTAAAAAATTAATATTATATATTTGTGTAATTTTATTTATTGATATATATATATATATGATTATATTTTATGTTTTATGTTTACATATAAAAGTTTATATTTTACATATACGTTTATATTTTTATTTTTATTTATATATGCGTGTGTTTATATTTTATGAATATATATATATATATATATATATATCTGTGTTTATATTATACATATATATGGATTAAATTTATGTATATATATATATATATATATATTTAATGTATATAGACATATATATGTTTATATTATATATATATATATATATATATGTTTATATGTGTGTGTCTGTGTATCTATGTGTAAATATATATGTGTATACATAAATATATATAATTATATATATATATATATAATTTGCCACGTTTTAAAATATTAGCAAAAATGTCACTAAAATAGCTATGATTTCTTAAAAATATGACTAAATTTAAAATATATGTTCTTTTAATATATATATATATATATATATATATATATAAATGTATATATTTATATGTATGGGTGGGTGTGTCTTTATTTATGTATATATAAATGTTTATATATATGTGTATGTGTTTCAAAATTAATATATATATATATATCTAAATATATATTTACATCAATTTTAGAAAACTATATATATATATATATATATATATTAGCGATGTTTCTTGAAAAAATCACTAATTTGGTGAGGTTTCCTTAAATACCTCGCTAATTTTGAGACCTTTTTCAGGAAACGCCACAAAATTTAAAAACTAACTATTTTTTTAAAAACCATCATTAAAAATGTCACTAAATAACAGTTTTTTTGAAGTGGTTTATCAATGATGAGGATAAAAAAATATTTTTATGTTTCCAAGGATGGATTTTGAAATCCTAAAAGAATGTGAGAAATAATACCATTCTTAAATGATTCTTCAACCATCTATACAAGTGAAAATTAAAGATATACAAAAGAAAGACATGGAGCTGCACACGAATTCAAGTAATATTCGGGATTTTAACCATGATTGTGATGCAATAATAAGGGTTAGGAACTATGTTTGTGTTCCTTCCACATCTGATTTGAAAAAGGATCTATTAGAGGAGGTGGATAGTTCTTCATTTGCTATTCATCCTAGAAGTAAAAAAGATGCATAAAGACCTGAATGGGAATTTCTGGTGGGATGACATAAAGAGATATATCATCAATTTTTTATCCTGGTGCATGGTATGTCAACAAGTTAAGGTTGAGAGAAAATTCTAAGGGAATTTTACAACCATTAACCATACCTGAATAGAAATGAGAAAACATCACCATGGATTCTGTCATCAGACTTCCCAAAATGTCTAATGGATATAATTCTATATGGGTTACAGTCAATCACCATATAAAGTCAACACACTTCATTAATATTATAGAATATTTATATCTAGATCAACTTTCTAGTATATACATTAAGTAAGTGGTATTTTTTATGGATGACCACTTTCCATTGTATTTAATCGGGAACCAAGGTTTACCTCAATGTTTTGGGGAAGTCATCAACACGACCTTTATTCAGATTTGAGTTTTATCATTGTGTATCATCCTTAGAAATTTGGTTGGTCTGAGAGAAAAAATCAAACCCTAGAGGATATGTTCAGATCTTTATCTAGGGATTTCAAATGTGGTTTGGGTCAACATCTTCTTCTAGTTGGGTTTTCTTACAACAAAAGCTTTCACTCGAGCATTTAGATGGATCCCTATGAATCCCTCTATGGAAAGAAGTGTGGGAATCTAGAATTCTTGGATGAATTTGTATGTATAAAGATATTCATACCTAATTTAGATGAATAAATGGTAGAAAATTTTATATCCATTTAGAAACACATAAGTGAAACACAAATTCAACAGAAAATTTATACTGAGAATAACTAGTGTGATCTAGAATTTGAAGCACGTGGGAGGGTATTTGTAATAATTTTACATTGAATAAGGTATTATGGTTTAATAAGGGAAAATAAATACCTAGGTATATTAGGACCTTTGATATTATTGATTGGTATCGTAACTTATCGATTGAAGTTTCCACTAAACCTCTATCAAGTCCATGATGTGCTTCATATATCTTTCTTGAGAGAGTATATACTTGATCCTTCACACGTAATGAATTCAAATGTTGAACTAATAGAATATGATATTTTGTTTGAAGAAAAACCAATTGATATTTTGGGTCATAGTAATAAATTTCAATGAAACAAGACCAGTCAATTGTTTAATGTTTTTTGGTGAAACCATCATCTTGAAGAAAGTACGTGGGAACCAAAGGATCTGATGAGGCAGAAGTATCCGCATTTTTTTATTTCAGAGTGATGAATTTCCAGGGTGAAATTAATTTTAATGGGGGTATAATGTAACGCCCCATGTTTATTATGAAATATATTTTCAAGTAATTTAATTTCATTGATATCTTGTGTTACACACCACACCGAGTTTAAAGAACCACGATATACTATTAATATTATTATCTAAAAATGACAATTATAACCTCACCATAAAACTTGGTGGTGTGAATATGAATAAAAAAATTTTAAAAGTTAATCATAATTTTTTTTATATAAATATATTAATTGGTAAAAAAATTAATATTTATTAAAGTCTTTATATGTTTCAAAAATACTATTTTCAATTTTTTAATAATTATCTTTTGTAAATAAAATTCAAAAATAATTTGTTACACTTTTAGAAAATTTATTTTTAAAATTTAACTTTATTTTTTGGATCAATATATCAAAAATTATATTATGGGGAATTATTGATAATTTTATGAAAAGATAAATTTTTCGATGAATAATAAAAAAATATTGATTTTTATTAAATATTTTCATTTAGTTTAAAGATATTTTTATATCCATTTTATTTTAAGATGGGTTTAAAATTAAAATTAGTTTAATTATATATTTATTAATCCATTTTTTTTCATTTTAATCAATTTCATTTGGAATTGTTATATTAAAACGTTTTATAATTTTGAAAATTTTCTCTTTAGAAAACTATTTTTTCACTGTCTCTGGGATTAATCTTAATTTAAATTTTTTCACTTTTTTATTTGAATATGAAAAAATGGATTCCATATATGGAATCATAAAAAATTCTATTATATAATATCTTCAAATTAATTTATGTTCATAAATATTAATAAAGAAAATAAAAATCAATTATTGTGATTAAGGTTGAAATGGGGTTTTGTGTGTTACATGTTCTTGTGTTAAAATTAATTTTCCACATAGATAGGCTTTTTACTAAATAAATTTTATTTTATATTTAGAATAAATGGAACCAAAATATCTACAAACCATCATTTTAAATTTATTCTTAAATAATATGTTACCTACTTGAAAAAAAAAGATGCAAGTTACCATGGTGAAAACTAAAATGGTAAAATTATGAAAACTTAACGACTGAGGAATAACATGTTTAAAACATGTGTTTTTCTCGGAGGTTGAGGATTTGATCAACAATATCATCCCTAAACTCTATTATTTATCAATTTTTAGGCACTTTAGGTGAGATTTACTTCCCATTATTGAATAGTTTTGGGTATTTAAAAAATGTAACTCTTTAATTATAAATGGGCGCTTCCTCCCTACACTTCTTCACACCACTTAATCCCTTTGGGTAGACCAAAAAATTACAAAATCACTATCATACATCCTTAAATACGTTATAAATATGTCTCTTATCCAAAGAGACCAATACTATGGTCCTTAATAAGAGAACAATATGATGTTGTTCTAAGAAAAGGATCATCGAATGTGTATGAAGGAAGTCGAGACATAAGGTAAGGGAATTTCATATCAATTTTTCTTATTTGGGATATATGTTATGTTATGAACATATATTATATTATGAAGAAAATATAAATCCTATTTTTTATGTTATATCATGAATTTATTTATTCTCATTATATTTAATGTTTCATTTAATTTTATTATTTCATCAGGATTGTGTTTCAATAATTACCATAGAAGGTAAATAATGTTTTCACTCTTTTATTTCTATTGGACACATGACATATACACGACTTGTATCTTTTTGTGGTGTATATACTACCCATGAATGTATTTTATGATTCTTATCTTCAAAATTATGTGATATATATATCCATACAAGTTTCTCTCTTTTACTGGGCTTACGATTCAAAAGTTACCAAAGTTGTAGGGTTTTAATGTTACAATCTCATTTTTTATCGCGATTCCTTATGATTATGATTTATATGATGAAATATTGTAATATATTTCTTAGGAAAATAATGTATTGTATTCTTATCTATTTATTTCTTTAGAATAAATGTTTTCCATTCATTTTTCACTCTTTAGGTACTCAAGATTCCAAAATAATGTTTTTACTGAAACTCGATTTCTTTTATCTCTTCAGTCGAAAGACCTTTGTCTTCAATATCCATGTTTTATAAAAAAAATTAAATAATTCTTTAATGTTACTATATGAATGTATGAATTCATTTTTACCAATTTTTTACTTTTTCAAAAAAAATATTAATATTAATATTCATGTCATTTTCCAAAAAAAATCTATTTGGATTTTATGGAAAATATGAAAGGAATATTTTTTTTAATGTGTACGACATTAATTGAATTAAAAAAAATCATGAACAAACATTGTTTTAAATATAATTTATAATTTTAAAAGTTTATTTACAATGAAAATAATATTCAAAACATTTTTTGAACTTTTATTTTTTAGAAATGTAATTTTATCAGTGAAAATTTTATTTTATCAAGAAATGTTCCAATTGATATTTTAAAATAATTTTTTATCTAAAATGACATCCTTTCATGATACTTAAGATTTACTAGAGATATGATCCAATGATACCATCCTTATTCTTTTTTTCTATATTTTGTTCTTATGATGAAAATATGATTTTGAAACTTGTTTCTTTTCCATGAGTTTTTCTATGATGAAATATTTAGAAAACACATTTATTTTTATGGGTTCTGATATGATTAATGTGTTCGTAAGACCACTTATTTGTATAGGTTCTGATATGGTAAATGTGTTTTGAAGTCCATTTATTTTCATGGGTTCTGATATGATGAATGTTTTATAATCTTTTGAAACACGTATATATTGTTTTCAATATGTGATGGGTGAGACATATATATACCTCCAATGTATTGAATAAATATTTAGATCTCATGAGATAAACTAATATAATGAGGAGATAACGCAATTCAGTAAGAATTCTTTTCCACTATAATAGCCATGGGAGTGAACCATGACAACTATGATGGTTTGGGGAATGAATCCAATGAACATTGATATTCCTGGGAGTCAAAATTAAATATCATGTTGGTTTTGGGAGTTAACCCAATCTATTATTATAGTCTTATAAATGAGTCTTGACTACTGAGGAAACAATTATCAACGATTATGTGTATTCCAGAAAACTATGTCATATGACAATGTTATGTTAAAATGTCTCATTTTCTTTTATTCCATTATGATTCTTGTCTTATGAAATACCATGATTTATTCTATGACTCCCATTTATGATCTATGATATGTAGTGTATAATTTTCAAATGTAATTCTCATGTTTTCATGCCTTTATGATCTAGTTATGTTGATATCTAACTTTTGTAACCTTACTAATAATCTGAGATAACCCTTTATTATGTTTCTTTTACCCATTTAATAAAGAAATTTATTATATATTAAATTTATAATAAGGGTTATTGTTACACGGAACTTAGTGGGAGATGATATAGTTCACTTATGAACCAATTGTTTATGTATCTGAGTTTCCAAAGGCACTTGACCTAGATGATTATGGAATGGATCATTATATTATGTAATGAATATTAATCTATTAATATTTATTATTTTTTTATGAAAATTATGGGTTGATATAACATTACATAGGTTGAATCAATTAAATACATCACGGTGTGTCAAGTGTGAAAAGTCCAAGTGAACACTGTCTCGGTGTTATCATTGATAATGTGAGGCTGACTCGATATCTGGTTGAAGTTACTTTTGGTGTTTTTAGTTTTACAATATAATCACATTTGATGTTTTAATGTGGAACATGGTTGGTAAATTGTGAATTGATGAACAATATTGGTCAAGGAACATGGTTCTAGGTTTACCATGACTTCTCTTGGATGATAAGTGTTATAGTGGGGAGTTTTTAATAACCTTTAGATTTCAGGTCTTTACATCTTTTGAATGAGTATGATTTTTCATCAGGAGGAAGATTTGTTTTAAGAACTAGGAATTGGGATCAGGAAAAATGGTATAAATAGAATATAATTTCATTTTTTATGGGGTTTAATCTTTGAGTGGTGAACAAGGGGTTTGGGATAATGTCATAGGAGGAACATAGTTGTTGGGGTGAAGTAAGGGTTTATCACAGGTCATTCAATCCCTAAAGTAGGGCTTTATAGTGTGAAATTTTATGAGGGGGTTTTATCCCCCTACCAAGGTGGTTTAAAACATGATCCTATGTTTCATTTCTTAAAATAATGTTTTTAAATTTTTTAAAGGAGGGGTTGATCTCCCTTTTATCTTATTTGAGGCACCACATGGGAGAACTGACAAGAAGCTCTACCCCTCTCCATATATTTCACACTATTTGGGGTGATATTAGGTGTGAATAAATGGAATTTTCAGGTAGGTTCATCCTCCATATTTCCTATGTTTTTTCTATCCATCGTTGCTAATTTTGAGTGATTTTGTTTTAGGGTTTGGTGTGGATTCCACTAAAGTATGGTGGAATCAGGTGAAATTGAAGGGGATTTTTCCTGACTTGCATAAAGAATTTATATAGATTCTATATGCTTGCTATTTGAAATGGTTTGGGTAAATTTTTGTCATCATGTAATTTTTATAAGGGGTTTTTGTGAAATTAGAATAAATCAACAATTGAATCAGGCATTACTTTTGGGAATGTTGTGTAGACAATGTATGGAAGTGTGATGAAAATGGACTGCACTTGGTTGCTCATGGTTCTAGTGAGAATTTAGTATCCAATTAGAGTTTTGAAATTATTATTATTTAAATAAAACTATTTAATTAATTATATTAATTAATTACAAACATCATGTGTCATAACATAGGTGCCTATAAGAATGGGTTCTGTTTTTCTGGCCTAGATGTAGTTTGGTGGAGCTTGATGAGAGGTTAACTACATTATCGAGGTAGGTTTCCCCTTTGATACAAAATCATATGCATATCTATTTATGAAAATGAATAATATTATATTTCATGGTTTTGGGAATTTGGTTCATGGACAATTGATACCATGGATAGATTGAATAGGGAAAATTTATGCTTCATATGCTTTATAAATGTTCTCTTTATCACATGTGTGAATTCAGACCACCCAATGATTATGTCTCCAAGGAGAGAGGGCCATGGTTGGGATGAATATTGGCCTATGGGATGTATTGGGATGTGATATGAAGTATGATTAGCCTAATAATATTTCCAATATCTAGTCGGAAGGCGTTGGTAGCTTATAAATAAATTATTATGTTTAAGGTGGGTATATGTCATATGGGTAATGAGGATTTACCTTATAAGGTAAAAGTAAAGTGTTATAATACATCGAGAATGGGGTCAGTCCTTTGGGTCTTGGAATTTTATTTTCAAAGGATATCATATGGAAAAGATATGGAAAAGTCCCTGAGTAGTGGCCCTAGAGTGATTAGGGACTTTGGAAAGGATATTCATTGACCCCATGGGGTTTGGGAAGGTGGGAGCCTTTAGGCAGCAACATCACTACTGACTGATCAGTTTGGGTTGTATTGATAGGAATATATCATGTAAGGTCTAGAGGAACCAATGAATTTATTTTTAGGTGAGTTGTTATGTGTTGTAATGAGGGGATTGTTACCAATAGAATAGTACCCTGGTATCAACTGATAAGTTGTGTGATAGTCTATGGGCCCTGCCTTTTTTTCATGTGCCTATAGGACCTACCTAGAGCCTTCAAGGATTGGTTGGTGTTCTTGATGAAATCCCCAGAGTCTGTGGGGATGGGTCAATGTTATAGGTGTTTCCTAATGATATTATTGGATCATGGACGGTTCCATGTGTGTCTTGGGTCAGTGTAGATGTTTTTGGGTCATACCATGAGTGGTAGGATATTAGTTATAGAAGGGTACTTGTCCATGAGTGAGATGTCATGGAGACTATGTACTGAGTGAGAGGGAAAGGGTTGAAAAATGGCAGAGGGCCTTTTCAAGAGTGTCTTGGGTAATGTATGGTACCTCAATAGGGACTGGTTCATGGGATGAGGTGATACATGATTGATGGACCACCCTCATGTGATTGGTACATGTCTGGGATTATGGATACATGACCATACCCAGTTTCTGTGGGTATCAGGTTAAGGTTTTAGACTCTATAATACCCCGACTCTTCCAGTAGAGGTTAGACATTAGTACAATGGCATGGGGCTTTGAGTGGATTCCAAAATGGCACCAAACTAGGTGTATTAAGTATCAAGGTGGCCTAGTTAGTACTCGATGAGGTCATAGGCACTTGTACCTCATTGTGTGTCATGGATTCCTGGTTAGCACATGATGGCCCAATGAAATTTTTTATGTTATTTATTTTTTCCCTATATACACATTCACATGAAAACATATATTAAGGTTTCTTGGTGATATGATATTGATCTTTATTCTCACAACCTAAAGAGATTTTTTAGTGTTCATGTAGACCTTATGTCTATATTTTAGGTCAGAGAATATGATGCTTAGTTGATTAGGATAAGGTAACATGAGGGTATAAATATTTTGATATGATTCAAAGGGATGGAAATATGGTCATTGTGCCTGTATTGTTATTACATTTTGTTTTTTATTTTTGATCAACCCTATCGATGATTAGCTGTATGTTTTGTATGACAAAATCATTTATTTATTTTATTTATTTTTTATGGTTTATTTTTAATAGTATTTATTTGTATGATACTTGGTTATTTTTTCACTATTTTTATGATTCTTATTCAAGGTAACAGTATCCTCATTGTATGTATTCGTCCCTAATCGTTTATTGGAAGCCTTTAGTGTATGAGGAGGCACACCTAAGATCCTATGGAATCTCCAACCTTGACATTGATGAATGGCCCAAGGATAGGATTTTACACACCAGACTGAATAAAATACTTCTCTAAAAGATATTAAAGCTTCTTATTTAATTCTATTAACTCCACATATGAAATTATATATACAATAATTAATATAGTGTTGGATCCATGTTTGAGATCAATTGGGAACTCTAGATCTATTTTTAGCGGAGGCCTGGGTAATTGTATACTAAACACATCAATTCATTCTTGAAAAAATGTGTACATATTCTATTGTCATACATTAAATTCATTCGTATTTTTCACCAATAATTCCCATAAAAATTGATATAGGAGGTGTCTCTTGAGAGGACTTGGGCTGGGATATCTCTCCTTTGAAAATCAAAACTGTTTTTCCCTTTTAGAAAACTAAAATTTCATTACTTATAAAGCTGATTGGGGCATTATATTTTGATTGTAAATCCATCCTATTATTATGTCAGATTACACCATAAGAATTACAACCAAATTTAGGGAGAGATAAACGTCACAAAATTTAATATAATAATATATATATATATCATTGATTCTTGAATATTCCTCCATGTGTTTTAATTAGAAACTCTACCACTAGCAATTCTAGGGTTTAATTTGATGTTTTTTTAACATGAATGAAATAAATTAATTTCCATAACTATAATCTAATAATGTACTTTTTATATTTTAGTCTATAATTAGTACCTACCACTACATCATTTTGATTCACAACTTAAATAGTTATGATTTTACAAAAAATTACTTTACTCCCATGGCCTCTACTAGTGTTGATGATCATTTCCCTCTATGATATTTTGATTTGGAAATTGGTTAGAAAAATTTCTATCCTAGATGTGAATTCATAATTTCACTATAGGTTGTTATTTCACTTTATTCCTTTTTAATTTTATTATAGATGATGAGGATTTACATCCTTGAGATAGCTTCGAGCTATATTTACATCCTTTACTCAATTGTAACACTTTCCACTTCCTTGCAAACAATTCTCAGAATGATTTTTCCCACACTTGTTGCACACAGTTTGTTTTTGTTTCATACCTTCTCCTCCATGGATAAATGTTTTCCCAAAGTATTTCTCTAAACTTATAGTCTTATCATTCCATCTATTATACAACTATGCATCTACAAACATTATTTACACTTTGACATCACACCTCACTATCTCTTCATATCTGCTAATGTCTCGAATTACTAGATATTTCTATAGACATGTTCTTATCCCATTAATGAATTAGAAAATATTACCATCCAAATAAATTAAAAATCCTTAATCATATCACAGGATCATTGAAAATTTCATTCATAACATCACACTAATACACCCTCATTTTTATTCATCTTAATGAATTACCTCTTTATCTTCATTTAGAGGATATGATGAAAACAATTATATAAAAATTACTTTTTGATGAATTCCCACTCTATGGATTCAGTGTAATACTTTGGCTCTGTGTTCATGATCAATTTCCACCACTAATATAATTCTCACCTTAATAGGTTTACTTCCAAAAGTAAATTTTTACTACATAGAATAGTGGAGTATAGAGAATATCATTTATAAAGTGTTGGTCTATAGTTCTATAATCAAAGGATTATAGGGTACACTAAATGTTGGTTTTCATTGACTCATAAAGCATTCATCTTTTAGTTACTCCTTTCTTGGATAAGATCGACACTCTAAATGGATAATGTAATTATTCATAACCTAACTCAACATCCTCATGAAGTTTTCAACTCCAAATTCCATCATATTAAGAAGAAATTTGTTTAATTTTCCATCACATCTATGATTTACACAAGCCATTATATTTTATATCATTTTATTAAAGGAAAAGAAAACATAATCATAGAATTAGATTTTTATTCCAAAGGACAACGGAACAATATACCTTATAATTTGATCCTAAATTTAAAAAAGAATTATTTTCTCTATAAATCCTTCATTTTTGTTCATATAAATCATGTGACCAAGAAATTCATATCCCAAATGAGTTTCTATCCTGGTGTAAAAGCATAAACCCACTCATCATGCATTGAGTTATGATTGAGTTAATACTCAATCATCCTATTTTTAACACCCCAATATTTCATAGTATGTTATTTCCGCAATGTAATTCAATAACTTGCACTACTCACAACACTGAGTTTAAGCACACCACGAGATTACCAAACTAGCCATTCAAAAGAGGTTATGAATAGTGTTAACTAAATTTTGAACATTATATAATCCTTATAATTTTAGAATCCATATTATGAGTTTCTAAGAAATAAAGTAAGAACAAATTCATTTTTTTCAGATAAAAGAAGTAATTTTCAAAAAATGCACTTTTACCGTCTTTTAATGGTGAACCCTTTTCTAAATCCAATATTTGAAACATTTATATATAAAATTTTACAAAATAAACTTCTTCTTTATAATAAGTACATGTAAATTTAGTTTCAATAAATTTTTGGTGTTTTTCTGATAACATTCATATTTGGGTGAATAGTGAAAAATACTATATTTTAATTAAAAATAAATTTTTTAATCGAAATAATTTATAGTGTTACATTTTACATTTTAATGGTTTTGAAGTATAAATATATTCTATTTTTACCATTTAATATAATTCTGGTCATCGTAGGTAATTTCACTTTGAAATTGGACATAAACAAGTGTCAATCTTTTGATATTTATTATTTCTTAAAAATATGCCTTTTGGTTTTGACAATGGGAATTAATTTTAAATTAATAAATGAAAATTATATGTTTTGAATTTGTTAAAATGGAATTTATTTCTGAATTCGGAATATCAAAATTATCTTATGGTGAATTTTTTTTATTTTTCTAAATACATTCAATTTTTGATGAATAGTGAAAATCACTAAGTTACATTTTAAAACCAAATTTTTTTAAAATAATTATTTATTTCATTTAAATTAATTTATGTCAAAATAGATACATAATAATTATATAAGTTCATTGTAATTCATTGGAGTCAGTTTATAATAATTTTAGATATATACAAAGTTTATCGAACTTTTCACCGTCTTTTACCCACCTCCTAGGAGAATTTGAAAATTCACATAAAACATAATTTTACCACTTCTGTGAGTTGAATTTTAAAAATCCTAGAGACACGGTTAATATCAAAGAATAAATTTGGTTCAATAAGATAAAATAATTTTTGGTGAATAGTAACTTTTACTTTTATTTACCACGGTTAAAGGTAAATAGGGTTACTCAAGGTAAAAGGAATATTGTAAAAATTCAAATTACCTTAACACATGTCCTAACCTTATTTTATGAGTAATGGAAGACCATGGGCATCTTTGGGCCGGTTTTGGGACCCCATGGAGCCACTTATTAATGATAATGACACTTTAGATTAATTAATTTAATGTAAATGGAAAATTGACAAAAACACAAACATTTTAGTAATTAATTTTTATATGGTGTTATATAAGTAATATTTTTTACTATAAATATTAATTGGATATCTAAAGATATTTCCTACATCATGGAATTTTTTTTATAATTTTTAGACATCGAAAAAATTAAATTATTTAGGACAATAAAATGATGTAGTATTTACCTCATTAATAAATGATTTAAATAAATTAGATTATAAATATTAAAATAATATCCAAAACATGTCCAATTCATATTGGATGATTTTATTTCTACCATGATTCATCTTATCTTCTACTCTAATGATTTTTGGACCTTTAGAAACTGAATATCATTATATAATAAAATAATATTTTCACACTTTCCTAAAGAGCCCCTCCACCCCCTTATAAAAGGAGACCACTTATAACCAATTCCTCACACCTCTCAATCCTTTAGGCTCGTCCAAAATCTGCCCAATTAACCTCCCCACATCCCTCTCCTCATCCTAGAAGCCTTAACATAGGTATAAGGAACTCTAAGGAGTCCTTTGGGTTCAAACCAAAGGAAGTTACCCAAATTAAAGGTAACAATTTCTCTTAATTTCTTTTATTTTATTTTAATCCTCCAACCCCTAAACTCTTTTTATTAATTTATTTTTTAACAACACCAGTATCCTCAATATACTATGATGTTATTATGATATTTATTTGAATTACACTTACACAGACCTCTATCTAATATGTGAAGAACAAAATGTTTATGTATGATTTTTCAATTACCTCTTACCACCTCTAATGGTGGACATTATGATGGAACTGTATTTATATATGATATATATTTTGTTTTTGTTTTCCTCTTGCTTCTGTATTTTTCGTTTATAGAATACCTTAATGGTTTCCATTATGAGTAAACGCGATAATTTCATTTGAGGAAGTGTGGACTACCACCCCCTCAAAGTGATATGACTCGTTAATACCATATGTGGGATGTATAAAGGATGGATTTAATGATATTATATATGATATTGTACTGGAATTATATTATACCTATTTTTCAATATGTTTTAAGTCCATTAAAATAATAAATCGAAATGAATGTAGCTTTCATGCGTACGTACAATTTACTGTCTCCATGAATGGTACATTTCATTCATACCCCAAAATGATATGTACTATTATAAATACACATATATATATATATATATATGATATCTACATCATGAATATCATTCTGGATATAATGATCTTTTGACCCTGTGAACAACTTGTTACTATAAGGTGTTCATTTTTGACTCGAGAGCCAAATATTGACAAAACAAACATTATTAACTTAAATGATTAGATAATATTTATAACATGGTAATAAGTGATATAAAAGGAATAATAAACTTTAAAAAGTTTCTTAATAAAGTATAAATTAACTTTAATTTATTACTCAGGATGTTAAAGAACGAACGGGTCATGTCGGACATGTGGTAAGGGGTTTTTTTCACTCCTTACTCCTGTGAGATTCATGTCATATTGCCACTATTACCTTTTGTGTGATGTATTTACTACCCATAATTGTATTATTTGGGTAATACACTTTAATTTATGTTTATTTACATATTCATTGTATGATACCTCTTTCATGGGGTGTATGTTTCATAAGTTAATAAATTGGTAAGGGTTAATTCATCAATCTCATTATTATCCAAGATTGTTTATGTGTAAGCATTTACTGGGCCATTTTTATCATTCAAATCCATTTTTCATAAAAATAATTTCATAATTAATATTTTAAGGATTTGTGAAAGGTACTCTTTATTAAGATCATAATTTTAAATGTTTTAAAGATTTATATTTCTAAATATTTTAATTAATTACCATGTTTTCAAAATGATTTTAAGGATTTATTTATATGGACATGAATGTTTTGAAATGATAATTCTTTTAAAAACTTTTAAAGTGGTATGGGACACTTTGATTCAAAAATCTCTTTTAAATTACATCATTTATAAACATGTGACTTTTAAATGATTTATAAAATATAAATTTCTCTCAAATAGTTTTGATTTCATATATGTCAATATCCTTTAATGGATTTTAAGATTATTTGAAATTGATTTATTATGATACAAAACTTCCAAATTGAATTGACAGTTTTGTGATATGTTTGACTATGGATGTGTTATTTTTATACCATTCATGGTTTATGGAGAAAGTATTGACATTTACTATGCTAGTTTTAATACGAATGTTTATGTTATATTTAAACATATTAATTTGTGGAATGCATTGGACTTAGTATGTGATGGGTGGAGCCTGATATAGCTCCTCAATGCATCGGTAGGTCTCATGAAACAAACTAGTGTCTTGGCACAAGGCCTTGACATAATCTTATTTGTAGTCTTGGCATAAGGCCTTGACTATGTGGTTATGGTACTCTGGCATTATGCATTCTGTCATTATTAAAGTTGTTAGTGATATTGCATGTGATTATTCGACTAGTAGAATATCCATGTGAATAAGTAAATGGAATTATTTCATTTTATTTTTTCCATATTATGTTGAAGTTCAAGATTAAAAGTCTTTTGTTTTAGTTATAAATTTCCTTGAATGTTTATGCTTATTTATGAAATTTTCCACAGTATTCCTTACCCTTACTGAATGTTTGAGCTCACCCCTTTCTATGTTTTATTTTTCCAAGGATTCCAAGAAGTGTACTGTGATTTATATGCAGGTTTAAGCCAAGGGAATAATGGCATTCATAAAGTATTTTTTATGTTGTTTTGTATGTTATGAAGTGTAATGTAACATTTATGTATTTAATCTATTTTCCAAGACTACTAAACCGATCGGTCCTTCGGGACTTGATTCTTTGTAATCAAGCCAATGTATTAAAATAATACACCTACTATAGGTAACTGGGGTTGGGGAGTTATAGTTGGTATTAGATGAAGTTTAGCAATAACCTTAGAAACTAGATTTTGATAAACTCTGATTAGAGAACATTACCCTAAGATGGACTTTGAGGATTAGTATATAACAACATCCTATAATTTTGATAATGTATATATTTTTGTGAGTTTTCCAAGAAAATACATCCCTATCTAGATACGAGCAGGTAGAGGCGGCTCTGGCACATATGTACCTAGGGGTAAAACCCGAAAACACCGCTTTGAGCTAGACTCAAATGGGAACTGTTTAATGACAACGGGCCTTGCTGCACTCTTGGTTACAACACTCCTTGGGGATATTCTTAAGATAATTATCATTTTCATTACAAACCATTATGAAGGGTTTATGAGTATATACTTCCTAAAGGAAAACATTTTTATGATTAGGGATTATATTCATAAACTTTTCAATTTAAGTTAGGTATTTTACAAGTTTGAAATTATTCATTGCAATTCATAAACTGACCTAGTGTATGCCATTGTATAGAAATAGCACCCAGTATAAGTAATGTGAACTCTGGAAATACGTATGATCCAAAGAGTAAGGCAGATCATATATTTCATAGTATTAAGCCAACATTTCGAAGGGAAATAGTCTACCATGTATTCTTAACCTATGAATAAATAGTATCTTGTGTTAATAAGATAAGTAAATAATTCTCTGAGTCCTATGGCTTTGAAGGGAATGAAGAGAAGAAAAGGATGGAAGAGAGAAAGATGGATAAAGGGAAGAGGGAAAAGAAGGATTTTACAATATGCGATAAATGTGGAATGAATCACCTAGGTAAATGCTTGAAGGGAATGGGAGTTTGTTATAAGTGTGGATAAAAAGGACACCAAGTACGTGATTTCAAGGGTAAGAAAAAGTTTTCAAATGTAAAATGCTTCATTTGAAAGGCATTGAGACACTACGCGAATCAATGTCTCATTCATAAGAGTATACCACAAATGATGTTATTGGATAATAATCAAGTTATGATACTACGTCAGATGAAGAGAAATGACTATTGTTCTTATGTTGTTATTATAGAATTATTTCATTTGAGTGTTGTATCAATAGTATACTGGTTACATGAATTATGGATATAAATAAGGATTGTACTGCAGTAGTATTTTGTTAAGGATTTGAGATTATGTGGTTCTAAGAAAAGTGACTTAATAGTAAGCTACACGTTTTGGAAAATACATGGTTGAAGGGAAGGTAATCCCTAATATGGTCTTTATAATGAGGTAGTGATTCAGGAATAAGAGATAGTTGAATTTGGTAATTTAGGATGATGCAGTGTTGTAAAAGAATACATGATGAAGGTGTTCCCATGTTATTACCTGGAAAAAAGGATCCTCATTATGTTTAACTTCCTTATAAATTTTGTTCAAAGAGTTTGGATATAAGTATTTTGGATAATTCTAAAGGATGGAATGGATTAATTTTGAAATTGGATACTATTGTTAAGGTTATTTTTGGATTTCCATAAAAAGTACAACTCGGAGGTCGGGCGGTAACATGTCACGTCCGGCAAGGCTGTGAGACTTGAACCTGCAACCAAAGGGTGACAAGGGTGTGTCACCTACCACTGACCAACGTGATGTCTTGGATTGAATAATGTAGTTTTTTTAAAAGGTCTGGTAGATGAATTATGAATTCATTTTTTTACCCTATATGAATAGGATAAATAGAATATATTTTTTAAGTTCTATTATCTTCTAGAGTGAAAGATGGGTTTTTGGTAGGAATTAGTTAAAGGATGGAACTCTACATGTCAAGTATATATATATATATTTTCTTCTCTTATTCTATGAAGAAATTAATTCTTAAACTTTAGGTAAGGGATATTAAAACTAAAAATGTGTTATCCTAATACCTTATGTTTTGTGGAACCGATGATATTTTAAATCATCATAGATTGATGGATTTGAGGCCCTTAATTCTACAATTGTTTGTGATTGATGACCTCAATCACTCCCTATAAATATGTACGTTTTCCCTAAAATTATGTGTCTCTAATTTCAACCAATGTTCTCCAAATCAAGATCACAATTTGGTGGTGACATCTTCATTCCCCTTTTCCCCTTATTAAGACTAAATTTTATTAACCCAATTTCTGATGTGGGTTTCCCCACAAAGGTATTTTATATTTTCAACCATTTATTTTTTATGAACAATTTCAATTTTCGAGGACGCAATTTATTGAAAGAGGGAAGAATGTAACACCCCAATATTTCATAGTATGTTATTTCTTCAAAGTAATTCAATAACATGCACTACACGCAACACCGAGTTCAAGCTTACCACAAGATTACCAAACTAGCCGTTCAAAAGCGGTTATGAATAGTATTAACTAAATTTTGAACATTATATAATCCTTATAATTTTAGAATCCATATTATGATTTTCTTAGAAATAATGTAAGAACTAATTCACATTTTCAGATAAAAGAAGTATTTTTCAAAAAATGCACTTTTACCTTTTTTAATGGTGAACCCTTTTTAAATCCAATATTTGAAACATTTATATATTCAATTTGAAATAATAAACTTCTTATTTAGAATCAGGACATAATAATTTAGTTTCAATAATTTTTTGGTGTTTTTGTGATAACATTCATATTTGGGTGAATAGTGAAAAATAATATATTTTAATTAAAAACAACTTTTTTAATCAAAATAATTTAGAGTCTTAAATTTTACATTTTAATGGTTTGTAAGTATAAATAGATTATATTTTTACCATTTAATCTAATTCTGGTCATAGTAAGTAATTTCACTTTGAAATTGGACATAAACAACTGTCAATCTTTTGATAGCTATTATTTCTTAAAAATACGCCTTTTGGTTTTGACAATAGGATTTAATTTTAAATTAATAAATTAAACATATATGTTTTTTAATTGGTAAAATAAAATTCATTTTTGAATTTGGAATATTAAAATTAGATTATGGTGAATTTTTTGTATTTTTCTGAAAACTTTTAATTTTTGACGAATAGTGAAAAACACTGAGATATAGTTTAAAACCGATTTTTTTTATAAAAAATTGTTTATTTTATTTAAATTAATTTAAGTAAAAATTTATACATAATAATTATATAAGTTAATTTTAATTCATTGGATTCATTTTATAATAATTTTATATATATAAAAATTTTATCGAACATTTCACCGTCTTTTACCCACATCCTAGGAGAATTTGAAAATTCACATAAAACATAATTTTACCACTTCTGTGAGTTGAATTTAGAAAATCCAAGAGACACGGTTAATATCAAGAAGTAAAATTTGGTTCAATAATATAAAAATAATATATGGTGAATAGTAACTTTTTACTTTTATTTACCGCCGTTAAAGGTAAATAGGGTAACTCAAGGTGAAAAGAATATTTTAAAAATTCAAAATTACTTTAAAACATACCCTAACATTATTTTATGAGTAATGGACGACCATGGGAATCTTTGGGACGATTTGGGGTCCCCATGGAGCCACTTATTAATGATAATGACACTTTAGATTAATTAATTAAATGTAAAGGAAAAATTGACAAAAACAAAAACCATTTAGTAATAAATTTTTATATGGGGTTTTATAAGTAATAGTTTTGACTATAAATATTCGTTGGAAATATAAAAATATTTCCTACATCATGGTATTTTTTTTATAAATTTAAGACATCGAATAAATTAAATTATTTAGGACAATATAATGATGCAGTATTTACCTCATTAATAAATGATTTAAATAAATTTGATTATAAATATTAAAGTAATTTCTAAAACGTATCTAATTCTAATTGGATGATTTTATTTCGACCATGAGTCATCTTATCTTCGACTATAATTATTTTGGGACCTTTAGGAACCAAATATCATTATATAATAAAATAATATTTTCCCACTTTCCTAAAGAGCCCCTCCTCCCCCTTATAAAAGGAGACCACTTCTAACCAATTCCTCACACCTCTCCAGCCTTTAGGCTCATCAAAACTCTACAAAATTAAGCTCCCCACATCCCTATCCTCCTTCTAGAAGGCTTAACATAGCCATAAGGCACTTCAAGGAGTCCTTTTGGTTCAAACCAAAGGAAGTTTCCCAAATTAAAGGTAACAATTTCTCTTAATTTCTTTTCTTTTATTTTAATCCTCCAACCCCTAAACTCTTTTTATTAATTTATTTTATAACAAAACCTGTATCCTCAATATACTAGGATGTTTTTATTATATGTATTTGAATTACACTTACTCACACCTCCATCTAATGGGTGAAGAACATAATGTTTCTGTGGATGGAAAACTAACGCCTCACGAAACAATGATTGTTCAATTACCTCCTACTACCTCCCATGGTGGCCATTATGATGGAACTTTATTTATATATTATATATATTATTATTGTTTTCTTCATTCATCTTTATTTTTATTTTATAGCATACCTAAATGGTTTCCATTATGAGTAAACGTGATAATTTCATTTGAGGAAGTGGGGACTACCGCCCCCTCAAATTGATATGACTCATTAATACAATATGTGGGATGTATAAAGGATGGAGTTAATGATATTATATCTGATATTATACTTTAATTATAATATACCTATGTATCATTATGTTTTAATTCCATTAAAATAAGAAATAGAAATGAATGTAGCGTTCATGTGTACGTACGGCTTACCGTCTCCATGAATGGTACATTTCATTCTTACCCCAAAATGATATGTAATATTATAAATACATGTATATATATGATATATATGATATATACATCATGAATATAATTCTAGATATAATGATCTTTTGACCATGTGAACATCTTGTAACTATAAGTTGTTCATTTTTTACTCAAGTGCCAAATATCGACAAAACAAATGTTAGGAACATAAATGATTACATAATGTTTATAACATGTTAATAAGTGATATAAAAGGAATAATAAACATGAAAAAGGTTCTTAAGAAAGTATAAATTAACCTTAGTTTATTATTCAGGATGTTAAAGAACGAACGGGTCAAGTTGGACACGAGGTAATGGGTTTTTATCTCACTCCTTATTCCTGTGATATTCGTGCCATATTGCCACTATTACCTTTTGTGTGGTGTATTTACTACCCATAATTGTATTCATTGTGTAATACACTTTAATTTATGTGTATTTATATATTCATTGTATGATACATCTTTCATGGGGTGTATGTTTTGTAAGTTACCAAATTGGTAAGGGTTTATTCTTCAATCACATTATTATCCAAGATTGTTTATGTGTAAGTATTTACTAGGGAATTTTTATCATCCATGTCCATTTTTCATAAAAAATTATTTCAAAATGAAAATTTTTACAGATTTTTGAAAGGTACTCTTTATCAACATGATAATTTTAAATTTTTTAATGATTTATCTTTCTAAATATTTTAATTAATGTCCATGTTTTCAAAATGATTTTAAGGATTTATTTATATGGACATGAATGTTTTGAAATGATAATTCTTTTAAAAAGTTTCAAAGTGGTATGGGACACTTTGATTAAAAATTATCTTTTAAATTACATCCATTATAAACATGTAACTTTTCAATGATATAAAAAAAAGAGATATTTCTCTCAAATACTTTTGATTTCATCTATGTCAACATCCTTTGATGGATTTTAAGCTTATTTGAAGTTGATTTATTATGATACAAAACTTCCAAATTGTATTGATGGTTTTGTGATATGTTTGAATGTGGATGTGTTATTTTTAAACCATTCATTGTTTATAGAGAAAGTATTGACATTTCGTATGCTAGTATTAATACGAATGTTTATGTTATGTTTAAACTTTTTCATATGAGGAATGTGTTGGACTTAGTAAGTGACGGGTGGAGCCCACTATAGCTCCTCGATGCATAGGTAGGTCTCATGAGAGAAACTAGTGTCTTGGCCTAAGGCCTTGAAAAAATCTTATTTGTAGTCTTGGATCAAGGCCTTGACTATGTGGTTATGATAGTCTGGAATTATGCATTCCATCATTATGAAAGTAGTTAGTGATATTGCATGTGATTATTCAACTAGTAGAATATCTAAGTGAATAATTAAATGGAATTATTTCATTTTATTTTTTCCATATTATGTTGAAGTTCATGTTTAAAAGTATTTTGTTTTAGTTATACATTTCCTTGAATGTTTATGCTTATTTATGAAAGTTTCTCCTGTATTGCTTACTCTTACTGAACGATTGAACTCACCCCTTTCTATGTTTTATTTTTTCCAGGATTCCAAGAAGTGTATTGTGAATGATATTCAGGGTTAATCCAAGGGAATAATGGCATTCATAAAGGATTATTTATGTTGTTTTGTATGTTATTATGTTTAATGTAACATTTATGTATGTAATCTATTTTCCAAGACTGATAAACTGATCGGTCCTTAGGGACTTGATTCCTTGTAATCATGACAATGTATTAAAATAATTCACCGACTCTGGGTAATTGGGTTCAGGGCGTTACACTATTTCAGGGTGATTACCGCAAGGTTCATCAATGCCACACCCATATCCACTTTCTAGAAACCAAATTGATATGAAATTACTCGGAAACCACACACTCTATACTTTACCAAATTTTAGTAATTTTTCCTATATTGAGACTTATTCCAAGGGTGTTCAATAATGTTTTATAGTTATAATTTATATAAATAATATGATTTATGTGACCATGGATAATTCATGAGGCATCATAATAGAGAATGATCATAAATACATGGGGCATAACATAAGAGCATGATAATAAGTATATGAGGTATGACAAGGAAATTTGGCTAAAATATGAAAATGAGATATTCATAAGTGCATCACTAAGGTTTCATAAAACACATTAACAAGGTTATTCACTAAGGTATGATAAATATGTTATATATATAGATTAATTATTTACCAAGTTAATTAGAGTGATATCAAAGAACACCCTTTACATGTATATATTCATGGGTTTTACATAGATCAATTATCATAAAAATCGCATCATCAATAACCCATGGGAAATAATGAATGGTTTTCATATTGAGTTCATAAGTGCTTAAAGAAATATAATTTTAATTTTTTTAACTCATGATAAGGAAATGTGATTTTTATATATGTAAGTCACTAATCAATGAAAAATATTTGTATCATGGTTAATAGCCTTGAAAAAAAATAGGTTTGGTATAGTTAGCTAGGATTAACATAAATGGGTACATCATCTAAGATGAATACTCATGACATTGTAAAAGTACATTCCTGAGGACCATAATGGATTAGTGTCTTTGGAAAAATGGAAGAAAATCTTCTCACTTGGGGAAAGATATTCAATGTTTCCCACAAATATATTCCCCTTTAGTACTTATTCCTAAAACATTTCTTCATATCCTGGTAAAAGAAAACATAAGAAAGGGGTGATCTCAAATGCTTAGTAAGGGTAAAAAAGAGGATATATGTAAGAATAACATGAGCATAAGGGTATGGGAAAATGATAATATCATTTGAATATCATACCCAACATATCAAAGATCATATACATGAGTCATGGAATAAATATTGGTTGTTTATATCACATGAATCATAAGTTAATTAGAGGAATAATCCATGAAATCATAACATAGTAACAAGTCAGGGTATTGTGGAAGACATATAAAATTATTTCAATATTATTCAAGACTTACTACCAAGACCATCTTAGTGGAAAATTTCCTTTACTAAATTGGTTTCAACCCCCATTATACCCCTGTATTACTAAACTAGTTTAACTTTATATTCTATCCCAGTATTACTAAACCAATTTTACTAATCATTCTAGCCATGTATTACTAAACTAGGTTCACTTCTCATTACATCCTTATATTACTTAACCAAGTCCATTACTCCTTCCAACCCTGTATTACTGAACTGGGTTCACTCCTCATTTTAACCATGTATTGCTGAACAAATTTCACATCTATTTATATACATGTATTACTGTACCAGGTTCACATCCCATTCAATCCATGTATTACTGAACTAGGTTCACATCCCATTCCATCCATGTATTACTGAATCAAGTTCACTCCTCTTGCCAGTCATGCATTACTAAACTGGTTTCACATACCATTATGAACATGTATTAATGAATCATGTTTATTACTTAGTATAGAACTCTATTACCTAACCATGTTCACTAATCATTCCATCCATGTATTACTAAACTGAGTTTACTCCTCATTCTAGCCATGTATTACTAAACTAGGTCCACTTCCTGTTCTAGCCTTGTATTACTGAACTGAGTTCATTCCTCATTCCATCAATCTATTAGTAATGAGATATAAATCTTTACCCAATTAATTATAGGGAGATATAGGTCCCACACACCATTTAATAAAATCATACATACATGTTAAATGAGATAATAAATCTTTCATCATATCCTAACCCAAATAAAGAGATGGGTTTCATAAGCATCATATCATAACCCATGTAGTGAAATGGGTATCATAAACATTCAATCACAACATAACCTATGGAAAATGGATAGGTTTCATAATCATTTAATCCTAGAATAACCCATTAAAGGAATTGAGTTTCATAATCATTTATCATGGTACAACACATTGAATAGAAACATGTTTCATAAACATTAATCCGTCAAAACATAAACCAATTAGAGAAATAATATGAATGGTGACCTTGGATAATATCCCAGGTAAATAATAAAATATAACCAAGTATTTCATCTTATATGGAGAATTATTTTGAAAGATCCCTTGAAACATCACTTTTTAAAACATATAACATTTTCAAAATCCTTTTCTTGGAAACAACTTTTAAAACATATAAAGAAATCATAAAAATCATTGTTTAAAACATTTCAGGAGGAAAATAAATTTTACTCTTTGAAAAATGATCTTTAAAACATAAATCATTTTGAAAACCATTTTATTTGAAAATATATTTTAAAACATATAAATTAATCTTGGAAACCTTTTCTTTGAAAATTTCTTTGAAAACTTATAAATAAATCATGAAAACATTTTGAAGACCTTTTTTCTTGAAAACATATAAAATAATTTGAAAATAATTTTGAAAACCATTTAATTTGAAAATTATTTAAAAAATTATAAATAAATCATGAAAAAATTTAAATCACTTTGTAAAAATATAACTTTTTAAAATATTTTTAGAAAATATGGTTTTTAAAGAACATATATTTTCGATCGAAGATATAGATAAGGTCAAATTCTGTAAAAACACTTTATTGATTTTCATAAGTACCAGATAGTTTGAAAAATGGGTCTAATTAATGAATATATCATTAATAACCTTAGGAGAATAAAATTCATGTGTTTTATTGAGATATGCATCATAATATTTCATCAATTATAGCATAATCCTAAACACTCTCGATAAATGATCAGATTGCAACATTAAACTTTTACCACTTTGGTAACATTGAATCATAATTAACATGAAATAATAACATTAAATTAATATTAAAATATCATGAAATAATTATATTCATTATATAACAATTCATAAAGCAATATATACACCCCATATAAAAATATAGGTGTATAACATGGAATGTATCTCAATGAACATTTACACAAAAATTAATTTACAAAATTGGTAAAATTTAAACCATAAACCTCATGAAATAAAGATAGTAAAGTTTATATGTAAATAACAATAACTATAAGTATAATAATATAAAAATAAATCAATTTTTATTATACATAATATATAAAATAAATAGGTGGTGAACATGGATTGTGTCTCATGAAAAATAAAAGTGAGCTGAGAAAACCCATACTACATAAGTTACTTTAGAATTGTGATCCACATTAAATAATAACATAAATTATAAATTTTAATATCATTAAAAATATAAATTAATGGTATAACATGTCCTATAGTAGTGTACACACCACACAAAATAAGCAAGTGGTGACTATGGCATGTATCTCATAGAAATAAAAAAAGTGTGATGAAATTCCCTTACCTTAAGTCTTCAATTTATTTGTACACATTAGAAAATTTTATATAATAAATATAATTTTATTATTAATATTACAAATAACCATATTAATATATTTAATACCAATAGATATTTTTTATGACATTGTATTACTTGTTTATTAACAAATCCACGTTAATGTAACGTTTTGGGTAATATCTGCTTTCTTTTTTGTATATGTTTGGCTTGTTATTATTTATCCTCTCAATTAGATTATAATTTTAAAATATATATTAATATAATATATATTATATATATATTTATTTATAAAAATCTATAATATATAGAATTATTAAATGGAATACATTGTTCATGGAGACGGTGGGTCATACGTATGCATGAACAATGTTTCCATTTTATAATTATTTTGAAAATAAAGTAAGTGAAATATATATATATATATAATTATATTATATTAGATTTATTATTTCTTATATATCATATATTTTCACTAATACCATCCTTAATACATTCAATGTAATGGGTGAACGAATCATATCGCTTTGAGGAGGCGACAATTTGCACATCCACAAACAAAGTTATCATATTTACACAAAATAGAATGCCAGAAGTTTTATTTTTTATAATAATTCAAGAATCATAAATAAATAATAAATATCACAAATTTAATATAAAAATATAGTTTCCATCATAATTCCAAACTATGAGAGGTGGTAAGGAAAAAGCGAACAACATCATTTCGTAAGGTCGTACTTCACTGTACATAAGAACGGTAAGTTTGTTACCCATTAGATGGAAGTGAGTGTAAGTGTAGTTTTAAACATTAGAATAAAAAATCAATAAATACATTTATGTTACTAATTTTATTAAATAATCATGGAATAAGATAAATTAAGGTGGTGGAGAATGAAAATAAAATAAAGGAGCGTGAGGAAGGATGTTACCTCTTGTTTGGGTAACTCCTTTTTTTTGCACAAAAGGGATTACTTAGATGAATTTCTGAAAAAATGGACGGTTTAAGGATGTAGGGAGTTGTTTTTTGAGATTTTTTTATCATATTTTTGATGATCCAAATGGATTTAGAGATTTTAATAAGTTAGAGGGGTGAGTTCCTTTTTATAGTGGAGGAGAAGTGACATTCTTGTAAATTTTTTAAAAGGGAATTCCACCAACATTTTTCTTATGTCATGTGGATAGAAAAATGGTAAAAATCATATAAAAAGTAAGATAAGAAAAAAATATTTAGATAAAACGGAATTTGGAATTGTTTATCGGTCATTTGGTCCCTTAATTTTAAGGTTTTGTCCTTTGTTAAGGTGATTTTTCTCTTAATCACTATAATTAATTTTTAATCATTTTCACTAATATTTTTGGTCAAAAAAAAAGTTAAACCTATTATAAATTATAAATTATTATAATTAAAAATATTTAATCCATTTTTCTAAATTATAAGCACATAAGTGGAAGAAATTAATTTAAATTTAATAACATAGACAGGACAAAAAAGTGGGTTTTTAATGTAAAAATGATCAAAAGTTTGAGAAGTTATTATATATAATTTCAATGTAAAATTGATTCCAATGAAATAAATATGATTAATTTATGTAAAATTTATCTTATTAAATTTTAAAAAAAAATTATATGTAATTTAACTATATAAATATATTATATGAAAAAACATTTTTGAATTAAAATTCTGTATGTTTCACTATTCATTAAAAAATGAAACTTCTACGAAAAATACCAAAAATTATTAAAAACTAATATTTTATATTCCTATTAAAAAATAAAGTTTATTTATTAAAATAAAAATTATTAGAGTGTAAAAAATATATTTAAATTGGGTTCACCATTAAAAGGATTTAAAGTTACATTGGAAAAAATACATATTTTTATTCATAAAATTGGATTTTTTTGTATCTTATACCTATGAAATCTATTGGGTGAGTATAAAAAATATTTATTGAATATATAAAATATAAATTTATTGAAATAATTAATAAAAACTGGTTTGATTAATTTATTGGGATAAAATTGTGTTTGTACATAGAAAAAATAGTTTTCTTAAAAAAGTAATTTATTTATTTTCAAATATTTATTACATTCAACTATACTAATTTAAAAAATAAAGGATTGATTTTATATAAATGTGTAAATAATGTTTTTAAATTTTTTTTAATTTTAGTTGTATCTTCCTTTCCAACAACTGGCTGGTTGATATAATAATATTTCAACAATCATATTAATAATATATTCTAGTTCGGTAAAACTGTAACACCCCAGGTAAATAAAGAATATGAAATTTTTATATTTATCCCTTTTTGTGAATAAAATGTTAATATTAATTTAAAGGTAACTTTATGCTCGATGTCTTACCCAATACGCAACAACGAGTTCCTTTGAAATCTTATGTTTCACTCTAATAATAAAATAATTTTAATTTAAATGGTAGTTAACGCCTAGCCGTTGTAATGACGGGAATGAACAGAACTAACTAAAAAATGATTATATATTTTTGTAAAATATTTTTACTTTCTATAATAAATGTTAGAGGATTAAAAATGCAAATGAATCCAATTTTAATCGTAAACATTCTAATATTCTTTAAAAGGTCGATTAACCGCCTTTTGATGGAGAACCTCTTTTAAATATACTTTTTGCAAATTTTGTGTGTTATATTTGACAAAATAGAATTCTTATTTAGAATCGGGACATCAAAATTTACTTTGTGTAAATTTTTGGAATTTTTCTGATAAAGTTCATTTTTAATGAATAGTGAAAAATGTTGTATTTTAATTCAAAACCTCGTTTCAATCTAATTTATTTATAGGATTATCTTATCTTTCAAATTGGTTTTATAATGAAATTATAATATATTTTTACCATCTAATCCAATAGGGGTCATTGAAATTAATTTCACTTTGAAATTGGACTTAAACTAGTGTCAATCTTTTAATAGATACTGTTTCTTAAAAACACGCTATTTGTTTTGAAAGTAAGAATTAATTATTAAATTAATTAATGCAACTTGTATGTTTTTAATTTTTTAAAATAGAAATCATTTATGAATTCATAATATCAAATATATCTTAGGGTGAATTTTTGGTATTTTTCTGAAAAACTTCAATTTTTGATGAATAGTGAAACCACTAAGTGGTAGTTTAAAAACTGATTTTTTCGTTTAAATGAAACATTACAACTTCTGTGATTTGAATTTCAAAAATCCAACATACATGGTTGTCATTAGGATGTAAAATGTGGTTCAATGGGATTAAAATAATTCTTTGGTAAATAGTAACTTTTATGTTTTAATCACGATTAGAGGTAATTAGTGTAGATTAAGGTAAAAATAATGTTTTAATAATATGAAATGACCATGAAACATGTCCTGACCTTATTGGATGATTCATGGACGACCCATACAATCCATGGGTCAACTTGGGGTCTCCATGGAGCCAGTTTGGTAGGAAAATGACATTAATAACTTTTTATTTAAAGTTAAAATTAAAATGTCACAAACATGTGTTGTTTTACTAAAATAATTTTTACATGGGGTTATACAAGTCATATTTTTGAATATACATATTCATTAGAAATATAGAAAGATTTCCTACATCCTGATTTTTTTTTATAATTTTTTGACACTAAATAAATTAAATTATTTATGACACCATGATGATGCAGCGATTACCTCATTATTTAACGATTTAAATAAAATGAAAAGATAATGTAATATATAAGACCTAAACTTGTCAAAAACCTATTGGATGGGTTGATTTAAAAACCTTATCACCTTATACTCGAAATATATCCTTTTTTGACCTTTAAAATTCAAAAACCATTATATAATAAAGTAATATTATATAACTTTCCAAGAGTGCCCATCCTCTCCTCTTATAGAAGGCCCCCACCTCTACCACCTTACACACACCTCTAAAGCCTTTGGCTCGGACAACCCCTGTCCATTTAATCTCTCCAAATATCTCTCTTCATCATTTATGCCTAACCTTTGTCAGAATGATCTTCAAGAAACCCTTTTGGTTCAAACTAAGAGGAGTTACCCGATTTAAAGGTAATGTCTTCCCTTGTGTTCTTTTGTTTTATTTTTCTTCTCCAACCCCCTAGACTATTTTTATTCATTTTTTTTGTAAAAACACCCATATATTCCATAGAATAGGATGTTTCTATAAGAAGGATTAGAGATACAGTTACACACACCTACATCTAATGGTTAAAGAGCACACTGTTTCCGTGGATGGCGAATTTCTGCCTCACGAAATGATGATTGTTCCATATTCTTATAACACCTTCAAAGGTGGAAATTAAGATGTCACTATATTTATATATGATATATAATATGTTTATGTTTTCCTTAAGCTTCTATATTTTTTATTTATGGCATACCTTTATGGTTTCCATTATGGGTAAACGTGATATCTTCATTTTAGGAAGTGCGGACTACCGCCCCCTCAAAGTGATTTGATTCGTTAATGCCATATATGGGATGTATAAAGGATGTAATTAATGGTATTACATGTGATATCCTACTGTAATTATAATATACCTTTATATCAATATTATTTCATTCCATTGAATACAAAAAAAATGAAAGTAGCGTTCATGCGTAGGTACGGCTTACCGTCTCCATGAACGGTACATTTCATTTCTTATCTCCAAATGTTATGTACTATTATAAGTACATATATATAATGGATATATATGTAATATATTACATCTAAATGATTGATATAATTGTGGAATTGTAATATATATACCTCTCATTTTGTTTTAATTCCATTAATATGACAAAAAATGAAAGTAGCGTTCATGCGTACGTACGGCCTACCGTCTCCATGAACAGTGCTTTTAATTTTTTATCTCCAAATGATATGGAATAGTATAAAATGAATACATAATGGATATATATGATATTTAAAACATCAATACTATTATGGATATGATGTACCTATAACTACATGGAAAATTCTTTTCCAACAAGTTCAATTTTTACTCATGTACTGAACATCGAAAAAACATCTGACATGAACTCACATTATTAACCAATTATTATAACATTATAATATGTGATATGAACTGAATAATAATATTTAAAAGAGTTCCTTAATAAATTATAAATTGACCAAATTTTATTATTCAGGAGATTAAAGAACGATCGAGTCATGTCGGACACGAGGTAAGGGATCCTACCTCTCTCTTTCTTTTTAAGTACTCTTTTTATATAACTTAATTTAAGCTCATCTTTATTATGCCGGGGGATGTTCTTTTATATTCCTATTACTGTAATTTCTATGTTAATATGATTAGAGACCATATTTGATCTCATCAATCCATTTTTTGAAGTTTTAAGTGGCACCGTTAGGCTACTGAGTTTTCGTAAGGGATTTTTCATCTCACTTTTATTCCCGTGAGATTTATGCTACATTTTCCACCAGTTCCTTTGATTGGTTTATGTACTGCCCATTATTATACTATTTGTGTAATATAATTTCATTTATGGGTATTTACATATTCATTTTACAACCCTTCTTCAATGGGGTGTACGTTTCGAAAGTTACACAAGTCGGTAAGGGAACCTTTCACCCTCCTCTTTTTAAAAGACTTCTTTTGTTATGTATTTTAATTCACATACTATTATGTTAGGATATGTTCTTATATATCCTTATTGATTTAAATTTTATTTCCAAGTGATGATATGACCTTTTTATCTCTCATCAACTCATTTTCTAAATTTTGAAGTGACGTCGTTAGGCTGTCGAATTTTTGTAAGGGAACTTCTTAACCCAATTTTGATTCTTTGGGATAAACTTATACTCCTTGAATATGTCATTCTATGAATATGTGTGAATAAAATCTGATTTTTTTACACTTAATATCCACTTATATTTTTTGTATTCATTTGTCACACATAATTATGTAATTGATTTATCCTTAATCCAAGGATACCATCTTTGTATGGGACTTCATCTCAATCTCCTTTAATTGAGGCATATTTTGTTTTATACACAACTTTATTTTATACGGTGTATAAACCACTTTGAAATTTATGTTTATCCAAATGGAATATTTTTTATATGAAGCGTTTTACTAAACGAAAAAAGGGAATGTTTTTGTCGTACTTATACAGCGACAACGACTTCTCCACCACCGTGACCATTATTTGAGTTTCGGCTTCCTCTACAAGCCATACCTTTTTTTAAATGAAAAATAAATACCATGTTTTACTCATATTTTATTTTGGTATTGAAAATGGTTTTCATAATCTTTTTATATCAATGGGTTGTATTGATATCTTGGGATTGAAAAGTGGAAATGTTATGTTTCCTTTATGCATGTTTTATGTGATACGATTATGTTATGGTTCTTGGGCATTATTATGATGACGGGTGGTTCCGTGATAAACTAAGGGCGGGTGAGACCGATATAGATCTCCAATGAATTGGTTAACGCGAAGGAGTTAAACGTTAAGGTTTCTCCGAAGAGATTTAGGGGATATACTGTGATGGGTATTCCAAACCTAACAAATAGGGTTACTCCCTATGTAAGAATGTTATGAATGCATAAAGTTACCTTTATGCCTTATCATTTCTATGTTTTCTTCATGATTTGATGAGGTATGTTAAAATGATTATGTTTTATGACTAAAGTATGATTTCATTGATTCTTATGTATACATGTACTCATGTTTCCTTTCCATATTTTTATATCCCTTACTAAAGTTTTTATGCTCATCCCAAGTTTTTGAAATGTTTTACACAGGACTTAAAGATGAATAGGGTCAAGGATGGGATCAAGGAAAGACATGCTATCTAAAACATGGAACTAGACATGTTTCTTTTAAGAGTTTTTTTTATTTATGGAAACTTAGTAGAAGTTTCTACTTTGTAATCTTTTGAGATGTAATAGTTATGTCTTAATTCTCTAAAACTCTAAACCTGAAAAGATCCTCAATGTGAATTATTCAATTTAATTCAACATTAAGTAATGATTAAGTACGGGGCCTTATATTTGGTATCAAAGGTCGGTTTATATAACTTTAGAGGTTAGGGTATTCTCTAAGTATAAGTGAAATTACCATAATGTCTAGGATTTCAGAAAGAGTTTTTAGATAAAGTGAATGAGTAAGTATATCTTAGTGTTTATCTTCCTCATTAGTACATGATAATTTTGTTGATATACTCACACTGACATTTTTGGTTTTAGTAAATGGATGGATCTAGTAGGCACCAAAGTGACATTGGGTTTGAAGGAAACTATAGTGGTTCTCTAATTAAGAGACCGGATGAAATGGGGGATTAAATGAGGAAACTCGTCGTTGTTCTAAACCAACTATCAGGAGTCATGATCAACCACTTGAACCTTGGTGAGTTCTCTAATGCATCATGTACGAGATAACCAACTCGACATGGAATTTCAGGTAATAATTATAATGGTAACCATTAGGGTTTATATGATCCTTACTTTTGAGGTAATTATGGGTTACTATATGTCATGATGCAGTATAAACGACATGAGATAAACTTGAGGTTAAATTATGTTATGGTTATTTTTGAATATTTTATCTCGTTTTGGGGAATGTTTTAAGAATTATATAGTTTTGGAAAAATGACAACACGCAGACTGTGTGACATTCCGTTGCGTCGGACAAAGCTGTGGGAATCGAACCCACAACCAAAGTGCGACTGGTATTTATCACCTACCATTGGACTATGTGAAGTCCCTGATTAGTTTGACTAATTCTTTTTAGTTATATGATTTTAGGAATCAAGAGTAAGTTTATTTTGGGTTATCTATGGAAATTATTAACCTATCATAGAGGTTATGTGATTAGGTTAATTACTTTTCAATATGATACTTTAAGAGAAACTAATGTTATTTGGAGATAATTGTTAATTTTTACCTTGGAAGACTATGTGATTAAATCCTTAAAATATTTGGGTTTCAATCTCTGTTTGGTTTACTTTGAATAATTTTATGGACAAATTTTTTATTGAATGGTCTTTGTTGAACTTTGGGTATTGTTTGAAAAATTTTGGAGATTAAGAATAGATTTTTTTAAAGGATTTTCCTTTTTGGGTATTATCTGATCTCATACTAACCTTTTTTGTTTTATTTTTGGTTATGGTCTAAAGACATGGGAAGTGTATAGTTATATTTTTTGGATTAGGTGATTATATATAAGTTGATTATAGTACTCTTAATGTGAACAAGTCTTCCTAAATACTCATCATTTGTGGAAGTATGAGTTTCTGTAAGAAATCTAGTAAAATTTGAAAGTCAACATGACAAGTAAGTATGTTTCCTTAAGATCAAAAATAAATTCCCCAATGAAAAGTAACTTAAAACAAAAATGTTGTCTATTAACTTTTCCTACTGGGGAATCGAATACTGTTTCTCCCACCACAAGTTTGTGATTTTCTTGTGGTTAACTTTCTCCTAAACAAGTTTTCTGTCACTCTCCCTGAGAACATGACCCTTTTCTTTTTCTTCCATATCCATGTCTTCCTACATGGAATCCTAGTATGGGTTAACTCGGGTGACCTTTGTACTTCTCTTTCTTTATTTTAAAGTGATAGTTTTACTGACTCTTGTTCCGATGTGGGATTTTCAATGATGTTTCAAAGCCCAATTTTAAAATTGTGAGGACGCAATTCCCAAAAGGGGGGAAGGATGTAACAGCCCTGGTAAATAAATAATATGAAATTTTTATATTTATCCCTTTTTGTGAATAAAATGTTAATATTAATTTAAAGGGAATGCTATTCTTGATGGCTTCCCCAATACACAACAATGAGTTCCTTTGAAATCTTATGTTGCACTCTAATAATAAAATAATTTTATTTTAAATGGTAGTTAACGCCTAGTCGTTATAATGGTGTGAATGAACATAACTGACTACAAAATGATTATATATTTTTGTAAAATATTTTTACTTTTTAAAATAAATGTTAGAGGATTAAAAATGCGAATGAATCAAATTTTAAGCGTAAACATTCTAATATTCTTTAAAAGGTCGATTAATCGCCTTTTGATGGAGGGCCTATTTTAAATATAATTTTTGACAATTTTATATGTTATATTTGACAAAATAAAATTCTTATTTAGAATCGGGACATCAAAATTTACTTTTTGTAAATTTTTGGAATTTTTCTGGTAAAGTGTATTTTTTAATGAATAGTGAAAAATGTTGTATATTAATTAAAAACCTATTTTTAATCTAATTTATTTATATGATTAGATTGTCTTTTGAATTTGTTTTAAAGTGAAATTATATTATATTTTTACCATTTAATACAATAGTGTTCATTGGAATTAATTTCACTTTGAAATTGGACTTAAACTATTGTCAATCTTTTAATAGATATTGTTTCTTAAAAACGCGCTATTTGTTTTGAAAGCTGGAATTAATTATTAAATTAATTAATTCAACTTATATGTTTTGAATTTTTTAAAATATAAATCATTTATGAATTCAGAATATCAAATATATCTTAGGGTGAATTTTTGGTATTTTTCTGAAAAACTTCAATTTTTGATGAATAGTGAAACCACTACGTGGTTGTTTAAAAACTGATTTTTTCGTGTAAATGAAAATTTAAGACTTCTGTGATTTGAATTTCAAAAATCCAACATACATGGGTGTCATTATGATGTAAAATTTGGTTCAATGGGATTGAAATAATGTTTTGGTAAATAGTAACTTTTATGTTTTAATCACGATTAGAGGTAATTAGTGTAGTTTAAGGTAAAAATAATGTTTTAATAATATGAAATGACCATGACAAATGTCTTACCCTTATTGGATGAGTCATGGACGACCAATAAAATCCATGGGAAAACTTGGGGATCCCATGGATCCACTTTGGTAGGAAAATGACATTAATACCTTTTTATTTAAAGTTAAAATTAAAATGTCACAAACATGTGTTGTTTTACTAAAACAATTTTTACATGGGGTTATTCAAGTCATATTTTTTAATATAAATATTCATTAGAAAGATAAAAATATTTCCTACATCATGATATTTGTTTTATAATTTTTTGACAGTAAATAAATTAAATTATTTATGACACCATGATGATGCAGCGATTACCTCATTATTTAACGATTTAAATAAAATGAAAAGATAATGTAAACTATTAGTCCTACACTTGTCACAAACCTATTGGATGGGTGTATATAGAAAACTTATCACCTTATCCTAGAAATATATCTTTTTTGGACCTTTAAAATCCGAAAACCATTATATAATAAAGTAATATTTTTTAACTTTCCAAGAGTGTCCCTCCTCTCCCCTTATAAAAGGCCCCCACCTCTACCACCTTACACACACATCTCAAGCCTTTGGCTCGGCCAAACCCTATCCATTTAATCTCTCCAAATACCCGTCTTCATAATTGAAGCCTAACCTTTGGCAGAATGCTCTTCAAGAAACCCTTTCGGTTCAAACCAAGAGGAGTTACCCGATTTAAAGGTAATGTCATCACTTGTGTTCTTTTGTTTTATTTTTCTTCTCCAACCCCCTAAACTATTTTTATTCATTTTATTGGTAAACACACCAGTATATTTAATATACTAGGATGTTTTTATAATAATTATTTGATCTACACTTACACACACCTACATATAATGGTTAAAGAGAATATTGTTTCCGTGGATGGCGAATTTCTGCCTCACGAAACGATGATTGTTCAATATTCTTCTAACACCTTCAAGGGTGGACATTAAGATGTCACTATATTTATATATGATATATAATATGTTTATGTTTTCCTTAATCTTCTGTATTTTTCATTTATGGCATACCTTTATGGTTTCCATTATGGGTAAACGCGATATCTTGATTTTAGGAAGGGCGGACTACCACCCCCTCAAAGTGATTTGATTCGTTAATTCCATATGTGGGACGTATAAATGATGTAATTAATGGTATTACATGTGATATCCTACTGGAATTATAATATACCTTTATATTGTTATTATTTCATTCCATTGAATACAAAAAAATGAAAGTAGCGTTCATGCGTACGTACGGCTTACCGTCTCCATGAACGGTACATTTCATTTCTTATCTCCAAATGTTTTGTACTATTATAAGTACATATATATAATTGATATATATTTAATATATTACATCTAAATTATGGATATAATTATGTAATTATAATATATATATCTCTCATTTTGTTTTAATTCCATTAATATGACAAAAAATGAAAGTAGCGTTCATGCATACGTACGACCTACCATCTCCATGAACGGTGCTTTTAATTTTTTATCTCCAAATGATATGGAATAGTATAAAATGAATAAATACTGGATATATATAATATTTGAAACATAAATACTATTCTGGATATGATGTACCTATAACTACATGGAAAATTCTTTTCCAACAAGTTCAATTTTTACTAATGTACCGAACATCGAAAAAAACATCTGACATGAACTCACTTTATTAACCAATTATTATAACATTATAATATGTGATATGAAATGAATAATAATCTTTAAAGGAGGTACTTAAGAAATTATAAATTTATCAAATTTTATTATTCAGGAGATTAAAGAACGATCGAGTCATGTCGGACACGAGGCACGGGATTCTACCTCTCTCTTTCTTTTTAAGTACTCTTTTTATATAACTTAATTTAAGCTCCTATTTCTTATTTTGGAGGATGTTATTTTATATTCATATTACTTTAATTTCTATGTTCATATGATTAGAGACCATATTTGATCTCATCAATCCATTTTTTGATGTTTTAAGTGGCGTCGTTAGGCTTCCGAGTTTTCGTAAGGGATTTTTCATCTCACTTTTATTCCCGTGAGATTTATGCTACATTTTCCACCAGTTCCTTTGATTGGTGTATTTACTACCCATTATTATACTCTTTGTGTAATATAATTTCATTTATGGGTATTTAAATATTCATTGTTCAACCCTTCTTCAATGGGGTGTACGTTTCGAAAGTTACCCAAGTCGGTAAGGGAACCTTTCACCCTCCTCTTTTTAAAAGACTTCTTTTGTTATGTATTTTAATTCACATACTATTATGTTGTGATATGTTATTATATATCCTTATTTATTTAAATTTTATGTCCAAGTTATGATATGTCCTTTTTATCTCTCATCAACTCATTTTCTGAATTTTGAAGTGACGCCGTTAGGCTGTCGAATTTTTGCAAGGGAACTTCTTAACCCAATTTTGATTCTTTGGGATAAACTTGTACTCATTGAATATGTCGTTCTATGAATATGTGTGAATAACCTCTGATTGTTTTACACTTAATATACACTTATATTTGGTGTATTCTTTTGTCACACATAATTATGTAATTGATTTATCCTTAATCCAAGGATACCGTCTTTGTATGGGACTTCGTCTCAAAATACTTTCATTGAGGCATATTTTGTTTTATACAGAATTTTCTTTTATAAGGTGTATAAACCCCTTTGAAATTTACATTTATCCAAAAGGAATATTTTTATATGAATCATTTAACTAAACAACAAAAGGGAATGTTTTTGTCGTACGTATGCAGCGACAACGACTTCTCCGCCGCTGTGACCATTATTTGAGTTTCGGCTTCCTCTACAAGCCATACATTTTTTTAAATGAAAAATAAATACCATGTTTTACTATTATTTTATTTTTGTATTGAAAATGGTTTTCATAATGTTTTTATATCAATGTTTTGTATTGATATCTTGTGATTGAAAAGTTGAAATGTTATGTTTCCTTTATACATGTTTTATGTGATACGATTATGTTATGGTTCTTGGGAATTATTATGAAGACGGGTGGTTCTGTGATAAACTAAGGGTGGGTGAGCTCGATATATCTCTCCAATGAATTGGGTAACACTAAGGAGTTAAATGTTACGGTTTCTTCAAAGAGATTTAGTAGATATACTGTGATGGGTATTCCAAACGTAACCAAGAGGGTTACTCCCTACGTAAGAATGTTATGAATGCCTCAAGTTACCTTTATGCCTTAGGATTTCTATGTTTTATTCATGATTTGATGAGGTATGTTAAATTGATTATGTTTTATGAGTAAATTATTATTTAATTGATTCTTATGTATACATGTACTCATGTTTCCTTTCCATATTTTTATATCCCTTACTGAGCTTTTTATGCTCATCCCATGTTTTTGAAATGTTTTAAACAGGACTTAAAGATGAATAGTGTCAAGGATGGGATCAAGGAAAGACATGCTATCTTAAACATGGAACTAGACATGTTTCTTTTACGATTTTTTATTTATTTATGGCAACTTAGTAGAACTGCCTCCTTTGTAATCTTCTAAGATGTAATAGTTATGTCTTAATTCTCTAAAACTCTAAACCTGAAAATATCCTCAATGTGAATTATTCAATTTAATTCAAGATTAAGTAATGATTAAGGTCGGGGCCTAATAAAAACTCAGTCATTTCTATAATGCATGTTATCAAAGCAACTATATATTGTGTATAATATAATACAAAAATAGTGTTGTGAGTACCAAAAGCTATTATTAGTGTTGTTTGTGGCAGAAGGTTGACTTGGTGTTGTGTATAACACAAACTATATTAGAAATTTCATATAACACAATCCATATTCATTTTTTTGTGAAATTTAAAATATAAAAAAAATTAAATTAATTATAAAAAAACATTACATGAAATCTCAAGGTGTTACATTATAACACCATTAAAATTATTTTTCCCTCAAAATTCGTCTAAATTATCAATGGTTTAATACTTGAAAATTCCGTCCCCCAGAACCCACATCGTAAAAATGAATACAAAAACTTACATTTAAAAAGAAAAGTTGGAAACATAACTGTTACCCAAAGTAACTCATAAATTGGTTTCCACATAGGAGAACATAAGTGACAAGTGAAAACATAGACATGGAAGTGAAATATAACTAATAAGTTATGATGTAGAGTGTTAGAGAACATAGTTATGATAATGCTAACAATCACAAATCCATAACCCAAAGAGACTTGAAAAAGTTTATTTATATCATCAAAAATGATGATAACTTGACAAAATTTTATATCAAGACCCTTTTTACTAAATTTTAATAAAAATAATGAGAATATATACTTACTTGATTTTAGCCCAATCCCACCGTTTTGTGCCTTGATAAATTTACACTTCATCCCTTATTCTAAGAAATGAGGGTGAATTTGTCATTCCTGAAGTATTAGTAAATCACAAGGTCCATAAATAGAATGATATTTCATTCCATCTATCCTTATAAAAAAATTGTTATAACAAGTTATCCAATATTAATAAATCATCCTGAAGTGAAGTAACACTTTAATATCTAAAACATCAGCCAGTGTTTAACTAAATCCCTTTCAAATATTGTCAACCTTGTAACCCTTCCAGAATATAATTTACCATTCATTCTATAAAGAAAAGTTTATTTTATCCCAAAAATATTTTCATTGGAAATATTAGGTCTATCCTTGTACCTATGGAATATAAAATGTGATATTATTATAATATAATTCATGTAGCATGATATAGTAACCTGAAATTTGACCCAAGGATGTCCAATAATATTTTAATAGGGATTATTTATACAAAATGACACATGAAATTACCATCTATGGAGAGAAGGATTAGTGTTCCCTAGTTATCATTGTAACCCTTCTATGTAGAATTATCTCTACACACTTCATTAGATAACTTCTTCCGATAACTTCACCAATCATTTTTCTAATGAAATTCCTTTAAATTGTAAAAACATATCATATCCCCCTTAAGTCAATTTCCCCCATACTTATTCCCGAACATTGAGAATAAATAAAAGATCATCATTTTCCATCCATTGTCTTTAGATTTCCCATTTAACTCAATATTACTTTTCTTATAAACCCCTAAAGACTGATACAAAACTACAACCTCCATTTACACCTTGATATCACACCAAACTACTTGTCCAAAGCTATTAAAGTCTCTAATATACAAGGCCTTTCAAATACTAGGTTTTAGACCACCAAAGAATCAATCAATTTTTCTTTAAGGTTGATTGATAATACCCAAAGATTACATCACAAGACTTGTAAAATTAACATCATATGAACCAACTATTTCAACATCCTTCTGCTTAATATCTAGGAATTCCTTTCAAATATTCATATGAAGAATTTGAGGAAATAAATTATTGAAAAATAAGTTTTTGAAGTTGTTCTAAAATATGGAGTCAATTTCATATTGTCACCTTGTATTATTAATAATATTACACCATTGATCCATCTCACCTTCCATATAGTAGAGAACTACTGTAACTTTTTCATCCTCTGAACACTAGATAATGGAAAATATCTTTTCAGTTGTACTAATCAATTGATCAGTATCTAATGGGTCAAAAAAACTACTGAAATGATGTGGGAGTTGCCTCATGAGGGACTCAACAAATCATTATTCCCTCTTTTGATCATTTATACTTTCACTATGATTCATAGCTTGTTAAATTTTTGTGACCATAGCAATGAGGTCTTTTCATTCCTTCTACCATAAAATTTTATTTCATGGGAATGAAATCATTGAATTATCTATTTCATTCCCCATTAACATAGTTTCTTAAGGTTCTAGCCATTGATTAAAACCAAAAAGTTGAGTGTAAGAAACAATCATTATTGTGGGGAACCATATAATCAAGAAAAACTACTTATAGGATGTATAAATCATAAAATATTAATTCTTAATAAATAAAACATTAGTTTTCTCCTAGTTTATTCATAGTAATCATATATTTAAATTTTTCATGATGGTTCATAAAGAGTTTTTGAATTCTCAAATCATATTCCCTATGATTGTCAAACTCGGTGTGCAACGAGGCCTATTTTTGTACACTAGTTATCAATCAAGTGCACCTAAATATGATTTTTCCAGGGTTGTTACCCCTATGTGAATCTATTCCAAATCCATATCCACATTTATCATCGACACATGGATGTATTTCTAGGAAACCACTAGCTCTATCCTTTACCAAAATGCCAAGACATCTTCCTATACTTCAAATTATCCTTATACTTATACGTAGAGACATCCATAGAGATATATTTATAAATATCCATAGAGTTCTCACTAAATATTTATCATTATAGCCCTATATTATTGAAATGGGTTCACTTCCCATTTCAACACTGTATTACTTAATCGAGTTCACTCCTCATTCCATCCATGTATTACTGAATTGTGTTCACTTTCCATTATATGCCTATATTAATGAACTGAGTTCATTAATCATTCAAAACTTGTATTACTAAACTGAGTTCACTCCTTATACAATCCATGTATTATTAAAATGTGTTCACTCTTTATTTTAACCACGTATTATTGAACCAGGTTCAATTCCCATTCCATCCATGTATTACTGGACTGTGTTCACTCATCATTCTAGCCATGTATTACTGAACTGGGTTCAAATTCTATTCTAATCCAATAATACTAATCTGAGTCCATTCCACATTCCAGCCCTGTATTACTAAACCAAGTTCACTCCTCTTTCCAACCATGTATTATTGAATCGGGTCCACTCTTCATTCCATCCATGTATTACTGAATTGGGTTCACTTCCTGTTCCAACCTAGTATTACTGAACTGAGTTCATTCCTCATTCCATCCATCTATTATTAATGAGATATAAATCTTTACCCAGTACATTAGAGGGAGATATAGTTCCCACCCATCACATAATAATATCATACATACATGTTCTATGAGATAATAAAACTTTTATCATATCATGACCTATAAAAAGAGATGGGTTTCATAAAAATCATATCATAACCCATGAAAAGAAATGGGTTTCATAAAAATTTAATCATATAATAAAATATAGAAAATATATAGTTTTCAAAATTATTTCATCATAGAATAACCTGTGAAAGTTAGTAGGTTTCATAAGAATATATCATTTTATAATTAGTTGAATAGAAACGGGTTTCAAAAACATCAATCCAGAAAAACATAATCCATTTAGAGAAATAATATGAATGGTGTCCTTGGATCATACCCCTAGTAATGAATAAACTATGACCACGTATTTTATATTATGTAGAGAATTATTTTAAAATATCGCTTGGAACAGAACTTTTTAAAACATATAACAATTTCAAAATCATTTTCTTTGAAACCACTTTAAAAACATATAAAGGAATCATGAAAACAATTATTTAAAAAAATTCATGAGAAAAATAAATTTTCCTATTTAAAAAACTCTTTAAAACATAAATCAATTTGAAAAACTATTTCTTTTAAAATAGTTTTGAAAATTTATAAAGTAATATTGAAAACATCAGGAAAACATTTACTTTTAAAATTTATTTAAAAAATTATATAGAAAGCACGAAAACATTTTATAAAACTTTTTTCTTGAAAACTTATAATGGAAGCTTAAAATATTTTTCGTTGAAAAATACTTTGAAAAATTATAAATAAATATATAAAACATTTTAAAAACATTGTAAGCATAAAAAATTTTCAAACCCTTTTTAGAAAACACAGTTTTAAAAGAACAAAGATTTATAACTAAAGAGAGAGATGAAGTCAGATTTTCCTAAAAACACTTTATTAATTATCTAAAGTAACAGAGAGTAGAAAAATAGTACAAATAAATTAATATATCATGAATAAATATATAATAATAAAATTAATTAGTTTTCTTGAGATTTGGATCGTAATATTTAATCAATTGTAGCATAATCATAAATAATCTCGATAAACGATGAGATTGTAACAATAAAATATTACCACTTTGGTTGACTTGTAACCCACATGAGAGAATAACATTAAATGAAGAATAAAAATTTCATGATATAAGGAAATTCATTTTATAACATGTCATAGTGAATTATATACACCCTATTGAAAAATATAGGTGCCGGCATGGCATGTATCTCAAAGAAGGAAAAATGAGACCAAAATTACTTTACTGATTTGGTAACTTTTAAACTATAAACCCCATTAAATAAAGATAATAAAATGGATATTTAAATCCCAATAATTATAATTATTAAAATCATAAATTTCATCCATGGGAAGTATACACACCACATATAAGAAATAGGTGGTGAACATGGCTTGTGTCTCACTAAAAATAAAAGTGAAATGATAAAACCCTTACTACTTGATTAACTTTAGAATCGTGATCCCCATGAAATAATAAAATCAATTAAAGATTTTAAAATAATTAAATAAGTGAAATTAATTATATAACATATCATAGGGTAGTATATACACCACACAAAATAACCGAGTGGTTATTATGGCATGTATCTCACAAATATAAAAAAAAGTGAGATGAAATTACCTTACCCTAAGTATTAACTTTATTTGTAAATGATCAAAACACATGTATAATAAATATAAGTTTATTAAAAATCTATCAAAGAACCATATTATTATATTTAATACAATATATTATTTTTTATGACTTTTTATTATCCATTTATTAACAACTCTATGTTAATATTATGTTTTTGGTAACATCCTCTTTGTTTTTTGTATATATTTTGGATTGTTATTATTGTTCCTATTACCTATATATGAATTTAAAAAATAATATAAATTTCATATATATTCAGTATATATGTAGTAATAATGATCTATAAAATATAAAAATATTAAATAGAATATACTATTCATAGAGATGGTAGGTTGTACGTATGCATGAATGTTATTTCCATTTTATTATCATATTGAAAGAAAGAAATAAAATAATATTTATATAATCATTAAAATAGAATTATTATTTCATATATATCATATATTTCCACCAAACCCATCCTTAATTCATTCCGTATAATGTGTGAATGAAGGACATCAGTTTGAGGAGGTGGTAGTCCACACGTCCTCAAATGAAGTTATCGTATTTACACAAAATCGAAAGCATCAATAAAGTTTTTATATAATTATTATATAAGCCTAAATACATCATAAATATCATATATATCATATAAAAATATATTTTCCATCATTATTCCCATCCATGAGAGGTGTTAAAGAAAAACAAACAACATCGTTTCATGAGGTGGTAGTCCGCTGTACACAATAATGGTAATTTTGTTACCCATTAGATGTAAGTTTGTGTAAGTGTAGATTAAACCATAGAATAAAAATATATTATTATATTTAGGGTACTAAGGATATTATATAATAATATAATACTAATAATTGTAGTGGTGGATGATGTAAATAAAACAAAGGAGCTTGAGGAAAGATGTTACCTCTTCTTTGGGAAACTCCTTTTGATTTTCACCAAAGGGGTTATTTGAGTGGATTTATTACAAAATTGATGCTTCTAGGATGAATGGATGAATTTTGGGTGCTTATTGAGAATATTTCTAGTGATACAAAGTGATTTATAGGGTTGAATAAGTGATAGGGGTGAGTTCCTTTTATAGTGGAGGAGGAGTGGCTTTCTTGTTAATTTTTGAAAATTGAATTTTAACCATGTTTTTTCCAAATCAAGTGGATCCAATAATGTTAAATATAATATAAAAGAGAGTATAGAGAAAAAATATTTTCATATAATGGGTTTTTGATAATTTTATAATTCATTTTGTCCCTTAAGTGAATGGTATAGTCCATTGTTAAGCTATTTTTTCTCTTAATATTTTTAATTAATTTCAATCACATTCACTAATATTTTTAGTCAAAAATTTATTTTAACTTATTAGAAATTATAAATTATTCTGATTCCAAATATGGAATCCATTTTTCCAAATTATATTAACATAAGGGGCATTAATTAAAATTTAATCTCGCGGATGTGACAACAAATTCGGTTTTTAAAGTAAAATTGTTCAAACGTTTGAAATGTTTTTAAATATAATTTCAATGTGAATTTTATTTCAATTTCCTACATTGTAATAATTTGTGTAAAATATATCTAATTAAATGTAAAAATAGAAAAAAAATATAATTTAACTATATAAATAAATTATATTAAAAAATAGTTTTGAATTAAAATTCGGTGTTTTCACTATTTATCAAAAAAATAAAACTACTTAGAAAAATATAAAAAATTATCAAAAGTAAATTTTTATATTTTTATTCTAGAAGGGATTTTTATCTTTTCAAATAAATTTTTTAAAAGTTTCTAAAATAATATTTAAAATGGTTTCTTCATTAAATGGCATTAAATGTCCTTTTAGAAAAATATATCTCTTTATTTATAAAATTAGATTTTTTATTATCTTATACCAAAAAATATATTGGATGAGTGTCAAAAATATTGATTGAATATATAATATATTTTTTTTATTGAAACATTTAATCAAAATTTAGGTTTTTAATTTATTGAGATAAAATTGTGCTTGTATATAGAAAAAGAGTTTTCTTATAAAAGTAATTTCTTTATTTTCAAATAGTACTTGCATTCACTTATACCAATTAATAACCAAAGGATTCATTTTTTATACATGTGTAAATAATATTTTCTCTATTTATTTAATATTTTTTGTAACTTCCTTTCGAATGGATAGCTGGTAGCTATAATAATATTTCCATAATCATATTAATAGTATATTCTAGTTTGGTAAAACATAGCCTTGCCTGTAACACAAGATTTTGAAGGGACTTAGTATTGTGTGTAATACAATCCAAACATTGTTTTACGTATACCACAATCTTATATATGGGTTTCATGTGGTGCAAGATTAACGTGTTGTTGTGTATATCACAAAACAAACTTAGTGATTTCATATAACACAAGCTATATTCATTGTTCTGTGAAATGGAAGATATTAAAAAGATTAAATTAATTTGAAAAAAATATTTAAAAAAATCTTGTGCTGTTAAATTTGGTCATTCATAACACAAAATTATGGCATAGAAAATTACATGATAATTTCAGTAAAATAATCGGTGTAGATAAAAGTTTATGGAAGAAATTAATAAGAGATATAAAGAGGGATAATTTACCATTAATAAGAAATCATTTGGGTGGTATGGAATGACTATGAACAAATAGAAACAAAATAATTTGGAAAATCAAAATTCTTTTAACAAAAGAACATCTTTAATTTAAAAGAGGAGGGATAAAACCCATTACATTTATATGTTTCTTTTTAAATCATGGTAGGAGGATCTTGGAACCTTAATAACTCTTTAGGAATGACCTTTACAGATAAAACAAGGGGAAATTGATTCTCAATTTCTTGGTGGAAAAGAGGAACAAGAGAATGGGTTGTTTTAATAAAAAAGATGGGGACACTATTTATTAATTTAATAACAAAGGTTTTGAATTCTAATGTACAAAAAAGAAAAAACATTAGTCTTATCATGGTTTTAGCTCGTGGTATTTTCCAAGGGGAAGTGACTTTTAGTTTTTAAATATTTTATGATCTGATATCATTAAAATAATATCACTGATGATGTGTTAGTGATTCATATTCATAATGATTTTTTTAAATATTATAACATAATTTTGGTTTGGAAGATTCATTATAGGTTTTCAAAATTCATATTATTAGTTAAAAATATATTATTTTTATTTTAAAACATGTTTTTTTTAGAGCCCGTTAAATTATTAATTATATCACCTTTATCTAATTCTTATACCATAATACATTCTATATATTTATACAATATTTTAGTTTTTACCAAAAAAATATGTTTTTCTGAAAAAAAAAATATAAAAATTTCATTTTTGGCGAATTTTTTCATTTTGATTTAAAAAATGTCATCCATTTTATCTATAAAATTCTATAAAAATATGAAATTTTTAATTTTTAAAATTAAATACTTATTTAATGAGAAATATATATTTTTTTATACAATTGAATTTCTAATTGTTAAAGAAACTATATATGATTTCAATAACATTGTTTATAAACAAATAAATATTATCATTTATCAGTTTTTAATGAAAATAAAAGTTCATGTTATCTTAAAATATATTTTAATGAAAACTATACATACATATATATAAATATATATTCAAAAAATAAAATTATGGTTTATTTTTATCAAAAAAAATATTTTATTATATTCATCCTATACTCATGTTCATTTTATATTTTATATATGGATGATACATAAAAATAAAAATATAGAAATGGAGTATTGTGACCAGGAAACTAAATATTTTGTTTCTAAAAGTATTTACACCTTAATATATCTTATAGTCTGGATATATTACCCCCTATTACACTTGCATAATCCTTGATGGTAATATGTGTGATGATGGTAATTTTATGGGGTGGTTCAACTAACAATAATCTAGTAGTGATCTCTACTAACTTGAACATCTCTCGTAGTTGATTCTTCTTGATCCTTACTTATTAAATATCTGATTAGGATTGGTTAAGAGAGAACCCCAACAATGTGTCCTCCCTCCCATGCTCTGATAAATGGGCTTCATAATGCATGATCTTTCTATTTAAGACCATTATTCATCTCTTCTATATAAATTCTCTTTCATCATTGCCCTTTATATACAATAATTCTAATGTAAAATTTATTACCAATGGTCACAATGCTCAACATTTATAATGCCCGATGGTCATATTGACCAGCTATCATATTGAGAAATGGTCAGATCATAATGATCACTTTACCAATTACACATTATATATATACTCCAACATTCTCATACTTAATCATTCACTAAGAAGGTTCCAAACTTCCCTTAATAATTTCAATCACGTTCCAAACCCTCCTATTTTATTTTATTATTTTTATAGCATGTGTGATCATTATGGGAGAATTCGAACCTTTGGAGTTTACATTATTGTTTGAATTATTATTTTTTTATCTCTTTTTATTATTCATAGATATCATTGTCATAATTATTTCATGATGTTTAAATACATTTAAATGTTCTTCTATGTGTTTCTATAATAAAATAGTCATTGTGTGACATAATTTTTTTGATAACAAGAGAAATAGATTTTGGTTTATTAGAAAAATGAACCTGGGGATGATGAATATAATGTCCTCGTGGATGATGGATTTAGTCCATTTAGTTCCTAAAATGGGTAAAAATATCCAAATAATCCTTCAAAAGGAAAGGTGAAATTAAAGAAAAATAAACATGCACACTATTTTGTAGAAATTCAGGACCATTAAAAATTACCAAGAATAAGTTTTTATTTTTATTACTCAACCACATTATTTTGAAATATTCTTAAAAATGTTCTAACAATTTGATTTCTCATTGGGTTCCACCTCTTATACTTTTTGGAGAATGATTCTACCAAATCCTGGTAGCAAAATTGATCAAATAGAATATTCCAGGGTTATTGGGTGTTTTGTGTATGTTATGACTAGCACAAGACCGGATATTTCAAATACTGTTATAATGTTTAGAAAGTATAAAAGTAATCTTGGTTATGAATAATGGGATACAGTTAAAAGATTACGCAAGAATCAAATGGTTATTTTGGATTACTAAATATGTTATGTTGGAATCTCTAGGATATTGGAAGGGTTTTCCGATGCACAACAGATTACAAATCTAGAGGATAACTCTTCTATGATTGGCTGGGTTTTTACACTTGGAGGTGGAGTGATCTATTGATGATCGAAGAGAAAAACATGTATAAAATTATCTATAATGGATTTCAAGTTTGTTTCTTTAGTAGATATTTAAAAAGAATAATAATGAATTAAATATCTTTTATTAGATATACCATTATGTCCTATAAAAATGGATCCAATTTCTATACATAGTGATAGTTAAGAAATGTTGGCTAGGGAATATAGTAATAATTATAAAGGAAAATTGAGACACATTATTCATAAAAATATCTATGTAATGAATTTGATAAAATATGGTATCATAATTATTGACTGTATTATATTGATCTAAAAAATCTATATCAACTAAAAAAGATATTTTTAAGGGTGTCGGTATTCCAAACATCTATAAGAATGAGTTTAAAGTCTTTGTAAAAAAATCACTAATATTGATACCTCAAAAAAACATGTGATAAAATCAAATTTATACATTAAATGTAGAAAATTATATCATATATATTATAGACACACAAAATTTATATTACATACCAGGGAAATGTAATTTACTACCTATGAGAAAAAGGATGGTGAGTTTAAAACTCTTAATAAACCAATGATATCAAACAATTTTTGAACCATGGGAACATTTTTTTGGTTCACCTAAGTGAATTTGGGAGTGGTATAACTCCAAAGAGCTAATGAATTTGGATCTCAAAAAAATGACAGGATAAGTGAAAATTGGTCATAATGGTGTCTTGGTGTAGATTAATAACTAAGTAATTTGAACAGAATTGTATAGGATGAATCTGATTATAACATGAGTTATATGTTCTAGGAATTGTCCACCTACTCCTCTATTAAACTTTAATTAGTCTCTACTATATAACGATTCACATTAAGGGATAAAGTTATTTATGAAATTCATTTCCAAGAGTGTATGATGCTTTATTTTCAAGATTTTTTTAACTATTTTCAAATGGTAGAGTATTGTTGGATTTTAAAGTGGTTTTTAAAATCTATAAATTGTTTTGTTTTTAAGTTTATAAAATAGGAAGTCTTTGTTGGAATCCTTCATTGAAAAATAGTTTGGAGTGTGATAAATTTATTAATGAGAATAGTTTTATTACTATTTATAATGATAATATGTAAATAGTATAATCTAGTGTGGGATGGTGCACCACACCGTACATGTGTGTGCGTGTACACTTACCCACAATGTGGATATTTTATTGCGCGATTTTCATTACACATGTTGCATCAATGAAATGTCCATTAATTTTTTCAAATGGATCGGTGGGCTGTATAGGTTCAGTATAAGCCCAAATTAATATGTATATACCATTAAAAACATATATATAATGTTTATATATGAATATATCTTTACATGTTTCTGCCTTTGTTATCAAACACATATATATTTATATGTCTTATAATAATATGTAAATAAATATTAATATATAATACATGTAAATCAATATAAATATATATTTATAAACACACACACACACACATATGTATAAATATTTATGTATTCTAATGATAATAATAATATGTATATTTATATATAAATAAATATAAATGCATACATAGAAAATCATATATTATAAATTTATTTAAAAATAATTACATAAATATATAGATAAATAATATATATCTAAATATATATATATATCACATCTTGGAATTTTCATTTACCATTTTTAGATATTATATGGATTGATTTAGAGATGAGGCATTGAGACGATGTGTGATTCCAAGGCCCAGTGTACCCAAGACAAATGTTTGAAAAATATTAAACTTTTTAAAAACATGTGTGCAATGTAATTTATTAAAGAAATTATTTTGACGCAGTGAATTTCTTTTTATCAAGTCATTGTTAGGAATTCAAGGTTAGCATCATTACATTAGAATTCATCTAGATACATGGTAAAAGAACCTCTAGATAAGTTGTTGGTGGATGACGACAGATCAATAGAACGATGCACCTTAGATTCAAAGAACCTTGCCAACTATGACAACGATGATTTATTCATCACCAGTGATCAAAACGAATCGAGGTAGGGCATGTTTTTTTGAGTTTTTTTCCCCATTATTTAACTCTATGATGAATCCAGACCAATCAACAAATATATTGGACCATTGATTGGTCAGTGTTATGGGATGGGATATTATCTATGTGATTATTGAGAGATTGATCTTTATTCCTCTTCGTTTATAGTTCTAATGGAAACTGATTTAGGATGACATGAAAAAAAGAATGAGGCTCGTTCCTTATGGTTTCACTTTATGATTTTCTCCCTCCATTATTCATGTTCTTCATCGTTGGATCCCCGTGGTCATGACTCAACCTTGTTGGGTGGTTCTGAACACAATCAGACACCCGGATTGGAGGAAAATCAACAACAAATGTCAGATCTGTGTAGAATGGGACCCAAGGAAATCAGATCTACAACCATTGGGTTTTTGGGGCATTGGAGTAGACTTGATTGTATGTGGAAAGGACCACCCTTGTGACACTAGTAACAGGTGGCGATGGAAGCGATGTGCGGTGGTGGAGCCGTGTGCGGCTGTGTGACTATTGGTGGTAGCCGTAGGAGATGAAAATAGAAAGGAAGAGGCAGTAGGTTGTAAGATGTAGTGGGTGGTCACGGGATGCAGCGGGCAGCCGCAGGATGCGGTAGATGACTGCATGAAGTAGTGTCAGTCATGGAGGGCAACTGCATGGAGCAGACATGTTTCAGGCCTAGGTGGGTCGGAGGACGTGGGTCGGTCTTAGGAGGACCAGGTCAGTCCCAGGCATTGTGGGTCATTCCATGTGGGTCAGGCCTAAGTGGTTTTGACCTAGAGCGATCAAACCAAATCTAAGCCATGGTCTACCATGGTGGTCGACCATGATCAATGAAAGATCTAGCTGCCACATAACCAAACCAGCTTGAAAGGTGGTCAAATGTGGTTTTCGACCACGACAACCATAGTAGGTGGACCCACCACAAGGTTGTTGGACTTACTGTGCGATCGGTCCACGGGCCCAGTGGTCCCCATTAAAATTTCAAACGTTCATAACTTATAAATTTAGAATCTAATAAACAAGATATATGTAGCACAGAGACCCTAACATTGATATAGTTATTTTTTATACAAGTGGTGAGTTTTTAGTTTGGACCAATATAGGTTAAGGGAATTCCCTTGGTCCTTTCCTCGAGGGTTCAGTATGAAATTATGTCCACATCACTGAATTATAATCCTCTCCATAGGTTGAGTCCTAGATAGATTATGGTATCCCTCCATGGGAATGGAGTGTGATCCTTTATCACCCCTAATATATTTTTTTGCAATAAACATAACAACTAATAGAAGGTCATTGGTCCTCCATCTAGTGAGCCACGTTAGTAGGGTCAGTGGTATCCCTAGGTGTTTGGGAATGATCATCTACATTACGGGTTGATCTAGATTGATAATGTGGTATTCCATAGTGTGTCTGGGAAGGATCCCTTCTCTAGGTATCATATTATTCCTTGAACATTGCATTTTATTTGGGTGGGGCCTAAATAATCTATACCTCTTTATGAGTATCTATGATGATATCATGGCTCGAGTAGTGATTTCCCCTAAAATGTACATTCTTCAAGCACAATCCTATTTATCTTAATGGGTTTTTTTGTATCTCTAGAATTTGTGTCTTTTATTGAGTATATCAGTATGTTCATGTTGTATTTTTTGTAGAAATATACCTTTGTAGATTTGATTGTACTTTATTTTTTGGTATTCCTTTGTGGTATTATTTTTTGGTATTCCTTTTTGGTTTAAAGGTGTCATACTGAGTATTTTTATAGTCAACCCTGCATGGTCTTTTCCTACACATGTCGTGTCTTGTGCAGCTGATCAAACATTCGATAGATTTTTAGGAAGATAAGGATCAGGAGGTGCTTTGTGAGACTTGACAGACCATGGTGTGTTCTTGTGTCTTTTCAGACAGCAGTCCTAGTACCTCTTTTCTTAGAGGTTGGACTTGTGGTTAAATAATTTTTTTTCAGGATTGTATTTGGACCTGTTTACATTACAGTACTTTCACTGTTGTACTTTGATTGTGGGATATAGTGGTTTTCATTAATTTCTTACTTAGTGTTTTTACATTTCATCATTTGTGGATTAGATATGTGTGCATGAATACAATTACTTTAGGTTAATTCCTCCCATTTTAGGTATATGACTACTTGGTTCTAGTCACCATGCCCTGGCCTATTAAAAGCCGGCTTAGGGAAGTCATGGAACGGGGCCCTCTAGGACAGGTCATGATAGAGTGATATCAGAGGAGGCCGATTCTGCTCTAGGACTGAGATTCTGTGAGAATTGTTTTTGGAAAACAGTGTTAATTATTTCATGTTTTGATTTCATGCTAGGGAATCTATTGTTTGTGTGGCGGTTGACATATCCACACACTAGGACTCTGAGAACCGGATTTTCAACTCAATACATGAAAACATTGGTTGTAGGAAAAAACAGTGTTATATGTATCATATAGTAATGGTTATGTTTTCCATTTATTTCTTGATTCCTATCTCAAGATATACTCTACTAACTGTGGATCATCGTGTTTTATCATAGGATGTATCAATATAGATATCCAACCAAGATTCCACCGCATGATCATGAGGATGATTTTCCTAGTGATGAGGCATCAGTACTGGGGAATGTACCGGAGATAGCACCTCTGGGTGGTTTACCAGCTATACCACCACCCATCAAGAAGTAGATACTACCAACACTATTAGATGAGGATGAGCACATGCTGAGTTCCATGCATGATTTTCAGAGGCAGTGACCTCCTAGGTTTCATGGTGAGATAACCCCTAGTTGGCTAAGGATTGGCTAGTGGTAGTCCCCCATATTTTCTGCCTTGTGAAGATTCATGCCAATCAAGTGGTAATCCTTGTTGTGAGTCTCCTTCAGGGCTCTGTGGGGTGATGGTGGATCTTGGTGAATCATTCACATGAAGAGACAACTCTCTCTTTAACATATTTCAAGATTCTCTTTTGAGAGGAGTTCTATCCTGCCACATTGCGATCAGTGTGCATACATGAGCTTCTTCATCTACAGCGGGGAAATATGACCATGTCCGAGTATATATCTAAGTTTACATATCTTTCTCACTACTCCGTGAACATGGTATGAGACTAGTTATTTAGGGATCGGACCTTCGATCAGGGCTTACATTGGGACATCAGGGCATCAATGGTATCCATCATCATTTATACCTATGCTAGGGTACTTGAGTGAGCCCTGCTAGTGGAGAGTTTTACAGATAAGTAGACCCTGGTAGCATGAGATAATAGTGGGAACTAGGCAGCTCAGACATCGGAAGAAGGAAATCGATGATGGTCATAGGGATCCAAGCAGGAAAAACACTTCAAGGGATAATTTTGGGACTCAGGGTCAGTAGTCCAGGGCTACCAGGGTGGATTGAGTCAGCCTAGGGATGGATGGTGCTTCTCATGTGGCAATCGAGGACATCTAGAATGAGATTTCATGACCTTTCATACAATTGATTGGGATACGTTTGAGTAACAACCAAGGAAGAGGATGATATAGGAGTGGGGTGGTCCGTAGAGTAGAGGAAATGGAAGAGGGGAAGGAAGGACATCATGAGGTAGTCAGAGGTTTGACCTATTACAACCACCACCCCCAGGTGGTCCATGCTTGACTCAGGGAGTTGGTGGGAAGTGATGAGGCATGCTACAGGTAATGGAGGCTTATGACCTTTAAGATCCAGGAATGATATGAGGTAAAATATGTGTCTTTTACAGATTAGGTGTAGTTTTAATAGATATGGGTGATAGTCATTCCTTTCTTTTCACAAACCTTGTCTGAGACTCATAGATTCTAGTTGAACCTTTGACTCGACCATTACACTTAGAGACTCATATAGGAAGAGATTATATGATCTCACATGGGTAACAATAGTGTGACCTTAATCTTAGAGGTGATAGTTTTGATTGGGATCTCTTGGTAGAAGCATCAAGGGCTTATGATTTCATTCTTTGTATGGACTGATTATCCAATGTTCATGCTTAAATTGACTATTTTAGGCGCAGAGTGCAGTGTGTCCACAGTAATGGAACCATTTTTTACTTTTTTGGTGAAAATAAAATGCATGAAGCACCAGATGGACTCACTCATAGGAGGGTTCAACCAATTACTCATTAGTGGGATATCCTGACCCTTGGTGCAGTGGATGATATGAGTCCTTAGTTTCCTTCAGTGGTGATGGAGTATGAAGATGTCTTCCCTAAATATATTCTAGGTTTACCTTCCCATAGTGAGATGGAATTATACATTGATCTACACCCCAAGACGACACTGATATCTAGACCTGAATATCATATAGTTTCCACAGAGCTTCATGAACTAAGGGTGCAGTTAGTGGACTTGTAGAGGAAGGGCTTAATGAGACCCATTGTTTCACATCGGATTGCCCCAATTTTATTTGAAAAGTAGGTAGATGGGAGATTGAGGTTATGTTTGGATTATTGGTTCTTGGAATAGGTGACATTGAAGAATAAGTATTCACTATCGAGGATAAATGACCACATTAAATAGTTGAAAGGGGTGTGGCCGTTCTTGAAGATTGACCTTTGATCAGGCTATCACCAACTATGAGTATGAGATGATCATATTCTGAAGACAACCTTCAGATGTCTTTATGACCACTATGAGTACAAAATGATGCATTTTATGTAATTAATTCTCTAGTAGTGTTCATGGGACTCATGAATTAGATCATTAAACCTTACTTAGAACAGTTCAAGGTGGTCATCATTAATGACATTCTAGTGTACTCGGTGTCTGAGGAGTAGCATGTGAGACACATGAGGATGGTCCTAGACACACTCCAAGAGAACAAAATTTATGGGAACCTCTCGAAGTGTCAGTTCTAGATCTGATAGTCCATTTACTAGGACACGACGTCTTAGAGGCTAGATTTGTAGTGGAAACAGTGGATGTTGAGGCAGTTCTTGCTTTGGAGCCACCCAACAGTGTTACCAAGGTGAGGAGTTTCCATGGATTGGTAGGGTACTATTAGAGGGTTTTACCCAACTCCTCCAGAGTAGCATAAACCTTGATATCTTTGACACGAAATGGGTATCCATTGGTGTGGATAGAGAAGTTCTTGAAGTGCTTTTATGAGCTGAGGTAGAGGTCGATGAGAACCCCCATTCTAAAGTTATCAGTGGAAGGCGTCAAGTACCTGGTATTCTACGATGCATTAGGGACCAGGCTCTATTGAGTCGTGATTTAGGGACAAGTGGTGATTTCATATGGTTCATGTCAGTTAAGATGACATGATTATAATTAAACAACCCATGATCTTGAGTTTGCAGTAGTAGTATTCAAATTGAAAATGTGGTGACATTACCTGATGGGTGAGCGGTTTATCATCTACTCTGATCACAAGAGTCTCAAGTATATATTATCTCATAAGGATATGAAATTGATATAGGGGAAATGGATAGAGTTCCTCCAGGACTAGGAATTTTAGATTGTCTATACTTTTGGGAAGGGGAACGTGGTGGAAGATGGTATCATTAATAGATCTAGTTCATAGTTTCTAAATGAGGCTTCAGAGCAGTTGGTCTCATTTTAGATATCCTTTGTGGATGAATATGAAGTAGCATAGCTGCAGTTGATGTTTTTCAACCCTCCGCTTTTATAGTGTGTCGTGGAGGTATAGCTTTGGGATACTAAATGAGAGACCATATTTGCTAAAATATCCATAGGGAATTATCCATATAGATACTTAAAAGGTGGATATTATGTAATTTTTTTCAGAGTGTGCACAGTAGTACTTGTGGATTTGAAGGATGAGGTTCTGAGAGAGTTTAATAAATCCCATTTTGTGGTACTTCTAGTTGTGTAAAAGATGTATTGGGACCTATGAAATCAATTTTTGTGTCTAGGGATGAAGAAAGGAGTTGTTGAGTTTCTCTCTCGATGCCTTAATTTTGAGTAGGTGAAGGCTGAGCACTAGGTTCTAGCGGGTTTAGCTCAACCCCTCGAGATGTTATAATGAAAGTGGGATGAGATATCAATGGAATTCGTAATGGTTTTACCATGTGCGTCCATGGAAAAAGATTTCATCTAGGTGATCATTAAATGACTCACCATGTCAGCCACTTCCTAGATATCTGAGAGGTGAGTTTAGTAGAGAGCTTGGAATGCATCTACATGCATGAGATAATTCGAACCCCTAGAGTTCCATCGATTATAGTTTAAAATAGTAATTATCGCTCTAAATCTTGGTTTTGTAAAGGATTGCAGGAAGCATTTGAAACCCAGTTATGCTTGAGTACAACATTCCCCCCACAGCCAGACCGCAAGACTAAGTGGACTATTTAGGTTCTAGAAGACATGTTGCAGGATTTCAAGTTAGAATTTTTTTCATAGATGGGAGGATCACCTACCACTGGTGGAGTTCTCATAAAACAATAGCTACCATCATACCATTGGTATCGAACCATTTGAGGACTTGTATGGGTGACCCTGCAGGCCACCCATTTACTAAACTAACCCTAGAGAGTCAACAGTAATGGGCCCGTAGTTGGTGAAAACTACTAGAGAGAAGGTATAGATCATACAGGAGTGGATGAAGACTACACAGAGCTGTTGTAAGTACCATGTTGATAAACAATTAAGGCCTTTGGAGTTTGAGGAAGGAGACCATATGTTCCTTTGGGTTTCACTTCGATAAGGATTACAAAGATTTGGCCATGGTGGTAAGCTAGCTATGAGGTTAATCTACCCTTTCCAGATACTACGTATAGTTGGATAGGTGGAATACCACTTGGCTCTACCTCTACAGTTAGAGTGGGTACACAACTTCTTCTATGTGTCATAGTTGAGGAGGTACATGCATGGCCCATCACATGTCATTGACTGGGGTGAGCTGAACATCGAGGATGGAGCGAATTTTATTGAGTGCCCAGTGAAGATTGAGGATCGATAGGAGAGGATACTTTGTGAGTGAGAGATTCCTTCAGTGTGTTCATAGTGGCATCATAAGAATCTTTAGGAGAGCACATGGGAGTGACAGTCTTAGATTCATGCTCAATACCCTCATCTGTTTGAGTATCCCTTGTTTTGGCTTTTGGGTATGTAAACCCCAAAGGCAGGGAGAACGTAACATCTAAAATTTTACATGTATTATTTTTAGATATTATATGTATTGATTTTGAGACTAGGTGCTAAGATTAAATGTGATTCTAAGGCTCGGTGTTCCCATAACAATTTTTTGGAAATTATTATACTTTTTAATAACACGCACACATGATTTTCTTGAAAAAAGTGGAATAACTCTTAAATGTGTTCCTTGATAAAAAAATAATAGGGAACCGCTGAGCTCATAATAGAAGATTTATCCTTGGAATGACATAAATTTAGTATACACGGTTTGTCTGTATAAAAATTCATCGATGATGTAACCATAAATAAAATAATTTATTAAAGAAATTATTTTGACACAATTACTTTCTTTTTATCAAGTATTTATCAAGAATTTATGGTTATCATAATAACCCTGGAATTAATCTAGAGATGTGGTGAAAGAAGCTCTATAGAAACCATTGGTAGATGATGATGGATCGATCTAATGATGCACCTAAGATTCAATGAACCTTGCCATCAATGAAAACGAAGGTTCTTTCTTTATCAGTGATCAAACCAAATTTTGGTAGGGCATGTTTTTTTGAGTTGTTTTCATGATTCATTAATTATATAATGAACAGAGACCAGTCGAAAATTAGATCGTCTTGAGGATTGATCGTTGTTGTTCGGATATTATCTGTGGGATTATCGAGAGATTAATCTTTATCCCACTTTGTTTATCATTCTAACAGAAATGGATTGAGGCCAACATTAAAAAAGATGGAGGTTTGTTCCTTAGGGTTTCTATTTGCGATTTGCTACCACTGTTATTTATGTTATTCTCTATTGGATCCCTGTAGTCCTAAACTGACCTTACTGGGTGGTTCCGAACACAATTGGACCCCTAGGTTGGAGGAAAATCGACAACAGATGATGGATCTTTGTAGATCAGGACCTAGGGAGCTCAGATTTACAACTGTTGGGTTTTTTCGGAATTATAGGAGGCCCAATAGTCTGTGGAAGAGACCACAGGAATGACAATAGTGATAGGAGGCGATGACGGTGGCATGAGGCAGTGGATCTGCATGCAGTGGTGTGGCCAAAGGTGGCTATAGTGGTGGCCGCAAGAGATGAAGATGACTACATGGAGGCAGTGGGTAGTGGGAAGCAGTGGGCAGCCATGTGCAGTGGTTGTGGGACGTGGTAGATGGCCACATGGAGGGGATGCGGGCTGGGTGCAGGTGTATCGACAGAGTGGGTCGGGCTCAAAAAGAGTGGTATAGGAAATATGGGTTGATCCTGGGTGTTCCAAGCTAGATGGGTCAGACCTAAGGGTGATCGGGCCAGAGCCAGGTCACGATCGATTGTGGTAGTTGACCGTGATCCATGATAGCTCCAGATACCACATGGTCGTAGTAGATGAATGGGTATTCAACCATGGTGGTCGAGCATGGTATCCATGATAGGTGGACCAATATTGGTGGTCAATCCATCAGTGGATGGTATGGGTGGTTAGTGGACTAACCATGTGGTTGGTCCATGAGCACAGCGACCCCCTTTAAAATTTAAAACAACCATAACTTCTAAATAGAGTGTAAAATAGATGAGATGTCCATGGAGTGGGGACTCTTATGTTTAAATGGTCCATTTGAGGCTAGTAGTGAGTTTTTAGTTTGGACCAGTATAAAATGAGATCATTCCCTTGGTCCTTTTCTCGAGGGTTCAATATAACATTACATCCACATCACTGGATTGTAATCCCCTCTAGAGGCTGAGTTCCAAATAGAGTATGGTATCCCTATATGGGACTAGAGTTCGATACTCTATCACCCCTAGTGGAGTTTTGTGGAATTTATGTAACCACCGAGATTAGGTTGTTGGTCCTCAATCTAGTGGGAAACATCAGTAGGGTTAGTGTTATTCTCTAGTGTTTCTGGATAGGATCATCTACATTACAGGTTGATCTAGATTGGGTACATGGTATTACCCATTGTGTATGGGATGGATACCCTCTCTATGTATCATAGTATTCCTTGACCAATGAGTTCACTTTGGACAGGACCCAACTGAGCTAGACCTCTTCATGAGTGTATACGATGATATCATGGATCGATGAATGAGTTCTCCTAGAACGAGCATGCTTAATGAAAAATCCTGGTGGCTAGTAATTGGTTGTGGCTTACCTATTGACTTTGTGTCTTTGATTGAGTATATTTGGATGTTCTTGTTATATATTTTGTAGACCTATACCTGTGTAGATATAACTATAATTTCCTCTTTGGTATTCATTTTTGGAATTCCTTTGTGGTTTTTGGGTGTCCTATTGAGAATTTTTATACTCACCCCTGCATGGGATTTTCTCGCACATGTCGTGTATTGTAAAAATGATCAAACATTCAATGGATTCTTAGGAAGAATAGGAATAGGTTCTTCTTTTTAATACCAGACAAACTGAGATGTGTTCCTACAGTTTTTCAGACAGTAGTCCCAATACCTATTTTCTTACAGGTTGGACTTGTGGTTACAAACACTTTTATGTGGGATTTTATTTGGCCCTTTTTACTTTCCATTACATTAATTTTTGTAATATAGTGATGGGATATGGTGGTTTGAAATAATTTTTTACTTATAGTTTTTACATTTTATCATTTGGGGCTTTGAGATATGTGTGTGCTTATAAGTACTGTAGGATAATGTATTCTATTTTTGGGATATTCTTACTCATTTCTAGTCTCTATCACCTGGACTATTGGAGGAGGGATTAGGATAGTCATGGAATGTGACCCTCTAGGACGGGTTTTGAAAATAAAAATAAAGTGATATATCATAAAATATAGAATAAATTTATATGGAGTTGTGGTAGGGGCATAAACACGCATGGGTGGAGGTACCAGGTTTGAATCCAAGAAGAGGAATATAAGGGTGGCTAGGAAGTTGGTGGGGTTAGCACTGATAAAGGTAGGATAGGAAATTCGGTGAGTGACTACTGATAAATCCTTATTAGTCATTGTGTATGAACAAGGGTTGGGTTGTATGAGTGTTGATAAAACTGGTAGTGGGTGAGATAATTGAACAAATATTTCTTTAGTGTTCATAAACCACAATCTTATATTATTGAGTTTTTAGTAATGATAGTGTGAGTTTATTAGTGATAAAAAATTATAGAAAAAAATAGCAATGATAAAATAGACTTGCTTTAAAGGTCTTAAAACAACATTGATTTTTCATCACTAATAAAATTATTTTTTCCTGTTGATAAAGTCATGATCTACAGTAATTACTCCCCCAATAAATGTTTTGTATGGTTAGAATTACATGATCATGGAAAAAGAGAGCATGGGGTAAGCACACTAATAATGAAGGAAAACAACAATGTATAATAATAAAATAAGAAATCTCTATGAAAAATAGAGAAAATAAATAAATAAAATTCAACAATAAAGAAAAATGTTTGGAGGTCTAGAATTCAATATACAATACCCCATTCCCCATTATATAAGATATTAGATATCCCTTGAAAAATATTTCCACGGTAAAATAAAAATGTGTAGTAAATTTTTAAAGGAATCAACTCAACCTTATTTTCCTTCCATATGGATAGTGCTCTCAATTCTGTGAACCCATCTTTAGTATAATTTGGTAGAGGTATAAAAAATGATTTGTTGGAAATATATACCTAGAAGTTGTTTAAGGTATATGATCTGGTGGATATTTAACTATAATCTCTAGGCTAGATATCTTGGTTTAAGTGAGATCAGGTTGAAAAATATTAGATATTGGTCTTGGATATGTTGGTTTTAGTCTGGTATTTCATCAAGCAATGGTCATGAAGTTTGGTGCATGCTACATAGGGGTATATATGTGCTGATAACTATGGGTGAATCTTGAAACAACCTCAAAGCCAGTGTCCCACAATCTATGATCAATTTGGAAGCCTCGATAATGATCCAATTTGTGCATATTAGGTGGGATATAGAAGTTATTTTCTATGGATGAACATGAGTTCATATAAGGGTCGTTGTGATCTCCTTGATGGATATTTTTTTTCTAGGGATAGTTTATGTACAGACTAGAAGACATAATTTTTTCTATATTTTATTGTGTTTGAGGTTACAAGGATGGTTCTAGTACTAGATATTGGTTGAGTAATAAGATATTACGAGCATTATGTGTATGGGGACTCCATTATATAATTGATGAATCAAGTATGATTCTTGTTGCATGGTTGAGTACTAGAGATACACTATAGTTCTAAGTGAAACTAGAGGGAAAGATCAAGATTGTACCAATGGATAAAGAGACTGGGTATTACAAAATAGATGGCTAGTCATATCATTGGATATTTGGGATATTTGTTAGAATTGGTTCCCTAGAACAAATTGAATTTGTACCTTTGATTACTAGAAAACACTCACACACACGATTATCACAAAATTATTGTTTTTCTACATAACAATAATGTGATAGTGTACTTTGAATATTTTTTACCCCAAACTGTTATAGGAAGTTCCCCACTACAATGAGGACCTAGGGATTCTATGAAACTATTCTTAAATAAATATATCATATGGTTTATATACTTCTGTTTGATGTGACATAGATGATGTTTGACTAAATAATGTTTGGGGATCATAATAAATTATGAATTATTCTCATGGAGTTTTCACTTGGTGACTATAAATAAGGGATTTCATGTGAAAATATCCACCAATGATAATTCCATACATTTTATGTTTCATTGGATATTCCTATATACATACAGGTGTATTAATTCCTAGACCAGAGATCATAATTAATGTTTTTTATAAATCATATACTTACACGCATTGATGAAAACCATGATAAATGTTATCATGATAAATTAGTATGCACTAAGTGTTTCAAAAGTGATTAGTCATTAATTGAATAATCAGGAAAGGGTCTTTCCATCCCATATTAATGGAAGAACATACCTTTGGTCATTCAATTAAAATAGACCTATCTGAATAAATCAATGGTCATAGTAGGTTATAGATGAGTTAACTTCGGAATGTAAAAAATAATTTTATCATATAGGGAAATGATACAAAATTATATATCCTTCTTGATATGATAACATTAAAAAAAGGGATTATATTATATTGTAACACCCATTATAACGTTTTTGAAGTTTCTACATTATCTTTTTCCTCTATGGGTGCCACAATATATTATTAGATGTTTCTCTTGTACTTTAATTAAGTTCAAATATTTCCATTAAGAAAGGATCCCAAAGGTACACACACTAAATGCATCTAGAAAGTAATTAAATTTCATTAAATTTAAATTTAAGAATAAATATATTCAGTAGTTTACCTAATAGTATTTATTCTAGTGATTGTTGATTTTCTAAATTCAAAGACAAGATATAAATGTTTAGAATGTGTGAGTTCAATCTAATATCATGTTTAATTATTCATAAGGTGATAAATAAATATTTATTTCTTCATATATTTTATATAATATATTAAAATAAATAATTATTATATTTGTGTGAATATTAAAAAAAACTATTTATTAAAAAAATTAATTAATATATTATTTATTAATTTTTATTGAATCAATATTCTATTACTTATGGTTATATAAATTCTATGGGAGGATATGGGTCGATTTTAATGATATGGGGAAAATGATTTTTTTAATACAATTTAAATAAATATTAATTTATTCATCTGATAAATGGTATTTTAATGAACACATTTCATGTAATATAAATCTAATATTATTATTTGACATGGGGTTTTACTTAAATTAAATAATTTTATAAGGGAATTTGTGTAATCATCTATTTTAACACCATGTTTATATTCTAAATTATATCATTTTTCATTAGGGATTTGTCGATATAATAGAGACACATCCTCTAAAATTCTCTAAAGACCAGGAGAGAAATCATCCCTTCCTATTGAGAATATATATATAGAGAAAAAATATCATTATTTTGATTGATGATGAATGATGTAATGCACTTTTTCCTTCCACACTAGCCCCCAATGTTTTAATAATATTGTTAAAAAAATCATGGAACCTGTGTGGGTGCATCTAGAGGAATCCTTACTTGGATTATACACTACAATGAAAATACACCAAGAGAAAAAATTGATTTTTGATTAATGAAATTATTATAGAAGATGTAATTCTTAATCTAGCAGATTATTAACTAAATGTGAATGATCTGTCTATGAGATTCTTGGGATAATTATTTTAATTCTTAAGTTTTATTCATTGATTTTAATGAAAAATGAAAATTGGGAACTACTCAAAGGCTTGTATTATGACCCAAAACCATTAAGTGGTATAAGATTAGTCACATTCTAATTTATCATTATTTAATAAAATTATCATTTTCATGCACTGGTATGATATTTTTCATGTTCATATTTTTTTCTTAGCTGAACAGTTTGGGAAACACATTATTCTGAATTCATGTGGAAAAGAATGGGAAAAAACACATGAAGAATACTTGAGGGACCCATTTAGAGGTTATAAGGTAGCTGGCTACATGGAATGTCTAAACAACAAATATCACCAGATTAAACACCAAGTATCCATGCTAAAATCACAAAATACACACACTATTTAAATAACTATTCATCCTTTAGGTCAATATACGACATCATTACACAATATATATTGATTTCAAATGTGGAATGTGAGTTGAAAAGGACTAAACGACATGTAACTGAAACATACACATCATATTAATTAACATGGATAAAACTTCATGAAATTTATGGTGAGTTGTGTGGGTCAATACTGGGTGTCATTACATGTTGCATATTGACCACTATCCCATATATGAAGTGAGACATTGACTACATGATGTGTGGTAGTTTATATATGCCATGTGACAGATGTCACTCCACACCAGGTATTCACTTAATGATATTCTTTATTTCATGTGGGTCATCACATAGTATTAATAAGTACTTTGTAATGATGACTAATACATGATGTGTAACCATCCATTACAATTTTTACCCGACGTATTCATGCCTACTATTTATGGTTTTATTATTTACCAATATTCCAAATATGGGCAGTCATTTGGGTCGTCTAATGATGCTTTAAATGGTGAATCGAAGTTGGAAATATGGGAGGTTATCTCATCCTAAGAATGGCCTTATTTTCTAGTCTAAAAATATAATATAAGTTTAAGACATTTTTGTGATATCTTTATTTTTAATAATACTAGTTATGTATGTCATAAAAGTGATCAATATAAACCTTGAATTTATGACAACATTTTTAGGTATCATAGGTTGTTAGCTGTATGTACGACTGGTTATCAAAATTTATCCTCTTTGGTTGGTTACACTATGGTTTAAAGTCATTTAGTTAGGAAGACTAGAATTTATCTCCCACTAGGGATTTGATTGGAATTGTGGAGTCAGAACTAGGCCCATGAGAGGGGATTCCTACATATCCATAAAAATGGAATCAGAACCCATATAGTTTGATGGTTTTTAATTAGAATCATCTTACCTTTTGAGGCCATGTGACAAGTATTATTATGGTTCCATTTATGTTTTTTCAACCGTGACTAAATAAGTTTCTTTTTAAGGTTATGCATCTTGGACTAATGATGTTCCTTTTTAAGTTCAAACAATAAGGGCCATGGTGTCTAGTAGTTTAATATCACATGAGTATGACAAATTTTAAGAATTTAAAATTCATATTCAATGGGATAGTATGTGAAACAGACCTAAGAATGGGTACGTGGGAGTTATAGATGATAAAAAAATTGGTTCATGTTTCTTGTTGGTAACTAAACAAGTTATAATATGGTTATGGATAACAGCTAATACAAGGACCATGGTGTATATGGATCATTACCAAGGCACATGGATGATATAATTAATGTAGAAATGATTAAAAAGTTCACCTAATTAGTGGCTTGTTTTCTTCATCCCATGTCTTCTAGTGACTAAAAAGGGTAGGGTGACTAGACACATGGGTAATATGAATCAACATAGAATATTTAAGACTTACACCGAATTAAAATTCAATTTCAATTCATGTATCATTGATTAAACATGGTATTCTAATGAAAAAATTGGTTTGGTTATTCATAGACATAAATATATTTAAAAATTTCCACCCCATATGATCCAAGAAGGTTGGGTTAGCAAATCTCTCATCGATCCCATAGAATAAAGAGTCCCCATTATCAAGGGAATACATGATTGATTGTATCCGAAGGATTTCATTAGTTAAGGAGTAAAATTGGATGTGATTTATTAGAATATGAATGATTCACAGTATCAAAGGAATACAAGATCAAAAAGGAACATAGTTTTTTATAACTCAACCATGTATCTCAAGAGGTCATAGATGAAGCCTAAGTGAATGAGGCTTATTAGTGGTTTGGTTTGGGATGAAAAGTGTTACCAAGATCTTTTGTGATATTATTTTATCCCAACAAAAGGACCTAATAAATAAAGGATCCCATGAGATTTTCATGATGGGTGATTACTTGTAGCTACATGAAACTCAGAAAAGGAGGCTATAGTGAATGGGAACTTAGTTCCATAAGCCAGAAGAACACGCACAAGATAGGGTAAACTCAGTGAATGGGTGCCTAGTTAGGTGAATTGGGTGTGGAACCAATTGTGAAAACTCATGATCCATATTTATAGAATTTCATAGAGGATGAACATAACCCCTTGTTGGGTCATGAGAGACAAAGTTCTTAATTAGGTGGCCTATAAGAGCTAGGAACATTACCTTCAAGTATGAAATTGGAACAACCCATTTTGGGGTTAACAATGAGTCCATATTTCATGATCAGATTAGTTATGAGTCCTTACTATGAAAGATCCTTCACTGTGGTCTTGGTGGTTACATGGAAAAAGTTGTCTCATGCAATTATTTTGATCATTGAGGCACACAATTTCCCTTAAAATCCATCATTTTACCTTTAATTTGGAATCCCAAATCACCTAAAGGATAATATTGAAAAGGATGATAAAATCCATCATGTCTTCATATTTTATTAAGATTTATTAACCTATTCAATTGTAGGTCAAAAGGTCCTTATATATGAAATTGAAGTTGGGTGACTAGATAACTATTGGTAACCATCTTGGGAACAAAGTTCCAATGGATGGGGAATACAACATAGGAGTGATATGAAATGGGTGTGGGTATGGTGTGACTAGATAGCGCATATGGTGAGGTGTGGCTAGATAGGATGTTAAGTATGGATCCATTGGATAGGGTGTCAGTAATGTCTTTTCTAGACCTTGTGTGGACCTGTTTTCCCATTAATAGAGCGTGAGGTAGTGAAACACAACTATTCTTTATCCTTTTTCAAATATTTCAATCAATCTATAGAGTTCATGGAATTATTTCTTTAATCTAATTTGAGAAACAAAAAAAGTCCCCACACCTTAGAATTGGATTTTATTGTCAGGAAGATGTTTAAATTTTGACTAAATTACATCTTGGGGACATCTTGGATCAGTACACATGCTCAAGTAAATGTAGAAGTTGTGTGATTAGTTAAAGGTGTGGGGTATACTATGTTTAGTGCATGGATTTTTACTTTATTTGGTTCATAGAATCACACTTTGTTGATTTAATGGAGTTCTATATGGGATACAAGACCATGAGGTCCTCTCCTATAAGCAGGGGAACCATTATGTCAATATTTACATTTCAACCTAGGTATGTTCTATAGATGTTCCTCTCTCTTTTCACCCAAGTAATGCATTATGTTCTCTGAAAGTCTTAGGCATTATTTTGTTTCAGATCTCCATGTTAGTGACAAATAACAGTGGAATCATGTGAATAAAATGTCATAGAATGTTGATAACATCATTACTATATGAGTGAAATTTGCATGGATTATTTTTCGTGATGACCCAGTCATGAATATTTAGGTGCAACTAAATAGGCACCATGACCTAATCATTGAGACCAAATAATAATGGTCCAGATGTAACTTATAAGTGAAATTTTCACCTTCATACCTTTGTACCTTATATCTTGATTTCATCCTAATATTCCCTTTTTCTATATTCCATTTTTTATGATTTTAAACCACATATGATAAATTATATATAGAAAATATCCAAGTCCAAAAACATTGTTCCCAATGTAGAAGTTGTTTTTTTCATTGAATAAGTGTTCAATTGTGTTGATCAAGGAAAAGATCAATGGTGAATATCACAATTGATAGTTATTGAACATTTTTTTCAATTAAATCGTTATATTAATCAATAGTCATACTTATTACACCTTATATGGTCATTGGATCCTGACCAATGTGAAGATCCTATAAACAAATGACAAATTTCCAGACTCCTGGGTTACTCACTACACAAACATAGATATTTAAAACATTTCATCAAGGGGTGGTTACATCAAGGGGGTCCACTGGTCTATCGTACCTTCTATTATATTCAAAGGATTCTCTATGAAATCTTAAATTTTAGTTAGAGCCCTAGACACACTATTATGCATCCACATACTACCAATCATTCATCATTCAGATCCATGTGTGGAATTATGAATGGTATTTTGTTTGAGGTAAGTTTAATCAAAAATTGATCTAGATATATTGGGTTTGATAAACATGTTCCAAATTAGAAGATGATTTTAAAATTGAAGCAATATATGGGGCCATATGGGTATCATTGAAATATGTGTACATGAATTCTAACTTCATTCCCAAGTTAATGATTCACTAAAGTCCCTAGAAAAACATTGTACATTTTTTTACAAGGAGAGGTAGGTATAAGTTTTTAGGATGTGTATAAGATATTTTCCATTCCAATACATAAATTAATCCATGATTTTTTTCTTCCCCCAAATGTTATTTATGGAAATTCCATATGAACTCCCTTATTAGAGAATTTACCATTAAGGGAAGTCATAAAGGATACATAGAAGGATCCTCATCCAAAGATGTATACTATATTTGATACCTACGTTAACATTTTCATAGTGAGTCATGGTGAGGGGAAAACCCCATAGTTCCCCACATTATGCCCTACAATGTAGAACATGAGTTCCCCAAATTCTTATTAAATTGAACTATAATGAGGTCAATATGAGAATTAATGCTATAAAAGTAATCTAGATAAAGATCAATAGACTCACTTTATTGGATTCCATGTAATGTGGTTAAATAGTTATATGTTATTGGTATGTGAATCACATATGATAGTGAGAGAAATCACATTCAAGATGGTGAATAGGATTATATAAGGAAGGACCATTGGCTTATCAATTTTTGTATTAACCAATATTCATTAGTTCCTGCTACATATATAAAAAAACACTATCCCATATTGCAAGACTATTCCATGTGTTTTGGGCTGGGTAGAAACAAACATTATGACATATTAACTCCATAACCTGGTTGTGATTTTGAGGTATAGGCTTGGGTCATTTATTTATCTAGTATCAGGTATCCATCCCCTTTTAATGAAAGTTGAAAATATGTTAGGGTACTGATAATTCATTCATCATTCAACTTATTTCATTATGGGGAAGTTTTGAAAAGGACTATTATAGATGATGGTCATGATGGATTTGATAAAAGGCCTTACATACTATCTTTATGTTTTGGAATTTTATCATAACATATTGACTATGACATAATATTAGAAGCATATGTACTATATAGATTTTAACATCAGTTTTGATGATTGTAATGAAAAGTTTTAGCACCACTCATTTATATTAATATGGAATAACACCCTATGGTGGCATGAAAATTTTGACTAATGATGACCCACGAGATGAACCTTGTTGAAACAAGATTTCCCTCCTCAAATTATATCATCTTTCTTCAACTAGGTTATGCAAACATGTGGATGTTTTCATATCCCTGTGAAATTATAGACCAAAACATCCCAATGGTGAATGAGGACCTAGATACTAAGAAGGGAAAATGGGTAATTATAACGTACTAAATGAAGTGAATGAAATTTGAAATATATAATTATCTGGGGTAGACTTTCCCATAGGTTTGCTAAAAACATATAATTGAAGAATGAAAACAATATGAACTAAGGTGAGGTGATAAATTTAAAGGTGTTGAGATGGTTCTTCAACTAAAGGTCATAGACCATGAAAATAATTAAATATTAAGGGACTAGAAACCATATTTATTCTAATGGTAAATCCTCAAATTTTCTCTCTGAATTATTTATACAATGATGAATTCCATTTATGGTGTATCTAGTGGGATGTTGAAAAATCTAAGGACTCATGGGCTTCAATACAAGGTGGTGTATGGATCTCAAAGATAGAAAATATGAAATATTATACTAATATCATACTAGAGAGAAAATTTATATAATTTGGAATATGCATTAGATTGATAAAGTTTTTAGTGCATTCCATTGATGATAGGGTCTCTATCACTAAATGTGTACATGATATGCTGGATAATAAAAATGTGGAAGGTGTAATGAACCAATCTGTTGATGAAGATTGGGATTACATAATTATACTCAAATACATATGTTAAAGATCCTATGAATATATTTTATTTGATTTAAACTACTTATAATATAAACAAATCTATTTTTATTACAGAGGAAAGAGGAGGTGCATTCACCAATAAGGTCTCTATAGTACACAGAGGTTAGCAATCCAATTGTTAGGGTAACAGGGTTGAATATTTGTTTTGAATAGGATTCACCATCATTTTATAAAATGATCCTAGAGGTAAAGGGGTGAGACTTAATACACCCCTTCCAAATTCAATGATCATAAGACTCATAGAAAATATCATATGGTCTACCATATTTAATCAAACATTGAAAAGTGTCACATATTATCCACACATATTACTTTTTTAAGAGTGTGGTTAGTTTCCAAATAATTCTTTATTCTCTAATTCAAGAACTAACACCAAGTTCATTTAATTACAGAGTCTAATTTCTTATAGAGGTAACCATATGAGGCTAGTCACAATGATGAGGTAGTAAAATAGGATACCGTATGTAACAAAGCCATTTAGAGTAAACTTGATCTCTTACCCCATTCATTTCATTCATTGTATTTATTATTCAGATATTCGAACCATTATTTTTCTTTCATCAATTCCTTTTATTAGGATGGTAATATAAGTAGAAAGAGTATTTACACCTCCCTATAAAGTTTATATGGGGGCTCAATAACTAGAAAGGGGAACTTAGTAATTGGGGTCGAATCCTCCACTATGGTAAGTGAGGTTATGATTCCTTGAGCTAAAACTAAATGTGTACATGAGGAAGATTCAATGGTGGATTCACTTGGGACATATCATGTGCCTCTGGTTTTGGTTCAACCAACATCAACAATGGATCCACTTGACACCTTTGATAAATAATAAATATATATTTTCATTAAATCATTAAAAAGTGGTTATAACATATTATGATGATTCTAATAATGTTTATATAATAGATACTATGTGAATTTTGAGGATCATGATGTTGGAAGATGATATGGAAGATTTTATGGGGATGATAGTCCTAGATTCCATGAAATTTCTCCATGAACATAGACTTCAACAAATATTTCAAAGAACATAAGTCCTCCTATCAAAAATTATTTTGTCACTTATTTTTTTAACATTTTGAATCAATATTTGAGTTTTTACAACTATTTCCATAGAAGATTTCAATAAATGAATCCTACTATGAGAGTACCCTACTATTGTGTCCTTACTAGAAAAATTCCCCATCATCCATGACTCAGGGTCTCAAGTGGACATGCCTAGTGTTCTAGGTGTTCCAACTAGGGTTATTAAAGTATTTATGTAATGGGAGAGATATTTTATGGATCCTAACTAAATATTTTCATATTTTCATAATAACATAATATAGTGAACACCCTAGGGTTGATATCTGGAATAGGTTATTCATGCAATACTATTTTTCTGTTATCACTATTTATATTTAACTCAAATATAATTAAAAATAAATACTAAAATTATAGGGGTTTAGAAAATATATATAATATGTATATATATATATATGTTTGTATGTAATTAAAAAATAAACTAAAAGAGAATGAATTTAGTAAGAAGATATAATAAAACATTTGTCCTTGAGATTTAATAGTGATATAATCATTATTCCTTAGAATATTAATTCTCAATATTCTACTCAATATAGAGATAAAAACCAATGACTCAACACCCTATTGTTTTAATTCTGATTATATTACACCAAGTTCTTTGTATGCAATAGTAATATCTCTCAAACCATGGCTTTACAACCATATCACCACACATCATCACTATAATGATGCTTTACTATATGAAATATCATAATGATGAAGGAGAGTAGAAAAGATAAATAGAAAAAAGAATTTAGTGGAAGAGACAATATTGAAACCACACACTAATATCATTTTAAATATCAATAAAACACTAGAATTAAATAAAGAGAAAAATGAAGTGTAAATAACTCCATGAAACCATTGTCCCTCCCCCTAAAAAGAAACAAGGTTAGTTCTTCGTCAATGATGGAGATGAGAATCACATAGGGAGAAAAATAAAGTTTAAAATGAGATAGAGAAAAGAGAAAACTATTATATGTTAAAAATAAAAGAAACTATTATAAAGAAAAACCAAACTATTATCAGACAAGAGCCAAATATCCATTATAGTGGGGGGAATAATTGTTTAAAAATATAATTCCATAATTGGATCAAGCAATATTGATGAGTGATTGGGAAAATTTCCATCATATATAGCACGCATATAGGTGGGTATTCCTCTTTATTCCAGGTGGACATAATATTGATGACTTTCTCAGATGCATGGTATCAAAATTATTATTTCTATATGAGGAAGTAGCATGGTTTTCTTCACATTATCCCTCCAATTAACATTAAACACTCCCAATGAACATGTTCCCTTATACTTAGTATATAAATATAAATGATTTTTTTTGAATTAGTGAAATTTATAGAAGCATTAAATGTTTTAAAATTGTCTCTATATGTGTCATGACATGAGAGATATCTCCATGACATAATTTTTAGTAATTTATCTAAATGGGTGAAATTACATTTTTCCCATATTTCTTATTTCTTTTTCTTCCTCCTTTCTTCTTACTCCTCTATACACAATAGCCTCCTCCATGGGTTTTTACTCTTCTCCCCTGCATATAATGATATCTCACTCATAATTACACTGATTTGAGAACAGTTAGGTGAATTGGAAGCATCTAGATAACTCTACAACTCCACTTTCTCCCATTCATAGTTTATTTTTCCACCTCTTGTGCAATTTTGGTGTGATCTCACTCACCTAATATTTAGAGTGGATATTTGTTTCATCATTTTATCTCGAATCAGACTGAATCAAGCCTCGATGGTCAATGTGTGGGTATTCCTAAGCATGAGTTCGGTTTTATATATTTTTCCCTAGGTTTCATTATTTTTGTAATAAAAATTCACGTACCACATGCGGGACTTACTCGGTGTCACTTATAATTCATAAGTTTGTTTAATTAAATTTATTAGGACACCATATGTTGGTTTTGAACTTCCTTGATGTATTTTAAGGTTATTACCTCAAAAAATATAGATACCCAGCCTTGAAATACATGGGTATTACATTATTTTAGATTAATTTTCTGTATATTCAAAAATACATGCCTGAGGACCGTAATAGTTTAGTGTCTTTGTATTAATAAAAACAAGATATTCTATCCTTGTGAAATATCATCAACATCTCCCATAAGATCTTCATATTTAGTAATTATAACTAAAACCTTTATTTTATAACCCACGTAAAGGAAACATATGAAATGAGCAAGATCAAATGCTTAGTCAGGGTAAAAAAGTGAGATAAGTAAGCATAATCATGAGCATAAGGGTATGAGAACAAGATCATAAATATAATATATCATAGCATGAATATAAAATATCATATACTTGAATCATGGAAAAATATTATCATTTCATAAGGCATAAATTATATGTAAATAAAGAACATAATCTATGAAATCATAATATAGGAGTAAAATATGGAACTATAGTAGAAAAATAATCGTATATAATGATTTATATAGTGGTCAAGGCATTGCTTCCAAGATCGTCTTAGTGGAAAAAAGTAATTTACTGAACTTGGTTTACACCCCATTCTAGCCCTGTATTATTGAACTGAGTTCTCCCCTTATTCCAACCCTGTATTACTAAACTGAGTTCATTTTCCATTCCATACTTGTAATACTAAACTGAGTTCATTTCTTATTTTTCCCCTGTAATAATGAACTGAATTCATGTCCCATTCCAGTCCTAGAATACTGAACTGAGTTCATTTCTCATTCCATCCATTTCTAACTCATGAGATATAAATCTTTACCCAATGCATTAGAGGGAAATATAGGTCCCATCCATCTCAAAATAAAATCATACGTACATATTCCACATGATCATAAATAATCATATCATGATCCATGCAATGAAATGGGTATCATTATCATATAAACATATCATAACCTATGGAAAAAGATATAGGTTTCATAATCATTTAATCAAAATCATAACCCATGAAGGAGAAATGTAATTTATAAATATATAACTCATGAGTGAGAAATTGGTTTCAAAAAGACCATGACATTAAGAATAACTAATTAATAAAAAGAATATTAATGGAACCTTTTTATCATTTCCTAGAATGGATTCATTAACATCAATAAAATTCTTTTTAGATGGAAAATAATTTTGAAATATGTTTCAAAAACATTTATTGAAAAAAATATCCTTTTTATTTGAAAAGTATTTTTAATCCATAAATCCATTTGAAAACAATTTTATTATAAAAATACATTTAAAAATTATATAAAATACTTTAAATAATTTTGAAAACCTTTTTCCTTGAAAACATATAATATATGTTCAAAAAATTAAAAAAAATACTTAAAAACATTAAGAATTTATAAATAAATCTTGAAATAAAATTAAAGCATTGTTACATGAAAACATATGAAAAAATATTGAAAATATTTTAAAAATGATTTCTATGATAATAATTTGAAAAATTATAAATAAATATTGAAAATGTTTTGAAAAAAATTTCTTTGAAAATACTTTGAAAATTTATAAAGAAATTTTAAAAATGTTTTGAAAACCTTTTTACATTAAAACATATGAAGTAATCTTTATAATTATTTGACAGAAATTTATTTGAATATGATTTGAAAACATATAAATAAGGCCTGATAACATTTTGAAAACTTATAAAATTTGGTTGAAAACATTTTTAAATCAAATTTCCTTGAAAAAACTTTTAAAAAACATTTTCTTAAAAATTAAAATTTTAAAAATGAAAAGGAAGCATCAAAGAAATGACGATGGGTAAATCAGTACATGTTGTATGAGGTAAAAAAGAGCATTCTTTTTGCATGGTAAAAGGGTTAGTAAAATGCCTTGTTTTGAAAGAGATAAGAAGATTACTTTTAAGAGATTGGTAAAAGGAAAAAGGTGTAAAAATTTATTTTAAATATTAAATGATAATGGTAAATTATTCCTGGAAACAATTTTTAGAAAACATTCCTTTGAAGGAATGTATATTTCCGACCAAAAAGAGGGTAAAACTGAACTTCCTGAAAAACACTTTATTAACTATATTATGTACCAAAGAGTTGATTAAATGGTGAAAATTTATGAATAAATAATTAATATCCATATAATAATAATATTCATGAATATTCATGAGATATGGATCATGATATTTCATCAAAGGAAGCATAAACATAAACAATCTTGAATAGTGATAAGATTGTCTCAATAAACTCTAATAACTTGGTAACCTGGGATCATACTCTCCATGCAAGAAAATGAAATTAAATTAAGATTAAAATATAATTAAAATAAGTTAATTTATGATATAAAATATAAAATGGAATTATATACACCTAAAGAGATAATTTAGGTGCATAATAAAACATGATCCTCAAAGAAGGAAAATTGACACAAAACAATTTCTCCAATTTGGTAACTTTTGAGAATTATAACCTATAAAATAAAAATAATAAAATGGATATTTTAATACCCATAAATTTAATTATAAGATATATATTACACAATCATGGGTAGTACATACACTACACAAAAGGGAATATTGGTGAACTTTTCATTTACCTCACGGAAATAAAATGTGAGATGAAATCCCATTACCTTGTGTCTTTACTCTCATCGTACTCATTCAAACCTCCTATATAATAAATATAAATTTTTTATAAAATTTTTAGAGAACCATATTATAATATATAAAACCATATATGTATTTTTTATGACTTTATATTACCCTCTTGTTGTCAATTTCATGATAAGGTTGCACTTCAGGTAATATTTTCTTTGTTTTTCGCATGTTTCTTATTTTGTAATATCTTTAGTCCTTATACTTATTTCATGATTTAAAAATTGTAAAACATGATATAAATATCATTTATATATATTATATTTGTTTTATAATAATCTATACAATATATAATTATGGAATATAATACACCATTCATGGAGACAATATGTCGTATGTATACATGGACGTTATTTCCATTTAATATCCGTGCTAAAAGAAAGTAAAATACATATATGTGTATATATATATATAACATCATTAAAGTGTATTTATGATATCATGTACATCATATATATTCACTAGAACCGTATTTAATAAAATCCATGTTGTATATGAATGAATCATATCGCTTTGAGGGGGTGGTAGTCCACACTTCCTCAAATGAAATTATCATATTAAAAAAAATTGAAAATAAAAAAGAGACATGTGTTATAAAAAGTAATAAATAAGTATAAATACATAATAAATATAATTTATGAAATATATAAATATATTTTCCACCATATTTTTCACCATGAGATGTTTTTAAAAGAAAAATAAACAATCATCTTTAGTGAGGCTATAGTTCACCGTACAAGTAAACAACGTGTTCGTTACGATTAGATGGAGGTGTGTATATGTGTAGGTAGAAACCATCGCATAAAATAATACTAGTATATTTAAGATACTTTTTTTGTTAAATAATCATGGAATAAATATATTGGAGGGGTGGAGAAAGAAAATAAAAAAAAAGAGCTTCGGAGAAGAGGTCACCTATTAATCAGGTATCTGCTTTTGGTTTATACAAAAAGGATTCTTGGATTGATTTATTCCAAAAGGAAGTATTCTAGGAGTAAAGAATGTATTTTTGAAAGTTTATTGGTAATATATTTTATGAACCTAATAGGTTTTATATATGTGAATAATAGAGAGAGGTGGTGGCCTTTTATAGGGAAGGAAATTCACTCACTTGGAATTTTTGAAAACAAGTTAGGTGTACACTAGTTCGTACCTAAAAAAAGTCATAAAAAATTACCTAAATAAATAAAATATGATTTATGGTAGAAATATTTCTATAAAATGGGTTTTAAACAAGTGGATAGGTCATTTGGGCTGCTAATATTAAGGTTTAGTCCCTAATTAAGCTTAATTTTACCTTAATTAGTTTTACTAATCATATTGGTCAAAAATAAACATGATCTAATTAGACTCTTAATATTATACTTATTGTAATGATATATGTCCATTTTTATAAATTCAATTCGTTGAATTGAAAAAATTAAGAATAATTTTAATCCCATAAACAGGATGAAATAACAGGTTTTTAAAGTAGAAAAATGTTCAAAAGTTTGTAAGTTTTTTATATTCGATTTTAAAGGGAAATTGATTATAATGACCTAAATGGTATTAATAGATGTATAATTGATGTAATGTGACCTTAAAAAATTATTTTATAATTTATAATTAATAATTATTTAAATTAAAAGGATTTTATTAACTAAAATGAAGTATTTTTCACTATTCAACAAATAAGGAGGTTTCTCAAAAAATCCAAAAATTTAACCTGAAGATAATATTGGAATTATAAATTCAAAAATGAAGTTTATTTTATCAAATTAAATTTATAAATAGGTCTAACATTAATTTTTCTATTGAAATCAATTCATTTGAGAAAACTATATTTTTAAACATAAAAGGACTTCACCAAAAATCAGATCTTTCATTATCAATATGTTTTATCTATATAAAAAAATTATAGATAATATTTTAAAATTAGTTATTACTATTTATATAACTAATTTTAATGACTGGGTTATAATTATCACATGTAAATAATTATAATAATAAAATTATGTTTTGTATAAACACATGTGTTGTGTGTAACATACACCAAGTCAGTGCTGCGGGTAGTGCAAGCCAAGTCGGTATTGTGTGTAGCCCAAGACAAGTCGATATTCTGTGTACCACAGGAAAAGTTACTATTGTGTCTAAATGGAATGTTTGACTTCATTTTTTAATAAATGTGTGTATATATATGTATATATATATATTTCCAATGTCACTAGAAATAAAAAATATCAAAAAGATAAATTAATTCAAAAAAAATTACATAATATCATGGTGTTACATTATACCCCCTTAAAATGAATTTATCCCTTGAAATTCTTTTGGGTTATGAAAGGTTTAATACTTTAAATATTTATTCATAGAAACCCACAACATAAAAATGAATACTAAAACTTCTCTTAAAAAAGAAAAGTTGGAACCATAATAGTAACCTAAAGTAACATATAACTAGGTTTCCACATAAGAGAACATAAGTTTTAAGTGAAGATTGGATATAGAGGAAAAGAATAAATATTTATAGGGATTGATTATGGTCATCAATCCCAAAAAAAATGAAAGATAAAATAAATGTTTAGGGACTCATAGTCATAATTTTGTGATGATTTAAAAGTCCAATGGTTCAAAACAATTAAGGTATTAAGATAACACATTTTCTTTTGATCATTGTACTAACATCGAGTAATTATTTTATTGATCAAGAATTTAAGGAAATATAATTACCTGATATATTTCTATAAACAAAATTTTATTTCTTATTTTTTCTTTATCAATTTCTAATTAATCTATTACTTCATATAATGGATGTCTAGAAATTAACTTTTATGCCTGAAGTGCTAAAATACACTTTTATTAGATCTTAAGGACCATAAAAGAATAAAATGTATAACTATTTATCAATAAATATTTATAATAATCAATATGGTTAATAAATTAATATCTACCATAAAAAGTTAAACTACTATTTCATCATAAATAATTATGCATAAAGAAATTGCACCTTAATCAGGACATCATGTAAGCCAGTGGTAGGTGTGAAATCATTATCATCCTTCGATCTGGGATTCAAGACCCATGGCCTTTCTGAACATGATTGGTTGTGAATCTACATACATGATTTCCTTTTCTAAAACCATTCTAATATAATTTCCAAAATACAATACAAATCCTTTAAATAAGGTTAATCACTAAATAACCTTTTAACCAAGGTTCTTAATACAATATCACTACATAAATACTTCCTCTGAATTTTAACTTAAACATTTCATGAATGGATAACCTTTTAAACCTTTTGATATATCAAAATACAAAACCATAAAAATAAAGTCACAAAATCATCTCCACATTGATTTCCCATATATCACAAAGTATCTCTTAGTTGTCACATTCCAAACATGTGAAGACCATCATAATATATTCTATTGAAACATGGTAATAACCTGAATTACTATAACTCCTTATTAAAAACATGCATCCTTCCTTATTCTAATTATATTGGATTTATTCCATAAATCTAAAAATGTTGTAAACTTATTCAATGATTGAATAAACTAGATGTTTAAAAGTCCTTAATTAGTCCCAAGGTAATCAGTAACTTCCAATTTACTTATTCATATCCAACATATCTTTATCCAAAAAAAATTATCATAACCTAAGGAACATATTGAGAGTTATATTTCCCATAATCATGTGTTTTCCATCACCTTGACATTAAGTCATCTTTCTATTCCATCAAAACCATTTAACATATTCTTGTAAATAATTAGTGAAAATAACATGAACATAAAAATCCTTATATATTTCCATTTAATATAATATAATTATTGAATCCAAATACATGAAAAAAATTATTATTATACTTTATCATTTTTTCATTAACAAGGAAACCTCATACTATAACACAATATATCTTCCCTTTCACATTTCATCTATAGTCTCTTCAGCATCTGCAATGTAACCATTACTCATACCACCTTATTGGTTCCCTTAAGGATATTTTATCATGGGAAATTTACTTGTATAATGATCATTTACTTCTCACTTAAAACACTTAACCTTCGATGATGTCTTAGGGAGACCAATATTCTCATCCATTACATTAACAAAACTCTTCATTTTTTCCTTTTAGTCACTTGATTTGTGTCATTCTTTTCCATAGTCAAAAAATATTCGTGTTCCTACAAGACATTCACTTAGGTGAATCTTTCAACATTCTTAACATAAAGGAAACAAAATCTTCTTTACACCATGGTTTTATTACCTGAACTCTCAGTGAACTCTTTATTTCTCTTTATTGGTGAGTCCGAGAGTTGGTTAAGGTACACATTGTTAATTAGTTTCTGTGAAAGTAGATTCGGTATGATCACAATAATTTCACTCCAGTGATCATCCCACTTGACTACTCATTAAAACATTGTCCATGAAATTAAACATTAATCCATTTCCTTCCAGTTCCTACCATTGACTAAAACTAGAAACATAGTGTGATCGTTACTTATCATAGAAGAAAACCACATAGTAATGAAAATATTTAAGCATATTATGTCTAAATCATGAAAACATACATAATATATGACACCCAAGGTTCATTCTAGGTTATTCATAGCCAAATTATATTTAAATCCTTCATGATAGTTCATTAAGTGTTTTTTAATTCCCAAAGCATATCCCCTGGGAGTGTTAAACTAGGTTTGAAACAAGGCTTATTATTGTGTACTAGATTACCCCGAGTCAGGAATAGAGAGTCTTATTGGAGTTGTTACCCCTATGTACATATGTGATAGAGCCACAACCACTTATATTCTCTAGATAGGTATTTATTGTTAGAAAACCACATACTCTATCCTTTACTAAAATTAAAGGACATTTTATAAAATATTAACTCATCCCTATAATTATACTAAGATACATCCCTAGACATATCATTAGAAATATACTTAGGGATATCAATAATTTTTTATCTTCCTAGTTTCAAAAGGTTGAATGGAAATTTCTTTTGATACCAACTATAACAAACCAGGATAGACATTCATTGAAATATAATCATTTTAGATAAATATTTATTACATTACAACATACATTCCTGAGGACTATAATAGTTTAGTGTCTTAGAAAACATGGAATAAAAATCTTCTATCTTGATGAAATATCTTCAAAATATCCCATAAAGATCTATACCTTTTGTACTTCTACCTAAAACCTCTCTTCATAACCTTGGAAAGTGAAACATAAGAAATGGGTGAGCTCAAATACATAGTAAGGGTAAATAAGGGAGATAAATAAGAATAATCATGGGCATAATGGTGTTAGAAAATGATGATGAAAATAGAATATCATACCATACATATATAATATCATATACATTATTCATGGCATAAATATTGGAATTTCATAAGGCATGAATCTTAAAGAAATGAATAACATAAGCCAAGAAATCATAATATAAGAATATAAAATGTAATTGTGGAAGAAACATATGCATATATTGATTTTCATAGTAGTTAAGGTATTTCTTCTGAGACCATCATAGTGGACAAAGTCCTTTACTGAACCAGGTTTACAACCCATTCTATCCATGTATTATTGATCCAAGTTCACCCCTCATTCCATCCTTGTATTAATGAAACGAGTTCATTTCTCATTCTATCCATGTTTATCTCATGAGATATAAATCTTTACCAAATTAATTGGAGGGAAATATAGGTCCCACCCATATCATAATTAAATCATACATACATTTTCCACAAAATAAAAAAATCATATCATAACCCATGTAATGAAATGGGTATCATAAACATGTAAACATGTCATAACCTGTGGAGAAAGATATAGGTTTCATAATCATTTCATCACAATCATATCTCGTGAAAGAAAAATATATTTCATAAACATATAAATTTAGAAAGGGAAATGGATTTCATAAATACCATGACATTAAGCATAACTCATTTATAAAAATAATATAAATGTAACATTAAGATCATTTTATTGAATGGGATAAGTAACATCAGTATATTTCCTCTTATATAGAAAATAATTTTGAAAAATCTTTCAAAAATATTTCTTGAGGAAAATATACTTTCTGATTTGAAAAATATTTTTAATTCATAAAACCAATTTAAAATCATTTTCTTAGAAAAATACCTTTAAAACATATAAATAAGGCTTGAAATCATTTTCAAAACACTTTTCCTTTTAAACTTATAAAATAAGTTCAAAACATTTTAAAAACCTTTTTCTTTGAAAAAACTTTAAGAACTTACAAATAATGTTGGAAAATGTTTTGAAAATATTTTTACTTGAAAACGTATGAAATAATTCTGAATTTTTTTTGAAAACCACTTCTTTTAAAATACATTGAAAACTTATAAAAAAAATAATGAAAATGTTTTGAAAACAATTTATTGTAAAATAATTTGAAAACATATAAAGAAATATTCAAAATGTTTAAAAAACCTTTTTACTTGATAACAAATGAAATAATATTGAAATTTTTTTTAAAACCATTTCTTTGAAATACTTTTAAAACTTATAATGAAGGTTTGAAAAAATTATGAAAACAATTTTCCTTGAAAACATATAAAAGATGTTTTAAAAGGATTTGAAAACAATTTCAATTGAAATAAATTTTAGGAAACATTTATTAAAAATTAACCTTTTAAAAATGTAAAGTAACCTTCAAATAAATTATGCTGGATAAATTCGTTTATGCTGTATGAGGTAAAAAGAACATTATTTTGCATAGTAAAAGGGTTAAAAAATGCCTTTTTTAGAAACAAATAAGAATATTCCTTTGAAGAGATTGGTAAAAGGAAAAAGGGTAAAAATTTATTTTAAATATTAAATAATAAGGGTACATTATTCTTGTAAATCATTTTTAGAAAACATGGTTTTGAAGGAACATAGATTTCTAACCGAAGAGGTGGTAAAGTCAGGCTTCCTTGAAAACACTTTCATAATTATCTTATGTAACATAGATTTGAATAAATGGTACCAATATTTGAATAAATCATTAATAACCATAGGATAAGAAAATTCATGAATGTTATTGGGAGATGTATCGTTATATTTTATCAAAGTAATCATAAACATAAACATTTTTTAAAAGCGATAAGATTGTCTCAATAAAATATTTTAACTTAGTATCATGGGATAATATTATCCATGACATAAATTTAAATTTCTTAAAGCTTAAAATATCATTAAAATAAGTTAATTAGTGATATAACATGTAAAATTGAAGTATATAGACCTCAAAATATAATTTAGGTGCATAAAAAACATGAGTCTCAGAGAAGGAAAATTGTGGCAAAATTATTTCACCGATTTAGTAACTTTGGAAACTTATACCCCATAAAATAAAGAACATAAAATGGATATGTGAATACCCATAAATTTATCTATAATATATATATAATACAATAATGTGCAGTACATACACCACACAAAAGGAAAGAGTCACGAACATAGCATGTATCTCATGGACATAAAAAGTGAGATGAAATCCCCTTACCTGATGTCTTTACTCTCATCACTCATTAAAAACACTTATATAATAAATATAAATTTATTATAAATCTTTTAGAGAACCATATTCTAATATATAATACCATATATGGATTTATTATGACTTTATATTACCCACTTGTTATCAACTTCATGTTATGGTTACACTTTAGGTAATATTCGCTTTGTTTTTCACATGTGTCTTAATTTGTTATATATTTGGTCTTTATACATATATCATGATTTCAAGATTGTAAACCATGATATAAATATAATTTATATACATTATATTTTTATTATAATAGTCTATAGAATATATAGGTATGAAATTAAATACACCGTTCATGGAGACAGAAGGTCGTACGTACGCATCAACACTATTTCCGTTAAATTGCCATGCTAAAAGAAAGTAAAATACACACACACACACACACACATATATATATATATATAATTATTAAAATAGATTTATGATATCATATATATCATATATATTCACTAAAACCATCCTTAATACAATCCATGTAGTATATGAATGAATCATGTCATTTTGAGGGGGCGGTAGTCCACACTTCCTCAAACGAAATTATCGTATTTACAAAAAATAGAAATTAGAAAATATATGTGTTTTAAAAATGAATAAAGAATGTTAAATACATATAAATATAATAGATGACACATATAAACATAGTTTCCATCATAATTTCCACCATGATATGTGGTGAAGGAAAAATGAACAATAATCATTTAGTGAGGCAGTAGTTCTTCGTACACGTAAATAGTATGTTCGTTACCATTAGATGGAGGTGCGTGTAAGTATAGGTCAAACCCTTATCATAAAACATACTAGTATATTTAAGATACTGTTTTTTTTATAAAATCATTTAATAAAGAGATTGGATGGGTGGATAATGAAAATAAATGAAAGGATCTTGGGAGAAGACGTTACCTCTTAATCGGGTAACTCCTTTTGGTTAGTGACAAAAGGCTACCTTGGATTTATTTATTACCAATTGTAGGATTCTAGGAGTAAGGGAGGGATTTTGGGAAGTATTTTTGGAATATTTTTTTTCCAAAAATAAGAGGTTTTATAGTTGTGATGAAGAGGGAGAGGCGGTGGCCTTTTACGAGGAAGGAAAAAGACTCACTTAGAATTTTTGAAAACAAGTTTGGTGCACACATGTTGTTACCTAAAAAAAGTCATAAAAAACATAAATCAATAATTGAAGTTTTATGGCCGAAATATGTCTATAAAATGGATTTTTTACAAGTTCATAGGTCATTCAGGCCCCTAATATTATGGTTTAGTCCCCAATTAAGCTTAATTTGACCTTAATCACTATGATTAATTTTAATCACTTTTACTAATCATTTTGGTCAAAAATCAACCTAATATAATTAGACTCAAAATATTGTACTGATTACAATGGTGTAAATCCATTTTTTAAAATTCAATTCCAAAAATCAGTAAAATTAATATTAATGTTAATCTCATAGACGGGATGAAATAACAGGCTTTTAAAGTATAAAAATGTTCAAAAGTTTATTATGTTTTTATATTCAGTTACCAAGTGAAATTGATTATAATGACCTAAATGGTACTAATAGATTTATAATTGATATAATGTGGCCTTAAAACAAATTTAAATTATAATTTAACATTAATATTTATTTAAATGAAAACACAGTTGTTAACTAAAATGCAGTATTTTCACTATTCATTAGATAATAAAGTTTCTCAAAAAATACTAAAAATTCACCCTAAGATAATTTTGGCATTGAAAATTAAAAAATGAAGTTTACTTTATCAAATTAAATTTCTAAATGTGTTTAAAAATAATTTTATTATTAAAAACAGTTCAATCTAGAAAACAATATTTTAAAACATAAAAGGACTTTAACAAAAATCATATCTTTCATTATCAATATTATATATATATATAATTACAAGAAATATTTAAAAATTAGTTATTATTATTCATATAAATAAGTTTAACATATAGGTTATAATTATCTCATTTAAATAATTATTAAAATAAAATGATGTTTCATAGAAACGTCTATGTTGTGTGTAATATACACCAAGTCAGATTTGCGATCATCGCCAGCCAAGTTGGTATTACATGCAGTGCAATCCAAGTATGTATTGCCTGTAGAGAAATACAATTATGTATTTCTTGTGAAAGGAATGTTTGACTTAGTTTTTTAATATATATATATATAACTATTTTCAATGTCATATGAAATGAAAAATATCAAAAAGATAGATTAATTTTATAAAAAATCACAAAATCTTGGGGTGTTACGACCGAACCACCCCTTTAGGTTTTTCCCATATATCCACCCATTCTAAATGTTATCTTCTTTTTTAGAGATAATCCTTTGGGTAATATTTTATTTTTATAATAAATTATGATTCTTGTTTGTTAAATACCACAGTTTTAGTCAGTTTCCTTAATCCTTTCAATAAAATTAGATTATTTAAATTAAATTAAATAAATTTTTTGATAAAAATGTTTTGTTTTCTAATAAAACCCCTCTATTGAGGTGCACTATCTTTTAATCCAAAAAATTTTGGTTATTGTTTCTATGTTTGGATTGGTGACATGTTTAGTACATTGGTCTCATTATTTTTAAATTTAAATGAACAATGGGATTAGACCTGTCCATTGGTACGAAAGACCCGTAATGTGGTTGGCCTATATACATAGCCTCATAATTTCCACATTATTATGATGATTCATTATTATATACTTAGCCTCATAAGTGATTTAAACTTTAAAGGAAGCATTTTTTGATTACGCCTCAAGTGATACTCATATTCCCTTTTCATAATGTTAAGGATGGGATCCTGATTCCATAAGGATTCATATGATAGGGGCTATACCTACTATATCTTGGATGGGATCACCATTCATGATTCTTACCTCCATATGAGTGATTCAGGTACCCATGGTAGCACTTGTGGACAAACATAGCGGCAATATGGATTCACCGTGACATGAGTGATACTAGTACCCCTTTGTGAGGTGCAAGGGATGGACTTAGAGGTGAAATGTTTCACTTACGTTGGAGTGATACTTGGGATTCCATTTATGGATCACCATGGATGGACTCCTTTTCCATTCCAAATTTTTTACACTCCTAGTGTGATACATGGGTTCATTTATAAGGTTCACTATAGATGAGCACATTATTTCATGAAAAATAATTCTAGAGATGTACTTTTTATTTAATTTTAGATGTTAAGTGAATAAATAAAATTCCATGTCTACCGAGCCAAATCACAAGCCTATGTTCGGTCCATTTCATCAAAAAATTTAAATTCTGATAACTGATATTAATTTATATCCATTTCACATAGGTTACTTTTGGTTTATATATTTCATCTTATGCCAAAGTAGGTATAGTTAGGCTGGGTGTCTTATAGGGATCTGGTCCTAACTTGGTTATTTATTTATTTTGTGTTGTTGTTTTACATTTTTTACAAAAAAAAACTTCATACTTTATATTCCCAAAATATATTATTCTATAAAAACCATTAGTGGTGTCCTAATGAGTGTATCTAACACTCTTCTCAGGCCACCATTTCATTAGGTCACCCAAGTAGTTCTTAATGATCATAGGTCCTTTGTTTATTGCTTGTATTATCATGCTTATACCAAGGAGTTAGGAGCACAAGACTGAACTAGTACCCTGGATGCTCATGGAGTTTTCCCATAGGGATTTTGTTCTATATTTTATACATTGTTTTTTTATGTACTATAAAAATGGATGTGTTTTTCTTATTTATCTTTTATAGTATCTCATGTATAAGAATTCATTGTAGTATATTTGTCATTTCCCACTTTATTCAATTATTATATTTATCATCAACTCCATTTTCATTTCTTTATTACTATTTATATTGTTGTCTACTATTTATTTTATGATATACCACTATGATACTATGATCATGAGGGTATAGTATCCCCACCATACCATCATTAGAAACTCACTTCTAATCGATATCCTTTGAAGTATGGGGAGGTGTGCTTGAGTCTAAGTGGTGATTGGCCCGACTACTAGTTTAGAGATCAGTCCGGAAAAAATCTTACAAATTGGTATCAGAGGATTATTTTCTTTTTCCTTATTTTTTTGGTAGGTATATAAAAGACTAGGAATGTGTTGGAACATGGTAAATTGTCATTCCTGGAAGTGATCAACCCATGTATGGGGAAAACTCCAAGTGGCTAGGGATGTGGTTTTTTTATGTTGTTCGTTATTATAGTTGATTATTGTTTCACTTTGAGTGATTGGAGTAATTTTTGCATCTTACTAATTTATAATATTTAAGGAATTTTTTCCTTGGCTTGATGTGGAAAAGAAAAACCATTAAATCATCATCCTTGGAACATAAAAATTTACCTTCCATGCATATTTCATTCCATATAGATTTCATTTTAAATTAGTTGTTTATGTTCCTTTTGTGTTTATTTTCATAGATGTTTTATTCCATGGTAGGAATATTAATATCATGCTTAGTTATGTGCCTACCTAGGTATTTATTATCCTATTTGATTATATAATAGGATGTGTGATTTATTTAGTATGTTGTCTATGCAACATGCTTATATAGTTCCTACTTATATAGTATCATACACTGTTGAATCTTTTTATTTCATGTGTAATTATCATGTTTTCATATATTTAATACCATGATTACTATTTTTATGTGATTAATTAGTATTTCTTTCTTCATATGTCATACTTATATACATATCCAAGTTGTCACTTTTTTTTACTAATTGTGATATCATGTCATTAAATAAAATTGCAATATAAAGGTGGTTAGAATAAATTAAATCATCAATCTAAGTGGTGTATTCCTACATATATTAATGCTGAAATTATTTTTTAAAAACTATTAATGACATGTTTAATCCATGAACCATTGGTTCCATGGTATAAAATATACTAGTAGCGGTTAAATGGGATCTAATTTACAATTTATAAAGTGTATGTGAGCTTTAAAAATTCAAAAATGGAAACCCATTTAATGGAATTGTTTTAGATTAAATTTATACACTTAAATAATATTTTATAAATGATAAAACCATTTAATCTTTTGTTTATCCTAAATAAATTGGTTGCGGTTAAATAGGAGCCTTCTTACAAGCTATAATGTGTATGGGTGCTTAACAAATTGAGAAGTGGTGACCCAGATTACCATTCCATTATTTATGAACCTTATGTACTTAGAAATTATTTTAAATATAATTTTTTTCCAATTTTGAATGTAAACATTTTTGTTTCATTATTATGGATTGTACCCCTATTACTTAGGCTTAATGACCAGTATAGTAACATTTTTAAATGCATGACTGGACCAAAGTAAGTCAGTTGGGGAATGTCTCTTAACAAGTGAAACACTAAGGGTGTTTTAAATAATTAATGTTTTGAATGTATATTTCTCTTTAATTAAACCCAAAATGGATTAATGTGACTATCATAGGTCACCTTTTCTTTGATATTCCTTAGTACTTAACCCCATAGGGGTGTATTTATGTTGTATGTTGAGGGACAATTAAAGGTGTTGGGGCTGCCTATCTAGTTTTCCATGTAAACATAACGTGAAATCCTTTCTAACCAAACCTCCTTAATTAAAAAAAACATTATATCTAATTTTGATATATAATTTAAATTTGAGGCATTAGTTAATTAAAATTCCAATTACAACCTATAGGGTGTTTTCCTCTATAGATTACAATTGACATTTTATTTAACTAAGACAAAAATGAGGCCTTATAAATAAATTGGTGATGAGTAAAATGGGGTATATGATATAAAATGATCAGATTATAATAGGATTATAATAAATAAATAATTACTAAAAAAATTAAGTATATATAACTTTCTTGTTCTGCCATTTGGTTGTCTCCATATGATTTTCCTTTTGATTGGTTTTATTATTCTAAAAAAAAATAAACCATGAAGTGCATAAAGAATTAAATTATTTGTTGGTTTTAGCACTTCAAATGGATCCTAAAAATGTGTTTTTAAATTTAACCATCATTTAAGTGTATTTTGAATTCTTTCCCTTTTTCCCTTAAGTAGATGAATTCGAATGAGAGTGTGGGATTTATTAGTAGGACTCTCTCCTTATCACCTGAACCAATATTATAGGCTCTTAAGCCTAGAAACTTCTCTTATTAGGGACCTCATTATGGGTTAATACATTATGCTTCTATAAGGGGATAGTCATTTTAGGTAACACCATCAGACAATAAAAGCCTTTTCAAGTTGTTTGTGGCCCTTTTTTGACGCATGGTACTATTCGAGTGCCATTATCTGTATAGGACTCTTTGTTTGAAAAATAACATTCTTGTTTTTATGGGTTTTTTTTTGTTTTTTTAGCTTTCCTTTGAGTATGAGAATTAAAAAATGCTCAGTTATAATTGATTAGGAATTCATTCATCATGGTCATTCTCCTCATAGGTCATGTGACCTTTTTTTCATCCTTTTCAATGTTGGATGACTCAAGAGGCTGTCAACTTATTGTACAGATTAATGGTATAGTGCAACTCCTTGATAGTTAATTTCATGGGACATAAAAAAACTTGAATTAATAGGGTTAATAAGAATATGGATAGTATTAGGGACGTTCTATTTGATCCTATAATATTGGGGTTTTATGAATTAGTACAAGTGGTACTGCCAATTTTCTAGATTGGGTAGCGAAATGTTTTTGTTTGGTCATACTCATGTAATCCTTAAGTGGTGACACATTGATCACAGGTCATCCTCGGGGTAGGTTGACCTAAGAATATGATGAAATCAATCTCATACCAATTCTTGGGATATCATCTTAAGGGGATTATTTTCTTGACACACTGGTCATCTGTTTTGGATTTTACACACAATGTTATGGAACATGTGGACATATCTCAAGAGGAGAGTCGTGTGTATATATAAATGTTAATTTAATATAGTTATAATAAGAAACAATTTATATATCTCTCTGATTTAAATAATGATAAATCATTTTAACCATGCTAGTTAAACATATTTAGTGGTAGATGGGAATATTCCATGGGATGAGTTATGTTTTCAGTAAATTTGGCATTAAGGACACTCCTAAGGTGGGGAGAGTCATGTCAATTATGGTTAAATGTTTCATTCCAATTATAATGCACATAAAAAAAAGGTCCTTTTAGAAATAGTTAATTAGGATTTTTAATTACCACGGGGATGGTAATCTAGTATTGTGTAATTTCCTGAAAGACAACATTACAGTGAAATGGTTGGCTATGTATACAACCTTTGGAAATGTCATTGGTTGTGGATGGACTTTGGTGGATGTTCTTAAATGATCACAGAAGTATTAGACTAGTAAAAGAATCTTGCTTGGGTATCAAAAATGAATTTGTAGAATAATCCAATCCCTTCTAAAGAAATCAACATTAGGTGGATTAACTATGCTTCTCATTGCATTCTGTGTTGCAGTTGGTTCAGGTTGTACTGTGGACTTCGTTTGATGTAGCAGACGTTTCTAGGGTCCTTTTTGAAGATCACCCATTCCTCTGGGTGTGATCTATGTTTAACGGAGATCATTTTACCAATCTTAACATCCTCTAGGATATGTTAAGAGATAATCAATTATAAACTTTGATAAAATATAAAATTCTTTGTGCTTGTTAAGGGGTCACTTTTAGAGTTTCATGCCCAAAGCATGGTTGTTTTGGGGGAATGGTTAGTGTTGAGTGATACTTGGGTTCCCAAGTTGGAACACTTTAAATGGAATCATGAACACTAGTAATTGTTTGACCTAACTACCTAGAAGATATCTCTTTGGGATTAGTAAGTGTTCTCGATACTTGGACATTTTCCTTTTACCAATGTCCTGCTTGTAAGAACAGGAGTATGGTTTTCCTTGGAAGAGTAACTTGGAATCTGGTAGTTGATACCGAGGTTACTCTGGACTTCATTTGGGATTTTATGTGATGTTATATTTTTAATGATCCAATAATGTTGTATTGGGTTCAAATCTATGTTTCTAATGAGGTATGATTGTTTAATGTGACATTTTTTCTAGAGACTTCATCTAAATCTGGTTATAGGCTTCGGCGATTGTTCTTACAGAAAATCTAGAGTTACATTTATTTAAATGAGATAGGTTTATCTTTTGAAATATGCCGGTCATATAAATTGAATGTTTTGAGAATATAAAATAGGTAGTGTCTTGAACTGTCTTCCTCTGGCATTTTTAGATGTGGATGGTGAGAATCTGTTTTAGGTACATTTCCAAGTGAAGATGAGTGAAATGTAAAAGTCGGATGAAATTTTTCACCAAAAGGGTTAGAAAAAATAGTTTAAATGAGTTTTTTGGAATTTAACCTTTGATGGAATCATGAATCATGGCACAAGAATCGTTGGAATTCTAAGAGAATTCTTTGAAATGAAATTCTGATGGTTGAGATGTTATGATTTAGAATTGGCTATTAAATAGTAGAACCTATAGTTGGAAGAGACTTAAGTCAGATATTTAAAGGGACAATATGGAGACCATGTATTAGGTAATATAGGAATGGTGAATCCCCATTTTGATGCTTAAATTTTGAATTTGAGAATTGACATGAGTATCCATGGATTCCGCACCATATGATTAAAGTGGCATTTGGAGGTGCATTGGGCGTTTGGAAAGACTACATGGTCATTTTGGTGGGATTCCTGACCCAAGTGGGTCTGGTGTTTCTTTTTCTATTTCCCCCAAGGATTCTCAGGGATGATAAGTTCTAATGTTGGGATATTGTAGTGCCCCATGGTTTTTGACCAGATGAAATTCCATGGGAATTTTAGTTTTATCATTTATTTCATGGTATGTTTTGTAAATGAAGCCTCTATTAGTAAATATGAGTTTTTAAACACTTAAAAGTGTTGTTTTAGATATGGTTAAGAGACTAAGATGTTTCTTATGTGGTTAATTTAGATTTTATAGGACTGGGACCTAAAAAATCATGTTTGGGTGGATTTTTAAGGGAACATAGTTTGTCTAAAACCACACAACCCACTAATGTACATTGTGAACACTATTCTAGTGAGTAGAGGTTACATCTATGGGCTATGCACTGTTTTCCAAAACTGTGCCCCTAGACCACACACTTAGTTATATTTATACAGCTTTTTTGCACTATTTTCTACATGGTTGGTGCATGGTTCTTAAAAAACCATGTGGCCAAACCATATGAATCCTTCCCTAAAGAAATATCCCTCGCACTGTTGGCACATGGTTTTTTCAACTTTGCGAGAAAACCGTGCACCTAATTAAAGGGGAGAAATTACCCTTTCCACCTCTTAATTATTTCTTTTTCTTCATCCTTTATTCTTCCACTTTTCTTTTTCCACCACCATATGAAACAACCTAATATGTGGATTTTTCTCCTACTCCTCTAGGTATGATGCTATCTACCTCATACATCCTAGGATGTGATCATCATCAGGTTTTTTGGAAGAATCTAAATAAGTCTAAAACTTTTTTTATTTCATTGTTAGTTTATATTTCCACCTATTGTGATATTTTTGTTTGAGATCATTTTTCATATTTTTAGGTAATATTTCTATTTCTTCACTTTCCCTTGAACCAGACCGAATAAAGACTCGGTGTTGGACATGCGGATATTATTATGCATGAGGTTGGTGGTCTATATATTTTCTCCCAAGTTTTCACATTTTTATAAAAAAAATCACATGTTACATACGGGAATTACTCAGTGTTACTTCTAATTCATAAATTTGTTTAAATAAATTTCTTAGACCACTTTATATTGTGTTTGAACCATAGTTGGTATGGTTTAAGGTTATAACCTCAACCAAACCACCACTTTAGTTTGCATCAATATATCCAAGGCTTCTAAATATTTTCTACCTTTTTTAGATCCACCCATTGGGGTGTGCTTTTTATTTATATGATAAATTGTGATGCTTGTTTGTTAAATACCAATGTTGTAGTGGGTTTCCTAAAGCCTTGAGATGAAATTGTATTATTTAAATTAAATTAAATTAATTTTTGGATAATAATGTTGTGTTTTCAAATAAAACCCCTCCATTGAGGTGAAGTTTCTTTTAACTCAAAAATGGTATGTCTATTAGTTCATTGTTTAGATTGGTTACATTCTTAGTACATAGGTATCATTATTTTTGTAGTTTAAATTATTAATGGGAGTGAACATCTCCATTGGTAGGCAAGACTAGTAATACGGATTGAAAATATATGTAGCGTCATAATTTTCACCATGTTATGATGATTCATGGTTATAGACTTCACCTCTTTAGCGATTTAAACTTAAAAGGAATAATTTTTTGTTTATACCTCTAGTGATACTCTAATTCCTTTTTACGGAATGATGAGGATGATATCATGAGTCCATGAGGCTTCATACACCAGGGAGATACTAGAAATATCTTAGACGGTCTCATCATGTGGGTTTCTTACCTCTATATGAGTGATTCTATTTCTCATGGGAGAAATCATGGATGGACTCAGTTGAAAAATGGTTACACCATGCCACAAGTGATACTCAGACCCATTTTTTAGATACCAGGAATATAGTAAGAGGGGAAATTTTTTACTTATAATGGCAGTGATACTTGGGATTTCATTTATGGTTCATGATGAATGGACTCCTTTATATTTTTCAAAATTGTTATACTCTTAGTTTGATACATTAGTTCCTTTATTAGATTCACATTGGATGGGCACAAGATGTCATGTAAAAGAATTATAGAGTTCCCCTTTTTATTAAATTTAAGATGATATGTGATTAAATAAAAGGACACCTCATCCAAGAAAAATCACAAGACTGGTTTCGGTCTATTTCTTCTCGCTTATCAAATTACGATAAATGTTATTACTTTATATCCCTTTCACACATGCTACTTTTGGTTCAGAAATTACAGCTTAGGCCAACAGAGGTATGATTGGGCCTGGTGTCCTAGAGGGATCAAAGCTCGGTGTGGTTATTCATTTATTTCAAATTAATTATATAATTTTTTTAAACATGCACACTGATTATTTTCTATTCATAAACTAGATTATAATTTAAACACCATTGGTGGTGTCCTACTGAGTGTATCTCACACCCTACTCGGGCCACCATTTCACCAAGGTACCAGAGAAATTATTCATGTTTGAAAGTCCTTGGTTTATATCTTATGTTTTCATTCATGTACCTAGGAGTTAGGATCACAGGACTGAGCTAGTACTCAGGATGCTCATGGATTTTATCCTCAGGGAATTTTTCATATCTCTTTTTTTTGTTATGTATTGTAATATTTGTTGTGTGTTTCCTATTTATCTTTTGTAGAATATTATGGACATCCATGCATTATATTATATTTCGAATTCGACAGTTTATGAAGTTATTATATTTAACTTTCCTTCATTTTTTATTTATTTATTAATAATTTTTTGGTATGTTATTTATTTTATGATATATTTATGTTCTACTTTGGTCATGAGCATATAGTCTCCCCCACTGTTCCATCATGAGGACCTCACTACTAGTCAGCAGCCTCTATTGTATACCGAGGCATTCTTGTAGCCATATAGAGACCAGTCTGGCTTTTCATTCAGTAATCAGTCGGGCCAGGTTGTTACAGTCATGAAGTGAGAGATATCTCCATGATAGAGTTTTTAGTAATTTCTCTATTTTCAGACCATTTCATCCCCTTAGGGAATAAATTCAACATCACAGTGAAACATTTCTTTCTTATTTTCTTAATGAAACATGACTTCTTTATTGTTCCATAGAAACATAAAAAATTAAAGTGGAATTTATTTTCACAAGAAAAATCATTGTGTTATGATTGATCCTTCCATGTTGAAATTGATATCACAACAGTGTGACCATGTCCTCTATGTTGCAAGGCTCATTTTTTTATAACATGAGATTTCTGTAATGACCTGAACTTTTGAAAAATATTTTTTTCCTAATTTTATGTGTTATTTCATCTTATACTCAACAAAACTATATCCTTTAATCAATGAAGTGATTATAATTTTAATGAGACTGTTGGGTTTTAACTATTACATGACTATTGGTCAATATGACCATTGGTCAATATGAATTTTGGAATTTATACTCTTAACATTATGATTATTGTTTGTAAATAAAAATGATCATGGTTAACTAATATATAAAGAAGATTTGATGGCCTCATCTAGTAGACTTGGATCGCATGAAGACCATCTGCAAGATCTTGGGAAGGAGGTAGCATCACTATGATTTTCTCTGGACTAAGCCCAAGCCAAACTCCAATGCTTGAACAGAATAGCCTAAGGGAGAAGTTCAAGCTGATAGAAATCACCACTCAAGCAATGTTATTCGATCCACCATTAGATTTTATCACCATTTCAGACCTTACTCTTAGGTCCTATACAGGTGTTATAAGGGGATATGTAACGAGGCCTTAGTTACTTTGTGTAATCCTTTTGTATAGATAAAATTATTATTTTGTATTATGGTAAAAGTTTTGAATATCAAATATCAAGATAAATATTTGATGAATTTATCGAATTTTCATATTATTGATGAATATTGGAAAAAAATTTATTTTAAAATAATTTTTTATACATTAAATAATTAATAATGTGAAATGATTTTCAAAAAATGGTCTTCTACAGTTGAGATTAGTAAGAAATTTAGACTCTAATAAGATCAACATAATTTTTGTGAATAGTAAATTATGAATAGTAATATTACTCTTATGAATAGTGATGTTTCCAATGGAATAGTAACCTCACTTAATTAAGTATAAATATAATTTAGGCATCTTTAATGGTAATGTGATATAATTTCACAAGTAAATAACTATTTTAGAAATTATTAGTTAAGTATTAGAATTTTTTGGGTAAATAGTGTTTTTACTTGAAAATAAAATATCTCATAATTAGAAACATATTTTTATAAAAGGGATTTCATTTTTGAATTCACAGCATCGATGTTAGGTTAGGGTGAATTTATGAGATTTTTATAAAATATTTTGTTTTTTTGTGCATAGTTAAATATAGTTTTCAGTTTCGGTGTGTTTAATGACATCATTATTAATGTAATCATAATGTAATATTTCTGGTATAATTGTGTACAATAAGTTGTGTTATGAGGTTTCCCAAGTGGCCAATACCATGGGGAAAAACCATGGGCAAGCCCATGGTTTTTCAAATACCACTAATGAGGTGTCCCTTGGAAATTAATAAAATATTTCTACACTTTTGCAATAAATACCAACTCATTCCTTCATTCATTTCATTAAAAATTACTCCTCAATAAAGCTCTGGTTTTTTACCTCCAAAAGATTCCTTACAAGGTTCCCTCAATCCTCCCAAGGTCCCAACCCTGGAGTTTTTGAAGTTACTCTTCAAGGTAAGGGAACATTTCACCCTCCACTTTTAGTCAAGACTTTCGTTACGTTATGTCTTACAGTTTCCATTTTATTATGTTGGGGTATGATATTATATATTATTATTTACTATCCATTTTATTTAAAAATTATTAGACACCCTTTTTACTCTCATCAATTATTTTTTTCTGAATTTTAAGCGACGTTGTTAGGATGTAGAATTTTCATAAAGGGAATTTTTTACTTTTCTTTTTTCCATTCAAGTTCTATTTTATGTGGTATAACTTTCATGTTTCAATACCATGTTATTATTTATAATTTATTCTTTCCCTATATTTTATTATGAGTAATATTTGGATGGGATACCCTTGTACCCTATCTTCTTAATGTTTTCTAAAACCATGTTGTATAACCGTTATGCTGTAGAATTTTGGCCTCAAAATCTCCATCTCTTTTTCTCAAAAAATTATCTTATATTAATTATGTGAATACCCAATACTATTTCATTTCTAGGGGTATTAATAAAGAAATAAAAATGATATATTTTATTCTATAATTGACATACATGAAACCCTCATTCCTTTTCCATGGGTTAAAATGACATAATGAATTTGTTTTTAATCACTTTTTAAAATGGTAGGACTTTGATATGAAACCCAATTATTTTATTTTATTTGGGTTATTTATGAAATTTATGATTGTGATCTATGTGGATAACAATAAAATAAATACATATTAAGGGTAATCCCTGGTATATCTCAAATATATTGGGTAGAATATTTAATATCTAGAGATGATAATTTTTACGATACCTTGGTGAATAACCTTGGTAATTTTTATGACACCTTGGGGATAGACCATGGTGATATGTTCATTAATGTATAAATTAAATGTTTTATACAAATTTACAAGTTATTTTTAATTTTATGTTTACTATGATATGACTATTTATCTACATGTTCTTATTGATATCACTCAAGTTCACATGTAAATTGTTTCACTTGTTTCCCATATTGGGCATTCTGCTCACCCTTTCCTATGATGTATGTCTCTAGGATATGAGATGTGGTAATTATACTTAGGATTAACCTTTTATGAACCCTTACTAGTTTATTAGAAGAATTTTTTATGTTTTCATGTATTATGTTGCTGATTTCCAAGACACTAGACTTTAAAGATCCTCTATTTGTAAAATGTAATGAAAACTTATGTAATAAAAAGGCGGGATGCCATATTTCACTCTATTTTATCCTTAAATAAATGATATATTAAATTTTTTATTTTAAATGATATAGAAAACTGAAATTAAAATAAAACATGATACATTTTTAATATTAAATATTATCATTAAAATATAACCATTAAACTAGCTGGTATAAATTGAAGTAACCCTATCACAAAATCAATAAATAATGTAAGAATAAAGGGAATAAAGAAGAGAAATTATTCCTTATAAATACCATATTTATGATATCTATAGGTGGGTATCTTCTATAGGGTATTAACTATACCAATCCCAATTCGAAACTGAGCAATTATGGTGTGAAAAAAACTGTATATGGGTGAAATTCAAGCTCATTGAGATTTCCACAAGATCCATTCTACTTGAACCACCACTCGAAATTGAAATCATAGATTATCTTATTATTAGGTATTAAATATAAATAATAATGGGATTTGTAATTAGAAATTAAGTTTATATAAATATGTAAAAATATATATGTATAAATATATTATGAATATTTATACTTTTTGAAAGGTCATTTTTGCTCAGTTCACCTTATGCTTAAAAAAATGTATTTCTGGAAATTGAAATTTTGTTTCAAGGAAATAAGTTTATTATGATTGAATAATAATAAAATATATTTATTTTATGAATAATCATTTAAAACGTTATTAATTAGTAATTTATAGAAAAAAAAGAATGGTTAATATACCAAAAGTTGTTTTCTTATAAAAACGGCTTTTCATTACATTTTATTTTTTTAGTTAAAAGTGAATATGAAAATTTAAGAATTTTAATTTTATAAAATGAACATAATTTCTATATTTATAAAAAAAAATATTATCTTAAAATGAGTTTTTATGATTTTTCTGAAATAATTCATTTTTAGGTAAATAGTGAAAAATATTGATTTTGTTAATACTGTAACTTTTATGAAATTATTATAATATAATTTCATGAATGTTTTTGAAACCATTTATACAATATAATATTTATTTTATAAATTTAAGATAATTATTTTAAAATACTATGTTGATATTTAAAACATATGCTTAATATTTTAGAAAATGTATGTGTTTTTTTAACAAAAACTATTTTATTGTTTCTTTTAATAAAATTGGACATGGTAAAATTTGGTTTTTGAAAAATTAAAATGTTAATTAAATATTAATTTAATAATAATAAAAATTTTAATTTCAATATAATTCATAACATTGATATTTTTATCCTAATCATAAATATTATGTTTAAAAATACCAATTTTCCTGAAAAATGTTTTGGCGTGTTAAATGTGATAATGCTAAAGTAATTTTTTATTATACTTAAGAAATATATTTGATGAAATGGATTTAATATTTTTATTCAATGGGTTCAAATTATCTAAATTATCATTTTAGTTTTTGGCATGATAAATAAATTACTTAGGTAAAAATTAGTTACCTCATTAAAAACCAAAAAATTATACAAGTAAAAATATAAGAGTAAATGAATTAAAAATGATTAAACATGTAGGGAAGAGTTTTTTTGATGATTTATCATCCTTAACCCATCCCAAAATATAATATTTTTCACTTTTTAGTAACATTCTAGGTGAAAAATGTGCTCTCTTTTTATTAAAGAGTTTTAGGCATCAACAATGATCTTCACTTTAGTTATAAAATGAACCACCACCCATAAACCTCTAAATTCATTAAAATCACCTTATTATCGACTAAAAATATTCCCTATTATTTATTGAACCATATAAAAACATCATATAATCTTTTTTATTTCAAAAATACCAAGATAAGTTTTCTTAAGGTGATAACCAGAGGAAAACATTCAAAGTGAGAGGTAATCTTTTCCACAAAACCTTCATAATTATTTTATACTTATACCACCCCAAACATCCTATATCCATGTTATTATTATAAAAAAAATTATTATTAATATTTTTTTATGTTTCTATACTAATGTAACATCAATTTTATTCCTTCCCCCTAAACCTTTTGAAAAATGAAGATATCGTCATGCATACTAGTGGATTACCGCCCCAATGAACCATGTGTTCTATCTTTCATCGTCGTATTTAATGGATGGTTAAAAGAATTATTTAATAACAATATTTTATAGTTATAACATTTTTATTATTTTTAAATGATAAGATGTTTTATTTTCTACTTCCATTCTATTCTCTAAAAATGGTAGTGTTGTTCACGTGTACATGCGAACTACCGCCTTCACATGATGATGTTTCTATTTCATTTTCTATACCAAATAAATTGAGTGGAATAAAAAATATATTTAATGTATAAAAATTAATTTACTAATTCATTAAAATTATGAAATTATTATATTAGACATTCCCTAAGTGATATTAACAATAAATTGTTAATGTTAATTTAACCACTAAGAATGACAAATCAAATTAAATACCACAGAAAACTTATTAACCAATATAAATTATATGATAATGGAATAATAAATGATATAATAATATAAAATTATGTATATTATTATACTATTTTAAAACACTTCGACTATCTTCAACATACCAAGACTAATCCTAAGAAATTGACTAAATAACTTCAAGTAACCGACATAAGCGAAAATGATGTAATAAATTAGTGAAACATGATGATAAATAGACCTTATAAAAGAAATATAGGTGCATAAAGTTATTATGAATGTATTGGATAAAATTAAATTTATTATACATGAATTTAAGTATAATTTCAAAATGAATCAGGTCTTCAGACAATGGATCATCTAAACCACCCTCATTACCTTTTGGTTACATGTTCCCTTTATTCTTATCCATTTTCCTATATATTATTCGAAAGTATATCATATATATTATATATATATATGATCTTAACATATATAACAATATTAATTCACCTTTATTTTTTGGGATATTACATTTTTATGTTCCCTTAGAAATTCAATCTTTTAAGTGAACTTGATCCAAGGGAACTTCCCTATGACTAATTTCAAGTCAAGTAACTCTCCAAAAAATGTTTCTTTATCATATATATTTAATAAAATCGTTCATTACTTTATAAAAACCCTTTTCAGTAAAATTATGGTTTTAAATTAAAATAATATGCATCGACAGTTCCTTTACTCATTTGGGAAAACGTCACCTATCCTATGTTTTTTAAATAAACTTACAAAAAATTTATTTCATAAAATTCTTGAGAATATATATAACATACCCTTCAATTATGTATTAATAAAATGTTGTGAAACCCACTTTATTATTCTTAGCAATATCAATTTTATTATTTATTTGTGGATTCTTTTCCAATTGCGGCACACATATGCATGTACATATTGTGATGTGATATGAGGATCCATTATAAACCTCCAATTCATTGGTAAATGTAATGTCTCATGATATTACACATATGGTACATGAGTGGTTAACCTGAACATACTATGTTATGATGATAGTTAGCCTTATCATATGATGACAAAGCTGGTGGTCTATCTATGTTATGTTTTCTTCATAGTTATCCTTTAAATCTTCTTATTATGTCATGGTGTATGATGTTTCCATGTGTTTATGATCCCATGATCTTATGATTTCATTTCCATATTCTATGTTTCTATGACTATTATAATTCTCTTTATTATATCATGTTATGACTCTTGACTCTCATGTTGTACTTTATTGTAATGATTATTCCCTTACTAGGATTTCTATCTCACACTTTTCCTTATGTATTTTTCTTAGGGTATACTACGTAGTTTTATAATATCTATGGGAATTAAGATCACTATGTGAATTTTTAAATAATGATATTTTTTTACATTCCTGATGATATATTTATGTATCTAATATTATAAAGACATTATACCTCTATATCATTGCTTGGAATTTTTTGGTAAATTTTGTTATAAATCCTTAATAAAATAGTGTTTAAGGATTTTACCCCTATACATTTTCTTCAATTATAATAAAGGATGAAACCATTGCATTGGTAGAGAGAATTTTTACACATTATCATTTTATCCTCAATAGTAAAGTCCTGTTTTTATGTATCATGAGAACTACGTGTTTTAATTTTAGGTTCCACCAATGTTACTTTTACATATCTTAAGTAACTTATAAAATACCCTTACATATCCACAAACTTATCCAGATTTATTATTTTATCCATAGCTAACTTTTACATATGGACAATTTCACTTTTAGGTATCACCATACTTTTCCAATTATTGAGTGAAGAGTCAAAATGATTATTATATTTGAAGAAATGTATATTACATTTGGAAAAATTTAATCTTATGTCTTCCATATTTTTCCAAATTTCATAGTCTCGAGTCAAAATTACTCATACATTTTATAGGGAGGCTCAAAACAAATATTACGTATTTCTTGTTTACTTTAATGTATCTGACATATTTTCATATTTATCTATATCCACTTCAAAAATATTATCAGATTTATTCCTTTAAAATTGAATTAAAAAAATTAAATCATTACTTTTCTAATTAATTCCATAATTGAATAAAAAACATAAAATCAATAATTTTGATATTTTAAAAATAATATCAAATTTATTCTTAAAACCTAAAAATGTGCTAATTAACCATAAAATAATAAAATTATGGGATTAAAACATTAATTTACATTTATATATAATATCTTCATTAATCCCCCACACTTAAATATTTCACTCTTTGGAAATCATATATACTAAGTTCAAAATAGTCTTATTAAGGTTAAATTGGTAGTCCTACTCAATTATCAAATCAAAATAAAAAGCATGCTTACAATTTGGATTTTAACACTTGAACTCAAAAAAGGTGATAAATTTTTATTCAATTTTCTTTTAATCCTCGTAAGAATGTTATAATTACCTCTCTGAATATATATTTCCCTCTCACATATGGATTTTAATTAGAGTTTTTCTCATTCTTAAGAACATTTATGATCTTGATAGGCATATTATTTATATATATTTCCCTTTATCTTTTAATAATTTTTATCCCACCATTTTCTCATTTAATAGGTAATTGTTATATATTATTTATATTAGAAGAAATTGGGTTCAATTTAAAAAATGAATTAAGTATTATTTTTTTAATTATTTTTACAGTAAATCCTATAATTAATTTTGGGTTTTTTTATAATTATTTCAGTTGGATAGAGTTTTTTTAAATAACCAAAGTATTTTTTTTCTAAAATATGCATGTCTAGAATTTATTTTTCATAAACATAATTATTTGGTGTGTAAGAAATAATCCAATTCCTACGTAATCATGAATGTAACCTCAGAAGCATGAAGGGGCTCCTTATTCAAACATTATCCTTAGTTTCATAAGCACGACTGTCATTTGTGTAAGCATGATTCTTAGGATATATATATAAGTGAATTTTGGCCTATGTAAACGTAAATCCTTGATTTGTAAACATAATTAATTATAAAAATTTATTAGATGAATTAGTATCTAAGGAAAGTTAATAGGGATAATATGTACTTCAAGCCAAGGATTTTGGGTATACATTAGCATGCATGCAACCCAATAAAAACAATCCACGTGGATTATAATAAATGAATAAATAATAATTCATGTGTGATATTTTTTTCAAATTAAAATGTTAAAGGATATGGATTTTAATATAGGACTGGATCATGAATGAGAAAGAATACTAAGGAAAAAGTGAAAGAGTAAAGAAATCTGAAAGAATAAAGATCTCATGAGGGGCTTAACCATCCAAAGGAGGATGCATATAAAAGAGGCGTATTCAGTTTGAAATTGTGTGTAGTGTGATATTTATGAGATTTATTTTGATTTAAGATTAGTTTTGTTATTTATTTTATTATAATTTCCTTTTGTAATTCAAATATCGTGTAGTTTGAATAACATATTCCCTTTCTTTCTTTCTCTCTTGGTTATTTCTCTCTCTTTCACTCATTTATCTCTTCCATTTTCTTCATTGTTATCACATATTCTCATGATAATTAGTAAATATAGCAAGTAATATCACAAGGGATGAATCTAGTGTTTAACCTAATTCTTAACAAATTTATGTTTTAATGTTTATTATTTTTTTTGGGTTAAGTTATGGATGGTTAGTAGTGAGGGAAGGTGACAGTGTTCTCTCATTGTGATTGTCTAATGATAAGATTATTATTTTAAACTATTATCCCTCCGATCCATTATTTTTAAGAAATAAAATTTATACTTTAATATATAGTGATTAATGAGTATGATTTAAAACTAGGAGGGTGATTTAGAGTGTTCACTCAGTTGAGGAGAACATTAACTTATAAACCATGGAGGAGGTGAATTTATAGCATACTTCACGATCATTGGATTCACTATATATTAAATATATAGGGATAATAGGGTGAAAAAACATATGATATAGTGTATTCATTATTGATATATGAAACTAATAATTAAATAGTGAAGGTTCACTTTGGGTGATTCTTCTGTGAGTATTAACTTTCTCTATAATTTCATTTTTTTCTACATTTTCATTACATGTTTAATTTTTTGTCTTGCAATAAAACTATAAAAAAACCATCTCTTTCTTTTTGGTTTTATAAATATTAAAAAAACAAAAACAAAAAAAATTGATTAGGATTAGTGATTGTTTGATTGAAAAGTATTCTCAAAAGAGATATCCCTAGTCATCCATTGTGCTACATTTTAAAAAATATAAATAATATTTTTTACACCCTATAATATGAGGGTCGTATATCTATACGATAACTACCATAATGGAATAAAAACTTCATAAATTCATTAATTTATAAATAATTAGTGTTTGGATATGTGTTATTTTGTGGTTTAGGGTTGTAAGGTTTAAAATTTTAAAAACATAAAAGAAAAATTGAGGAGGGTTTGTCAATATAGTAATGTAAAATGAAAGAAAACAGTTTCCCTCAAGAATATTATGCTCCTTACTCCTCCAAAAAATATTCACCTACAAACATTTCTTGGTTTCTCTTGGGTAGTACACACTTCTTCAATAGTAAATTTTATTTATTTTTTTTCTCTTCTTCTATTACAACATTGTTATATTTGTTTGTTTCAGATATAAAATTCTATCAAATATTTTTTATTTAAAGAAAGAGAGGAAGATTTAGATTCTTAAAAAAGTGGTTAACTAACAAACCATATTTGAAGGATATTTTCCCCTTCATAAAAATTTTCATCTTAAAAATTCTCTCAAATATAGCATAAAAATATTTCATCTCGTTTCAAACCAGATCCTAAATATATTCTTTTGGATCAATATAGAAATAAATCCATCTCCCCCCACACTTTATTTCATCAACTATCATGCATTAAATTCTATAGAAGGTTTTTAATGGATAGATTTATTGTAATGTGGCTACATAATAAAGAATTTCATGGATACTAGGGTATTTGGAAAAGTTCAGATGTAAGGGTAGGCCAGAATGTAAGTTACTTTGAAAATGGAAGTTCAAAATGACACCTCAATCATATTTGTTAAAAATAATTAACTCTAAAATCTTTGAAAAAGAGAAAAAAAAACTTCTAGATCTTAAACCATGACTCAATACTCAAGAAAAATAGAAATGTAAATAATATGTGAAAAGGGTGTTCAAATGGATTATGTTGTTCAGGAATAATAATTTTTGAAAAACTCCAGTGCACATGAGTTTTATATTCAATCAAACATACTTAAATAACAAGATTAGAAATTAAGAAATATCATTCATTTCAATAATCAATTAAATCCTTATACTTTCAGGTTAACTAGTATGCAAAAAATTACAATATGGTATGAATTTCATAAAACATTTTGATTAAGATTAAGATCAGAAAAACACTTCAAAAAATAAAAATTGAAAATAAAACATGTATAATTATATCTAAACAGAATATATAAAAAATGAAATAGAAAAATAAAAAATAAAAATTTCTGAAAATATGTTGGAATCCTGCGAAACATAATATTTTACCATCATTTCATTTTAACTAAATATAATTAAATAAATATGATAGAAAATACAAAGAGATAGAAATATACTACCCAAGTTTATTTGATCAGTTGTATCCTTGGGTTAAGCTCCAAAAAACTAATACATCACACATATAATAATTTAAGAGAAAAAAATAAGAAAAATAATGAAAAATAAAAAAATAAAGAATAATGATAAAAGAGGAACAATATTGGTTTGAACCCCCAAGCGGTGTCAGATTTTTATTACCCCTTATCAGGTAATTTTAGTGTATTATCCATAATCTGATGGGGGGTTGGTGTTTCTTTGATACGAACTACAACATGTGATTTTTCCCTATCATTATGAGTATATTTATATAATGGAGACCCTAAAAAAAGTAAAAGTGGCATATCCCCTTGAATGAGTGGAGAAAAGTGATGTAAGGGGAAATGGTAAAGTTAGAAGGGGTGCTCCATATCTTGATCTACTATAATAATTGTGTCTACTAGGGATAAATATATTAGGAAAAGATGTGGCTTCTGTACTAGGTTTGGTTCCAAAATTGCTTTTATAATGATTTCATGTTCTGTACCATCACCCTCATATGTATCAGTGTATAACTCAACTGGATCCTTCATTCTCTCCTCAAAATATTCCACATATTCAAATTATTCCAAAAGTACCTTCAACAATAGTACAAAATCAACTATCAAGTTATATGGGATTTAAAATTTTAAATTAGATTAATTATAATAAAAAATAATTATTTTCTTTGAAAATGTATCTCCCTTGTAAATTTTATCTTCAAGCACCTTTCCCTCAGTCCTAGGCACTCGAAATTCGTCTATTGGAGTTAGAAATGGATACTCTGTCTTTTCTTCAAAATAATTTAGATCAAAAGAAGTTCCATATTCAATCATAAAAGTTTTCAAAGGTATATATTTCTCATTATCCAAGTGTTAGAGATGAAACTGAATTTTACTTTATAAAAACAAGCTTAATAATTATCAAAACATTTTTAATATCAAACACCCAAAACAATAGGAAACTCATGGGTAATGTCCTATTTTGACCTTGAAATAGAAAATATATAGTTTAATTCATCAATTATCCTATTTTACAAGGTTTTTTAGTAGATAAAATTGATGAGGCAATATTTTCATTTTTTTGAGATTCTTACTGAGTTTTCAATTATTTTAGTTCGTTTAATAAAGTGTTAAGAGTTCCATTTGTTCACAAACAACTTCAAGAATTTTTTTATTTTTTAGAACTTTTTTCATAATATATACTTTCTTGTTAGACTAACACATTTTTTAATAATCCAATCATTTGAGTAATATTTTTGAAAATACATCTTTGAACTAAAAATGAAAGATAAAAAACGATTTTTTTAAATTAATTATTTTTTTAGTTTTTTATAAAAAATAGTGTGTGCAAGTGACCCCCTCCCGGATAATTAATTTGATTTGATTATATGGGTTTTCAAAAGAACCATATTCAATATTTTATTATTTTTCTAAGAATTCAATATAATATACCCACCAGGGTTAATCTCTAGAGGAATTCACTCACACGACACTATTTTTCAATTGTCACTATTTATATTTAAATAAAATATTATATAAAAAACAATACTAATATAGATGGGGTTTATAAAATTCATTTAATATATATATATATATATATATATCAAAATTAAAATTTAATCAAAATGAATATTTCAATAAAATAAGAATGAAATAAAAATTTTCGTTAGATGTTCATAGCGATGCAATCATAATTAGTTAAAATTATAATTCTCAATATTTCACTGAATGGATTGACCAAAACCTATCACTATACACCCACTCATTTGAATTGTGATTACCATACACCATAACCTATGAATGCATGATCAATATCTATCAAACTATAGAATTATAACTGCATCACCACATATCATATTTATAATGACACTCCAAAATATAAAACATTATAATGATAAAGAGTGGAAAGATAAATAGGAAGAAGTATTTAGTGGTAGGGATAGTTGGGTGACCACACAAAACTCTTAGTTTAACTACCACTAATATCATAGAATAAAATAAAGAGAAACATTGAAGTGAAATGAACTCAAAGAAACCATTATCCATATATAAGTAAAAAATGGATAAATATATATATATATATATAAATGGAAAATTACCTTTTATATAGCCCTAGTTCATATGGATATATCTTATAGACACATGTATGGAACCTTGTGGTTGATCAGGACGCACTTATAGCCCCCAGGGCTATAGCAATGAGCATGTCCCATGGATGTTTCTCATGGAAATAATAGTCTTAATGTGGAACCTATTTTATATATAACACTTATATCCATGAGTTTTCCCATGGAAATAAGTGTCCCATGTGAACAATATATCCATAGTAATAGTTTCCAAAAAATAGGTTGGTCGGTGTAAGAAATTTATAACCATGGGCCCCATGCCCATGGCTATAGTGTGGGATTAAAAATTATTTACCAATGTGCTTCAAAATTAGAATGTGAAGCTATATTTCATCTTATTATACAACTACAATATAAAAATTTACACATATATATATATACATAATACTTTAGAAACATATTTTATTATTACTATTAAATAAATTTTAATATCAGTCCTAGTGTGAAGGCTTATGGCCATAAGAATATGTGGATGTGGCTATAAGACACCCATAGGTATAAACATATATTCACATGGATGTATGGTCTTTTGGTACAATATTATATATATATATATGTAACCCTATCTATAGGACACCTATATCCATGGTAAAATATGTATGTGGCCTTGGGTGTCCTCTTACATAGGCTTATAGCCATGGGAAAATATGTTTATGATTATATGGTCATGTTGCATGGTCTTATAGCAATGGGAATAAATTATTATGGATCTAAGACATAGGAAAATAGTCCATTGTAAATAGCTTCACCTTGTGTGGGACAATAGCCATGGTAATAAGTACCCATTTCTATAAGGTTCCATTATAGAGTCATATTTCCATAGGAAAATGTGTCTGTGGATATAGGCTCTTTTCTACACACTTATCAAAAAAAATCACATATTATTTTCATTTAAATATATCTAATAAAATGTTTTCCCATGGATATATCCCTATGAATATAGCCATTATTTTTATTATTTCTCCCAAAAATAAGAAATGATATTAGTTTTCCATTGACATTGAAGATGAGAAGCACACAAAGAGAAATATAAAAGAGAAAATGAGAGTAAAAGAAGAAAATACTATTATATATTAAAAATATTAAAAAATATTATTGTGAAAACTCTAATTATTATATTTTAAGAACTGAAACTACTTTATAGTGGAGGGAGTAAAAATTAAAATTGGAAACCGGATATTGCTACTCGAGCAGTATCTATGAGTGCATGGAGAGGCTTCCTACACATGCAACATGAATCTAAGTGATTCTTCAACTGTAATGGCCTGAAATTTAACTAAGTATTTGCCTTAAATAAATATTATGTTAATATCATGTTATAAATACAGAACCAAACTAAAATTAAACTATGATATGTTAAAATAAGTTTTGATTGTTGAAATATAGTCATTAAGTTAGGAGGTATAAAAGGAAGAAACTATATTATGAAATATATGACAGAAATAAATGACATAAATTATGGGAAGTATCACTTATGAAATTAATTTGTATGAGATTGATAAGGAGTTATATTTACTTATTATTCATCTATACTAGTCTAAGATGAACTCGTACAATTACAGTATAATAGAAATTGTATGTGAGAGAAATATAACCTTGTAAAATATTTATGAGATATATTCTAGAAGAATACCCACCCTCGACTGCCACTAGAGAGTAAATTATTCTTAGGTATTATGTAGATATTTTTAGGTTATATGTTACTATAAATTAGAATAATACAACATGTATTTTAAGTATATTTCATTTTGGATTTTGATGAAAAACAAAGTAAACTTTTTTATAAAAATAATTTTTTTCTTTATATTTTTTATTTAAAAGATATACTAATTAGTTTTATAAGTTTAATTTTATTAAATGACCTTAATTTTATTTTTATAAAATAATTTAACTTTAGTTGAATTGTTAAAATTATAGTTTTCACTAAAATTGTAGCATTTATAACTATATCAAGAAGAAAGTATAACTTGAAAACTTATAAATAATTTTTCATGAACAAAGATATATTTAAGGCATAAAAATATACATCTAAAAATACTATTTTGAATTTATAAAATATATGTTTAACCATTTATTAACAAAAGTAATTTTTTCCAATAAAGGAGACTGTTTCTCTTATTTTCTTTTGATTAAATATTATTTTGGAAAAATTATATTTTGGATTTTTGTAAAAGACACATTAATTTTATTCATTTTATACTAAACCAATTTTTTTCATTAAAACCAAATACATTGATAATTTTATCCAAAACATAAATCTTAAGATTTAAAATACACTTTTTTGAAAAATAGGTTTGTACATGTCACATGTGTTAATGTTAAAATTTATTTTCTTCATTACATATATAAAATTTCTATAATGAAAAAAATTAATATTTTTAATCATTAGGTACAATTTTATTAATTAGGTCCATTTTATTTTTATGAATTAAATTTAAATTAAATAGGTATAAATTTGTTACCCCAGTAAAATCAAAAATAGTAAAAGTTAGAATTCTTAGATTAATGAATTAAAAATGTTTAAAAAATCTATGAAAATTAATGGTTGTTGTATGATAAATCTATATAATATCTCAATCCATTATTGTACATTGTATAACCACTTGAAATGTGAAACATTCTCACCCTTTATATTAAGTTAAAAAATATATAAAAATTTCATTCTCAGCACTTGTAAAAGGGGACACTCACTACCCCTTCAAGACCACTCAAAGAATTTTATTTCATCTTGAAAAAATTTAATTTTTCCATAAAATAGAATCTAATTCCTTTTAATAGAAACTCTGGTCACAATATATTGGGTTAGGATCTCCATTTCTTCGGAATCCTCCAAGGAAAACATACAGATTTCAACATGAGTACTCATTTTTTCATAAACTCTTTTTAACTCTATCTTAATTTTTCAATTATATTTTTCTAATTACTATATAATTACATAATTATTTATTTTAAATTTAATTTTATTATTATAAGGTAATAACAGATAACCAAATCTCCTTTTTCATGTTAAGGAAAACAAAAACATCATTCATGCGTTGTGCATACTATCACCTCCACAAAGAGAAAAAATTTGTTTTACACAACCAAATATATTCAATAATTATAAGTGTGAAATTGAAGATAAATATTAAATATGTAATATAATTATTATTATTAAGATAAAAAAATATATTATATTTTTTTTACCTCTCTTTATTAGAAAAATAAAAACAATAACCATGTGTTGTGCGGACTACTGTCTCTATGATGTAACATATATCATTTATTTATATTTTGTATCATATTTTTTAATAAATCTTAAAATATAATTCTGCATATTAAAATTAACTACATAATATCATTATGAATCTATAATAATGATATTATGATAAAAATTAACCACTTTCACAATCATCTATTAACAATGATATGTTCATGTTTGGTTCAGTTTAACCACCTACTTGAAAATTATCTAAAATAGTAACATAGATGACTATAATAAATTAAAAAGTGATTATATATGATATAAATAATTAAATAATTATTTTATTTATATAAAAGCATCAATTCATAAAAAATCATTCAAAATTTTCATTTTGAATTCATCATTAAGGACCATAATCAAAACTCTAATATATTGAAATTATAAGATTATAAATAATCATAAAAATTCAATTATAGTACCATTTATGATATAGTAATGATTAAATATTGGATAATAATGAAAAAAACCAATATTATTAACTTAGTACAAAATGATTAATAGTACTCACACATGATATCAAAATATACAATAACTAACTAATATACATGTTGGTGATAATTATAAAAAAATTTATAAAGGGAAATGTATATGAAAAATGTTATTGAATAGAATATTAATAATCTTATTTTTTTATATATAGGATCTTATTGTGCATTCAACTAACAGGGGAAACATAGTTATGGTTTATTATCTCAAATTTTTACCCCTTGAGACATATTTCTTATTATAAACCACGTATTATTTAAAATGGTGTATAAAATACCCCTTTAATATTTTCTATCATGATCAACTCATAATTTATGGTATTTAATTTTTCATTTGAAATCATATCCTCGGAGGTGTTTTGACTTGATAGTTTCTATGGATGTAAGGGGTTCTTTGTCTCAAAATTAAATTTCTCGATACATGTTTGATATTGTCCTACATAATTTCCTTTTTTTGGTGTATTCACTAAACTATTAGCTTAAAATATAATTAATATCTTTAATTTAATGATATCATAATGTCTATTTCATGGAATCTCTATTATATTCTTTTTATTCGCATGTTATGATTATCGTAATGGTTTTACATCTTAAATTACTTTCTTTGAGACATGTATTATTTTTTGTACCTAATATCATTAATATGGTGTGTAAAATTCCAATTTAATATATTTTATCCTGAAATATATTTTATTTATGATTTTTTAATGTTTAATTCCAATCCCCCATTTTTAAAGCTTTTTTTATTTAAATGTTACTCAAGCCATAATGATTTTCCAGATTCAAAGTATTTCTCCTTGATTCATAATTTTCCTTTATCATCATGATCTTATATATCAAATTTTTTCCTACCATTTGTTTTTATATATGGTATCATTCATTCTTATTTGGGGAAATATCTATCACAACCTTTTTCCCTGAATTATCCACTATGAAAAGGAATAAATTTATTTCAATGCCTTCCATTTTTGAAAACCCAATTTTGTATTTTTTTAATTTAAGGTAGTTCACCTAGATGTAAAATGCCGATTGATTAGGTAAATTATTAACTAAAACATATTAAGTTTATCTATATAGTGTAGATACACAATAACTTATCATCCTAATTGAAGGTTGTTTACCTATAAAGTTACTAAAAATATTTCGACACTAATTTATTTTCCATGGGTTATCATGTTTTTTTACTTGAAGGAATTTTCAATGATTTACTTATGTAAATCCATTTTAAAATGATATAAAGAAATATATTTTTTCTATGTTTTATTTATAATGTGATGAATGAAACTCATTTTATATTCATGGGTTATTTATGTTATGATTAATGATTTATTTTTAGAGGAATGAATAAGTATTGATGAATGGTAAGTAGGGTCCCATATCACCCTCCAATGAATTGTTTAAAAGAATAAATTTCATGATATGAAGTATTCATGAGTATGTTTTAGCCACTTGTAAGAATGGGTATTGATGGTGTGTCTTATTAAAGTGATGTTCCCTATACTAATGTATGTACCATATTTGAAATATAATATTCATTTTTATCTTATGCTCCCATGATGTGGCTCGTGAAAGTATTGTTCCCTATACTGATGTTTGTGCCACATTTATAAGGTATCATAATGTTAAACTCTCATGGATCGTATTTCTTAAAAAAAATTCCACACACTTTTGATTAATGTATTTTTCCTTAATCCATGATTTATGATCTATGCTTTATTTGGTAAAACTTTCTTATGTATCCTGATTATACCCATATGCTCATCTTATACCCATTTATGATATTTTATTATTATCTATAATGTTTACCTTTACTAAGAATATTAGATAACCCCTTTCTTATATTTTATTTCATCTGGTTATAAAGGTGATTAAAACCAATTGAAGTATAAAAAAGAGTCTAGTATGGTGTGATTATGGATAAATATTCATGATTTTTTTAAAATAAGTTTCCTCTAAAATATAACCTCAAATACACTAACCCAAAAGGTTCTATGGGTTGTGTGAGATAATTTTGAGATGTAATACAAATATTTAATTTTTTCAAGATTATCTTGGATCATCACACTTAGTATAAAATCTAGTTTGTAAAGAATGTTTTTTAGCACAAGATCAAAGAGTGAGGGTCTGGGGTACTTTAGTTGATATCAAAAAAGTGTTTAGTTTTTTTGGGATTAGTTTAATTATATATTATTATAATAATATAAATTTATTAAAAACACTAGAGATATGTCAAAGATATATGTATAAGTAAATAATAACATCCTAAAATTTTAATAAAGTAGATATTTTGTGTTTTCCTGAAAATAGAATCCTTGTCTGGATACTATAAGTGGATGCAGGATTTATAACAGATATACCTAGAGGTAAATCTCTAAACGGGTATATTTTTTATTAACTTGATCATAACCTAGTTCATGATAATTATTCTTAAATACATGCCAGATTTGATACTCTTAGGAGATATGATTTAGTTAATTTACATTCTCTCTAATGAACTTTTATGAAGGATTTGAGTATGATGCTAACTAATTGGGTTAGCTAACCTAATAATAAAATGAACATGGATAACCAAGAATTTAAAAAATAGAGTCATAAGATAAAATGAACATTCCACATGTTAAAAAAAGAATGTGTCATATGGGAAGACATCTTCTAATTGATATTTTCATACTAATATTTTAGAAATTAACATAACCATTTGGTTTTTAGAATTTGGATGGAATTGAATTTTGAAAAATGAAACTAAAAATATATATATCTAGAAACCAGTATATCATATAACCAAATATATAATCATATTTATATGGGTGATAGTTTTACTATATGCTTATTATTATGGAATATGTGATTTTTCTTGTCATACCTAAGGTAGTATGGTATATATCTTGATATAAATTAAATCATGAAAATATTAGTTGTTTTAGTTATTATGTGATATTTATTGATGATATTCTGGTATGTTCTAATCATTATGAGGATTATGTAGAATATCTACATATTTTTCTTCAATAGTTCCACTTCAATGGTTTGGGAACATATACTAAACCTTGAATATTGATTCTATGAAAATGTTATATTTTTGGGATAACTATTGAAAAACATGTGATTGATGTATGGATAACCCATAAGTTTGATATATTCTTTATTTTTAGGTAATAAATAATTGATTAATTTTGATAAATGTTAATTATATAGTATTGATAACCTTTCAATTGTTTTTAATTTAAAGAAAAAGTGATCCATGAAATTTTTGGTGAGGATTATCTCATTTTTTGGGATTATTATATATATTTGATAGTGTGAGAATTTATAAACTACTAGATAATAAATTTTAGTGTTAAATATAGTGTTAGTTTTTTTAGGAATATAATATTTTTATATGGTTTAATTTCTTATAGATTAAAAGTGGTTTTGTGAAATTTATATTTTGGAGATTATATGATTATGGTATATACATACTTGAGTATATGATTGAATGAAAAATTAATATTGTTTTTAAGAAATATAAGTTATTTAGTATAGACTAAGTGGGTAAGTTAGATTTCATATTTTATGTTATATCCCAAATGATTAATATGTTAATAATACACTCATCTACTTTTATTGGTGAGTAATAATTAAAATTGAGTTTATAGAATTTATATAAGGGGGAAGAATGTAACGACCAAAATTTTCACTTCAGTATTTTCCATTAATAGATATTATGGTAATAACTTATTTTGAATGCAACACCAGACTAAAAAAAACAATGATATATTAAAATAAAATTGCATCTCTATAATATATTTGTTAAATTAATGAGTAAAAAATGAAGTAACCATATTATGAAATATATGAAGGAAATAATTTTCATTGAGTAGTGTAATTCTCCCTTATGAAGCTTATTTTTCTGAGCCTGAGAAGGAGGTATCTTTTCTAGGGTTTTATCTAGAAAAATCCCTTGTTTAACTTGAACAATTATGGTATGAGATAAACTATATATGAGAAAAATACAAGCTCATGAAAATTTCCATGAGATCTATGCTATAAGAATCAACACCCATGACTGCTTCCAAAGTGCACATTATAATTAGGTCTTACATAGAGATATTAAGGGGATATGTAACTAGATTTTAATATTATATAAACTTGTAATTGTTAATGTTATATATTATTTATTAAAATAATTTTACATATTTTTAATTCTTACTTTTTAATTAAAAAATAAAGTTAATTTTTTTTATAAAAATAGTTTTCTTTATATTTCATATTTAAAAGATAAATTTATAAATTTTAGAAGTTTAATTTGATGAAATGAACTTAATTTTAATAAAATTAATTTTATAATACAACCCAATAGGGACTTCTATGCCTAAGGTAAGGAATGAGTTACACCCTAATACAACCTTCAATAAGCCAAAGGTTAGAAACAATCACTGAGTAGGCATATCACACATATGGGAGGATTTAGTTTAAAGTAAATGTACACACACAAACTTATCCCCAAACAAGTATAATATAGAAAGGTAAACAACTATTATTTTAAATTTATGAATAACATTTAATACCATGTTAGGGTATAATAAAAAGGGTTTGGAAAGATACAATGAGGCCAAATACAATCCATAAAAACTATAATGGAGTCCAACCTATTAGAAAAAGGAAACTGCTACCCAACCACAACTCTGAAATATGTTTGCAGTAAGTCTATCCCAAATAAATTCCAACTACTCCTAGTGCACTTATGAATCCATAAAAAGGCCTTCATTCTAAATAATACATGGAATGTATAGGAAGAGAAAATTTAAGGGTGAGTATAAACATACCTAGTAGTACACCCCAAAATCATCATCCACAAATAATTAAAGAGAGTGTTGGATATATATCACTAGAAATGGGGAATAAACAATATAAAAAATAGACGTGATCATAGGAATACTCAAAGTATCAGGGTGACGAATTTCCTCACTATCGACCTAGGGATTTTTCTTGATGCTCCAAGGTAAGTCTTTCGGAGGGAACTCACACACTTGGTCTCACCAACTCTGAAGGAATTCCCAATACAAAGATACTCTAGTAGGGGATCATGCACATAGACTATTGGGGATACTTAAACCTATCAATAATAACATAATTTAAAGGGGATTAGAAATCCAAGATGTTGGCCACAACATAATAGACTCATCCTAGGTAATAATGAGATAAAGGATCACACCCTGAGCCATATGAAGGGATGCCAAACTCTATCCAAAACAATCCCATATAGGGGATTGATCCTCCACTACTCAATATAGGATACTTCAATGTACCATCATGGGAAAAAAATAAGGTAACACACCCACACAAAAATAGGTATAGGTACCACACTCATGGTAAAACTAGAGTGATATTAGGAGTCACAAGACAAGAAGGAATAGTACATGCCTTGTGATATTTTCTCATCCTTAAATTCTATCCATCATAAGGAGGGGTCTATATAACATGTGTCCTTCCAAAAAAAACACATAATAGGTTGTACATTTCCTTGAAAACTTCAGATATTTCATGTGTCACTTCCTCTATCATATATCTTAGCCTAAAATCCTATAAATAATGAGGATTATGCTAGATTCATTATCATCACTCCCCCAAAAAGAAAAATCCACATAATCCAGCTCATAGAATCACAATCACTCACACCATAATTAGATTTTCATCATCACCATCATGTCTCCATCACACATCCAATCTTGAAAATTGATCCAAAAATATAATCCAAAGAAACATTGAATCAAACACATCATGAAATAGTTTATCAAATATATTCAAATCACCAACTAATCGAATGCCAGCGATGAATGTATAATAAAGGGAGAAAGGCATGAAACAAAAATGTGAGCATCCAAAGAGGCATGATATAGCCTATGTTAGACCATTAAAGTCCCAAAAATATACTTATTCCAATTAAAATCTTTATGATACATGGAAAATTGTGATGACACTATGAATTACTCCAAAAATATCATTTAAGATATTCAAAATTATTAAACAATTAAAAAATATTCATTGTAGTGTACCCACCTCATTGATTTTCTTCCTGAAAATTAAAAATATAAATGAACATTTGAGTGTACTAAGCTCACATACAGTTCTCCTAATCTCATGGTCTCTCCTAGAGGTTCCCAAGTTACCAATGAATATTCATCGAGGGAATAAATATCCAATAAAGGATCTCCCCTATGAATCCTAGAAAATCACTATGTACTCTAAGAAGGTAACTCCACTGTCTATGTCTATATTTCTTGAATTAATAATGTAAAATTACATATATCCTCATCCATATAACATGGAAGACATCATGTACACAGTTAAATTGTTATGGTAAATCCAAATAGTATACCACCTCACCAATTATAAAATGTATCTAAAAAGGTCCAATGAACCTTGGAGATAGGTTTCCACATCTCTCTAATATTTGTATCCCTTCATGAGGTGAGACCTTCAAAAACACTCCACTTGAATGTCTAGTAAGTGGTCTGACATTGTGAGTTAGTTTACAATCACCCAGATAGAATCATGACCACTATATAATCATGAAATTACTATAAAAAAAATTCATGTATATAGCATCCCACATACACTTTTTCACCTCAATATATTGGGAAAATCTCTCGTGCACGTCATGCTAAAACATCAACTCATGGAAAGTGAGGCATTTTTTGAAAAACTAAGAAGAACTCTTATTCATTATTAGCCCACTAAACATTAACCAAAGGTCATAATACATATTTTACACTCTTGGATTTACCGCTAAGTGAAATGTATAAAACCCCCTTAGAACCTCCTCCCATAACATGATTACTACCATCATTCATACTTTGAAAAGGATGGTATGCTCGCCACCATCAGTCCATCAAGGTATTTTCCTATAAATATCATCCACACAAGACCTCGCAATTGATATATTTGAGTTGTGATTCCTTGAAATTCTAAAAATATTGGATGATTTATAATCAGCGATAAAAGGTAAACAACTCCACTATTATATAAAAGGGTAAAAATAAAATAGGATGAATGCTCATATTCCTCACTCAGAAACTATTAATGATATTTCCTACTAAGATCATCTTCTAAAAACTTCCCCTTCCTTGGGATATAGACTATATCAAAATCATTTTCCTATAGGAACTATGTCCATCACCTCTACCACAGGGTATGTTATTTATGTGAGAAGATATAATTGATACTCTTATGGTCAGAATAGATGCTGAATCACTCTCCCATAAAATAGTTTCACCAAGACTCTAGGGAGAACACCACTACATCCAAATCCAATCATGGTTTGTATAATTTGGATCATGTGGTCTTAGTTTTTGAGACTCATAAGCAGTCATTTCTTACCATTTTATTATAAATCTTCCAAGCACCACTCTAGAGGAATCATAGAACACCATGTACTCAACTCCCTCCTATTTATTTATCAAGATGGTGGTGCCCATGAACCTTCATTTCAACTAATTAAAAGCTTAGTGAAACTTTCCTAACTATATAGAAGTTTTTCCCTTATGAGTCATGGTAGTTGGAGGTAATACAGCCCTATAGAAATCAGGTAGGAATCCCTGATAATAGCTTTCAAACCCAATAAAAAATTATACCTAAGTCATGCCCTTGGGGCCCTCCCAATTTATAACTACCTCAATTTGTTTTAGGTACACTGTCACTCCCGCCTCTAAGATGAAATATCCCCAAAAGTGGACCTCTCAAATCCAAAACAGACGCTTTGATAGATTCCCAAAAATATAGTTCTCTTAGAGTATGTCTAGGACCATCCTCCAATGTATCACATCCTCCACCATTGATGTTGAGTATACAAGGAATTCATTTATGAATACCACTATGAATTAATCCAAGAAGGTCTAAAAGATATGGTTCATGAGTCCCTATAATAATGATGGAGAATTATTCATTCCAAATAGAATTACCAAAATCTCCTAATGATAGTATCAAAACCCAAAATCCATCCTTATTAAATCCACCTATTGAACTAAAAGCTGTTGACAACCCAACCTGAATCAATATTTCAGAACCACTTCACCCCTTTTAGTTGGTTGAAGAGATCATTGATTCGTATAAATGGGTAATTATTCTTTATATTTACTTAATTCATGAAATGATAATACATGAATAACCACAATCACTCATCCACATTCTTAGAAAACAATAATGGGGCTGCACAATGGGCACATTGGGAATAAAAAATCCCTTATTATTTAGATTCTGTAACTTAACCTTCAAATATCACAACTCTATGTGGGTCTTGTTATATGCTATAATAGATATTAGGGTAGTCCTTGGGTTCATGCATATATATAATTCAATATATCAATGGGGAGGAAATCCAGGAACGTCCTTAGAAAAAATTTCATCATACTCCTCCACCACTCAAGGAAACTAAAAGCTCACAATTTCTACAAATCCAAGGGTCATACCAAAAAACTATTTAGAAATAAGTTATATCACTCTATATTCAAGATTAGTCTACTCTAATCAAGATTATTTATCTCTAAAAAAGTAAAATATCATTCCATCTACCCAGACACACTACATCTTAAACATGAAATAGTCAACATAAAAATGGATTGCATAGAACAATTCCATTCCTTGAATGGTATCATAGGGTCTCATTGAAGCTATTAAGATATAACATACTAAAATACCTTCTAAATGTGTCAGGTCACACTATTGATAGAAGTGTGTGATCATTGAATCTCCCAAGGTATGAGTCTCTAGGCGTAAGGGTCGAGTTAAAGATTCCTCTGGAATCTCCATGTTCCAAACATGGGATGTGGAATGAAATGAGTGTCTCACACCTATGTATACAATAAATATAGATAAAATAGAGTATAAAAATATCATACCTTGAATCATACCCATATCATCTGGGTCATAAGCCTCTAATTGTTTTCAACTGTACACATCCCTAATCAATAACTCCCTAATTATGGCATAGACTACCTAGGTAAAGTTGCAGTGGAAACTAATTATAACATTATCCATCTCATATAGCTCTCCTAGATCCTCTACCACAACCGATACCCTTTATACCTCCCTAATTTAGTTTATACTTCTGTTTTGGTGGTTCATCACTCATATTCTTGTATACTTCATGGTGGGATAGGAAATCATGCATAATGTGTCCTCTATCATCATATGAGAATTACCGTCTCACCTTAGGTATAATAGAATCTCTTTGGTAGCCCTGATAAGCTGACCTTATATCTTGTGAATATCTTTAGAATAGCCTCACATGCTTAAATCTTGGATTCTAATGTCGACTACCAGTTTTTGAGGTCTCAACATATGGTTACCCATTTCTAGAACCAACAGTTGATGAATGCAATGCCAAAAATATTTCTATAATCAAGGAATTATCTAGTACCCTATCATATAAAGGGATGAAAATAAATATTAATATATATCAGATATCATGGTAAATTCTATTATCAAAGGACCTTGCTTGAAAGTAACCATTACGGACCATATCTATGGAATACCAAAAGATATTGGTGAACCTTGATGCAAACTCTATGACTGACATAGTACCCTGTAGGTACTCTAAAATCTATTGGATACATAAAAATTGCAGATCCACTGGATAAAACTCATTTATGAAGAGGCGTACATATTTTTCACATGCAAGGGTTGTCGCATCATCTTTCTACATCACCAAGACCCACCATCATCTGGATGGGTTACAGAGTAGGCTTTCCATTAGGACCACCATCTGGTTAGGAGGCATCCTTCAATAGTCAAGACACTCCATGGTCAAAAGATAATACCTAGATATTTGAATCAAGAAGGACATGAAAACCACAATCCATTCTTATATAATTTATGTACTAAAATGTTTATTGAAATCGATGACTAGATGTATCAGATCAATAAAAGTTATTAGAGTCCTAGTGAATGGATATGTCGGTCGCCACACCAACACTAGTTTCTCTGTCCTGATAACCAAACTCGAAACACATTAACACTTTTCCCTAATTCCCAAACCAATCCCCAGAACTAGACATCTCTAAACCCAATTGCTAGAAAAAAAACTCCTATAATATAACTCTTTTACTACTCGGCCCACTAGGGCTCATTTGGTTAACGATAAGATGAAAGTGACACTCCAAGGCTGACATTAATTTTCCAACGACTAGTGGAAGGAATTGAGTAGACATATCACAAATATGTTTAGACTTGTAATTAAGTGCCTATATACACGAACAGATATCCAAACACCATTATAATGAGGAAAGGTAAACAACTGATACTGTAAATGCATTCATAACTTATAATCCCATGATAGAGTGAACAAAAGAGTACAAAAAGATACAAATGGGCCAAATAAAATCCATCATAACTGTAACAAAGTATGGAATTCTAGAAAAAAGGAAACCACTAAGAAATAGGGACTCAAGAATCTGTCTATGGTCAGTCGATCCCACCTAATCAATGCCTTCTCTAAGTGCACATATGACATTACTAAAAAAACATTCATTTTCAAAAGACATGACATGTATGGTAAGAGCATATGATGAGGTGTGTATAAACATAACAAATAGGACACCCCAAAAAACTAGACACAATGAATAAAAGATGGTTTCATATCTACATTACTATTAATGTGGAATAAAAAAGATAAAAATATATATTCTTATAGGAAGACTCTAAGTCTCAAGGTAACTATTTCTGAGGTAACTTGTTGTTGGGTATTACCAACCTTGAATACATTCAAAAAGAAAATATAATAAAGTAGGGGATCATTCGTAAGGCCTATATGGGATACCAAAACCTATCAGAAATAAGACACTATAAAGGGGAACATACACCCAGGATGTTGGTCACATGATACTTGACCTAGGTGAGAGAATAATTAGATAAAGGATCAAAATTTGGGATGCACAGAGGGATACCCAACCCTATCCCAAAATATCCCACACAGTAGATCACTCGTCCACTAATTGGGATGATATGTATCATTTTACCCTCAAGTGAGTAAAAACAAGGGAACATACCTAAATTAAAATGGTTTGAGGGAGCACACTCATGATGAAATTGGATCCAACATAAGAGTCACCCTATATGATGAAAAAGTACATGGTTGTCTGATATTTTCTTCCCCTAAAATGATAGTAGTTATAAAGAGGGGTCCACATTATGTATTTTCTTCTTAACAGAACACAAAGTAGCTCATAAATTTCCCAAAAAACAAAAAATATTTCATGCATCTATGATTCATCCAAATATATCATCTAAAAATCTCATAGATTTTGTGGAACGTGTTAGAGACATCGTCACCGCACCTCTGGAAATGAACATCAACACAAACCGGCTCAAAAAACCACCATCACCCACACCATCATTAGATTTATATTGTCACAGTTATGATGACATCATGCCTCCAATCTCAACACATAATCCCGAACATATAATCTTTAGAAATTTCAAATCAAATGCACTGTGAAATGGGTCCTAGATATAATTGAATCACTGGATAATAAAATTTCATAGACAATCATCGAATTAATGGATAAACTCAAGAAATAAAAATTTAATAATCCAAGGAGTCCCATGTTTAATTAACCAATGTTGATAGAATCCAGACAATGGGGAGATCAGATAAAAAGTTCAAATAAAACACCAAATTCCTAATTCTAGGAAAATAAAGAATTCAATGGATAAATAAAAAAGAATTAATCTTGAATTAATTTATAACTAAATTAAATTATGTCCATCATAAAAAAATAATGGGGAATTAAAAAAACAAATCCCTACCTTAGGTTGGTTTGATCATTGGAGGATAAAATCAATGCAAGTTTTTATCAAGAAAAACATTTTGTGCTTGTTGATGGATCCATGGATCCTCAATATTATCAATTGTCAATCAACATAAATTAGGATCCATATCCCTAGCTTTGATTATTTCATTATGTTTTATCAATGAGTATGAGAAGAGTCAAGGATATTTAAGGATACAACCTCAATGGGAGATATTTTATTGTAGGTTCACCAAAAAGTGTCTCGAAATCATAGAATTGAAGGAATCATCAAGTAAATAAGTGTTAAATTGATTAATTGGGAAAATAATTGAATTAAAAATTCATTAAAAACCCCACATTAATGATCCACATGTTTACCCTGTGAAACAGATGAGATATGAGAAGTTCAACAATGGTTTAAGTCATTTAAAAATCATCCCTACATCACCATAACCTCCACCATTGTGGTTTTCTTGATACACCAAGAAAAAAAGAAATCCGTTGTAGTGTGATCCCAAAATTTTTGGTGTTTTTTATTACAATAGATTAAAAAATTTCAACAGTGAGGTCGTTATAGTTATAACCCATAGGTGCTTCTACAACGATCCACACCAATGGCCATTCTCGAGCCTCCTCATTTTACCTTTCTTGTTTTTCAAAAGGCTCATCAGGCACCACCATGGATTTCACCATAACCATGGTGTAGCCTAAATTAGACTAGGAATGTCCCAAAAACTATTTAATCCACTGATTACCATCATAGTCCCCCAAACAATAATGATGAATTCATATCTTACTATAAAAACATTATCTAAAATTTTCAAAATGGATTATTTACCAATATTTTCAATACAAAATGGGGTTAATTTTTCATATTTTTCTACAATAATTTATTTTTTGGTGAATGCTTAAAAATACATTTTTTAATAAAATCATAGTGTCTTTTGCTATATCAAGAAGTAAGTATAACTTAAAAACATATAAATATTTTATTGAAAAAGATTTATTTATGGATTAAATCTATAAATTTTTAAATACAATTAAGAGTTTATAAAATCTATGTTTACTATTTTATTAACTTAAGTAATATTTTTCAATAAAATAATACATTTTTCTTTTTTATTTTAATTAAATATTATTTTGATAAAATTAGGTTTTGGATTTTTATAAAATACACATATGTTTTATTTTTTTTATAATAAAACTCTTTGAATCATAAAAACCAAATACATTGATAATTGGTTCTTACATATAAATTTTAAGATTACAATTTTACTTTTTTCTACGAATGGGTTTTTCCTCATTACACGTGCTAATGTTAAGAAAATTTTTTATTTCACATGAAAAATTTATATATTAGAATCGATTTTATATTTAGAATCATTTGGTACAAATTTTATAATAAAGTTTATTTTATTTTTTGTAATTAAAATTAAATTACATAGGTAAAAATTAGTTATCATGGTATAATGAAAAATGGTAAAAGTAAATATTCTCAAGCTAAAAGACATAATAAAATGTTTAGAAAATGTGTGAAAACGAATTAATGAGATTTTATCAATAGTATATAATCCCAAACTCCATTAATGTCTAATTTTTTATCCATTTAGCACGATAAATATTTTCTCCCTTAACATTAAGTTGAAATAATTATAAAAATGTCATTCCCACCACTTCTAAAATAATTCTCTCCCTCAACCCCTTAAAGTACACTCAAATAATTCAGTTTCCTATTAAAATTATATATTTTTTACTTAACCTAAATTTTTATTCATTTTATTTAAGACACTAGTCATAATATATTATCTTAATACCTCAATTTATATGTACTCCTCTAAATAAAACACAAATATATCAGTGTGAGTACTAATTTTTCCTGACTTATTTTCCTCTCTATCTTAATTTTTAAATTATAATTTTTTAATTCCTATATAATTACATCATTATTTTTTTATTTAATTTTGTTAAGCTAAGGTAATAAATATTTACCATGTTTACTTTTTTCTATTAAGAAAAATAAAATTTCCATGTGGGCATTGTGTGGATTGTCGCCTCCACGAAGCGACAAATTTCAATTTTCACCGCTGCCTGTATTTAAAAGTTATAATTGTGAAATTTATGTATAAATATGATATATGTAATTTAATTATGATTATGAAGATAAATATTATAATTTAGCTTCTTTCCCTATCTTTCATTTAGGAATTAAAATGTTAACCATGAATTGTGTGGACTATGACCTTCATGAAGTAAAGTGTCTCATTTTTAATCTAGTTTTTTTCATATTTTTTAAACCCTATTATAATATAATTTAATACCTTAAAATTATATAAATAATATCATTTTTCTTCTTTAATAGTGATATTTTTCTCCAAATAAACCACTTTCATAATCATTCATTAACTATGATATTTCTATGTTTGGGTCAGTTTAACCATCTACTTGAATGCTCTAAAATAATATAATAAATTACTATAATAAAATAGATAATAATTATAAATGATATAAATTATTAAATAATTATTATATATTGGGTTATATAATTTTAACATTAATATTAATCTTGCTGATTAAGATACCAATGTTCGTCATTAAAAATCATCGGAACATGCTAATTTTAGAATTAAACTTTAAGGATCATAAAAAAATTCAATAGAATAAAATTAAAACAATATAGATGAATATAAATCATTAATTTTGATATCTTTTATGATCTAGGAATGATTAAATTATGGGCAATAATTATTAAAAAATGATATTATGAATGTAGTTCAAAATTATTAAGAATACTCTTACCCGATATCAAAAATAGATAACCACTAACTAATATAATTGTAGAGGATAATTATAAATAATGTTTATATAAGAATATTATTATGAATAAGGTTATTAAATAGAATATTTATATATTTATTTATGATATATTAAATTTTAGTGTGCATTAAACAACAAGAAGAAACAAGAGAAGGGTTTCTTGTCTCAAATTTTCACCCCTTGAGATATATTTCTCATTATACACCATGTTTTGTTTAGAATGGTTTCATGAACCCCTCCCTCCAAATATAATATAATAATAGAAGAGAGATAATGGCCCCTAATTCCCACCTCCAATAGTACCCAGGATTTCTATTAACACCGAGGTTATAAAAATATCATGTATGAGTGGAATTTCACTCTATGATATAAATAGGATCAAGAGATAAGATAGATCATCCACAAACAACTACATGAAATAATATAAGATAAACCAAAACCATCCAACAATGTATGTATAAATAAAACTAATACAAGTAAAATTCTCAAAATTAAATACCTAAAAGAAAAGCTAAGGTATTGATAAAATAATTATCCAAATGTCTAGGATAATAATGTCTAGTACAATCCATGAAGTACTCCTAGAAACCTAAAAATAGTGTTTTAAATGTTGGTTGAGGAAATAATTATACTCAGTAGAAAACGAAATTCTCTCATGTACATGTTAAAAGAGTATACTAACGATCCCATGAGAAAATATTAGAATCAAATAACTACATAGGTATTCTAACCAAACCCATATTCTCCATGACTCACACACCAAACAATGCAAACAAGTATAATAATGTAATATGAATCATATCGATGAAGGGTACCCCGCACCTATTTCCCACCAATTTTATACTCTCACACCCCAATTACAAACATCCTGGTGCTCCCACAAGTTTGGTATCCCATCACATCACATCTGTCCCATAGACACCTGGGTCGTCACATCACATCACATCACATCTCTCTTGAAAACACAGAGTCTTCCACTTCACATCACCAATGTAGTAGGGCATCATGAACATGAAGGGAATCAACTTGGTGTCCTCCTCCTACTATGCACAACCCTCACTATAATTATTCATATCACATCTTGTTTAAAGACACCTGGGATATCACATCTCATCACATCACATGTAGAGGGAGGCACTTTTGACTTCTGGCCATCATAGCCCATGTATATCACAAACACCTGGAAGAGGGAGTGAGAAAGAGTGGGTAGCCACCCATCCATCCTCCCATATTGGTGTTGGGAAAAACACCCCCCCCCCCAATATATATATATATATATATATATATATGGTTGTCGACACATGTTTCTCAATGTCTTTGGGGTGTGTATAAAAAACATAGGGAACATAAAATGGCATACATATATAATATCAAACACAGAAGCCCTGCCCTATGGGTTCACAACTGAGTCGCTAACAACATCACAACATCATCTCATAATGTCACAACCTTAAAAATATCATCTGTAACTTATAAATTTACTGCACCACCCAATAATTTACAATAAACAATTAAAATTTTAGTATTTAATTATCATTAATCAATTGTCTATATTTTCAGTTACAAACCCCTTTTATTAAGGCATACACCTTTTTTTTATTTCTATACCATTAGTTTGTATTTAAACATTAAAATTTTAAACTAAACTTCCCATCATCAATCCATTCATTAAACATTCCAATTTAAAATCATTATTACGAATTTAATTCAATTACTATTCAGGCTACTATAATAACACATCAAATCTTTCCATCATATAGCCTGACTTACACATACCAATACGTCGAAGTCCACTTTCGTATCCCCTCTACACAACTGCACCACAACCATTATCACAACCCCACTACACACACATAAAAACATAGCCAATTACCATGTATCACACTAACCCAAGAAAGCCACAACACACAACCTCTTTCACTAAAACATCCCACACCACACATATAGTGTTTTTCTGATTTGGCATAGGGGATTTCATTCAATTTTAATTCTTTATTTAAGGTAATTATTATAAAATCCATAAGATCCAAGGGCATCCAATTCATTAACCATGTATAAGTAATTATCCAATTAAATTTTAAATATTTTCACCAACCACAAAATATTCATTCCAAAAATCATCAACTGGTGCACAAACATGAACTCTCAATGTCCATGATTTTTAGTAGGGTCTAATTCCTTATAATTTCAATTACAAAAACCACATCAAAATAGTAAAAACATACTTGAATTCCCCCTCTCCTTATCAAATTCATTTAAAAAATCAGTTATATTTGGTAATTTGGATGAAACTATTTTGACATAGATAAACATAATCACTCATCCCCTTGTGGTACACATAAAGGATAAATGAAGGAAAAGTCCTACCTAGAATAAAAGATCTTTACATAAACTTGATGCACCAAAATCACAGGGTGCACATACGGGAGGAAACCACCTATAGGGAGAACTCAAACCAACATTGGTAATAGGGATTCTTGAATCCAAGGTAAAAGGCTTTGGAACCTCTCGTCTCAAGAGAAATCAATCTGGAAAGACTGAAGGAAGGATCTTCACTTTAGAGAGACTAGATCTGAATCCAATGGGATTTGATATGATTTTAATTAACTATTAAAGTTGGATATAATTAAATCAATGTGGTTTAAACATTTAAAATTTATCTAGACATAAGAAAAAGAATATATGAATAACAACATTTAAAACATATTTAAATTCCATTATTTCTGTCCTTAAAACCATTTTTTTCAAAGGACATAAAAAAGAGAAAAAATAGAAATTACTAAGAAACTAGATTTATTGTAGATCTACCATTGGTGATTTACTGTTAGTTAAGTGATTTACCATTAGTTAAGTGATCTACTATTTTTCATTGATCTACAAATGGTGATATAAATTTACTTCATTGATCTGCTATTTTTTCATAGATCTAATGTTATTTTAGATATCTAAGTTTATTTCAGAGATATACCATTAGTTCATAGATCTGTTATTAGTTCATATATCTACCGCTAGTTCAGATATCAACCATTAGTTCATAGATCTAACATTATTTAAGAGATATACCATTATTCTAGATATCTACCTTTAGTTTAAAGATCTATCATTAGTTCATATATCTACCATTGGATTAGAGATCTACCATCACTTTAGTGATATATCGATAGTTTAGTGATCTAAAACTCTAATTTTCTACCAAAACACCTCAAAACTCCTACCTTCCTCCACCAAACACCAATGAACCTTCCCCAGAAACCTCAACCACAAAATTTCCCAAAGGTAATGAGCCACAAGGTCTATTCCATTACATCGGATACCTATCAAAATATTCTCATACTTGATAATTCAAAACCAGCCTGGAAGGAATGAGAAAAAATATCTGATCAACCACCCCTTGAGATACCTATAAAATTTCTATTCAAAACTAAAACACATATACCAACCCAAACCCATCTATAAACTACCAAACCTAGAGAACTATAGGTCTATAAGTATAAAAATCAATTAATCTCATCTCTCATGTCAAGATACTATCAACTTTGGGCGGCAATGACTTTCTTGCATAGTTTTAATCATGTTGAGTTTTAATATGTCTTGATTAGGGATCATCTTTTTATCTTCATTGTATGAATTGAACTAGAAAGAATCACATATCATATAAAACATCGAGGTAAAAACATCACATCGAAGCTAAAAAGGGTAGGACAAGGCATAAAAATGACTCAAAATAACTCTGAATACCAGGAACACATTTGCATCTCATGATCCCAAGTACTCTTCTCTAGGCCACCAAGCCTTCACAATACACAAACCAAAGTAATGGTCCATCCTCACAACACCTTATCTCAATGATCATGGATCTCCACTGGTTACTCCATGAATGTTGTATCATCCTCGATATCAACTCTCCCTATTCAATGAAATGGGAGTCATCATGAAGATACCAATAGAGATGAGAGATGAGGAAGACATCATGGATCTAGTCCAATCATAGAGGAAGTTCCCATCAGTAATCCACCTCCCTAAACCATCCCAACACCTTGAAGGTCCCAGAAAACTAGGGTAGGAACTTTCTACCTTGTCAAATCATCATTGGCCACATCAAGGGGAAAAATTCATAAATACATTATCTCTAACCTTGATCTCTAAGGTTATCCTCCTACAATCATCATAAGACTTCTACCTATTATAAACTGATTTCAACCTCTCCCGAACCAACTGAATCTTTTCTGTCATGCTCTCCACCACATTAAGACCAAAAGCTACAAACTCCCCAACCACTTCCCTACAAAATGGAGAATGACATGCATTCCCATGAAATACCTCTAAAGGATCTATGATAATGGATGAGTGATAATTGATATTATAAAAAAAATCATCCAAAGGTATGTTTCAATACCATGTATCACTAAAGGTGAGTTATTAAACTCATGAAATAATCCATCATACATCGCTATCAGAAAAAAACCTCCCATTAAATATAATCTAGTTTTGATCATCCTCTGACCATCCCTATGGAGCATCACTGTGGCCAACACAATAATGTATCACCTCCTCCTCTCATTCTCTACACTAAGACTCATCCGCCTGACGCATCAAAGAAAAGTGCACCATTATATCAAACAGGAAAACTCTTCCATCAACCACCCTTGAATATATGTACAGGGATTCCAATTCCTCCACAGCTCTCCAATAATCACTAGACTCCTAAACAACACCCTTCTATAAATTTCTATTCAATTCATCGACCAAAACATTCCCTTTTCTTGGGGTGTAAGAGATCTCAAAATCATAATCCTAATGAAACTCGATATACCTTCACTATCGTAGATTTAGATCATGGTGAGAAATGTTATACCTCAATCTATTTTGATCCATAAAGACCACAAAGTTCTCCCCTATGAGGTAATGTCTCCTAAAATTCATTGTAAATACAACCATTGATAGATCCAAATCATGGGTAGTGTAGTTATTCACATGAGGAGACAAATGCATATACCCATAAGAGAGAATTTCCTTCTTCTATATTAGGAAGAATCCCAATCCTAGAGGTGAAGTGCCAAGAACACCTCAAATAATACACCCTACACCGAAAACTAAAGCATAGGAGCACTGATCAATTCCGATTTAGTTAACTGCACCCTACCTAAAACGGGTCAGTCTGTAAAAATCATGGTCATTCCTAGTCAACAATGTAAATGGGGATGAAAATTGATAGAAATCTGGGAAAACCTCCAACAATACCATATGAGACTAAGTAATATATGAACCTATTCCATGTTCTTGGGTGTTTTCCAAGAAAAAAACTACATAGAACATTGATGGGTCTACTACCACACCCTTCTAAGATACCACATCTCTATGGAAATAAACACTTACGTCTAAAACTTACACTTATACAACTTTACCTAGAGATAGTGGTATTAAAGAACCTGTAAAAAATCTCTGATATGATCTACATGATCCTCCAATGACTTTGATTAGATCAATATGCCATTGATGAACATAACCATGATCTAGTCAAGGAACTCACATACCATGGAGTTCATGAGCCCCATGAAAATAGATGGTGTGTTAGTGGCACAAAATGGCATGACTAAGAAATAAAAGTGACTGTACATACATCTGATGGAAATATTTTGGATATCTCCATCCTTCACCCTCAACTGGTGATCTCTAGACTGCAAATAGATCTCGAATAACCAACTACCTCCCCTCAATTATTTGAAAAGATCATTAATCTTAGGAAGAGGATAGAGATTCTTGATTGTCACCTAGTTCATCCTTTGGTAGTATTTTCACAACCTCCGACTACCATCCTCCTTCTTAGTGAATAAAATTGGAGCACCCCATGGTGACACACTAGGATAGATGAAACCCTTATGCCTTATATCATCTTTCTAAATCATCAACTCCTGAAACATAAAAGATGGCATCCAATAAGGTGCCATCAAAATATGAAAATCATTATCCTATATGTCTATCTCAAACTCAACATAATGTCGAGGGGGTAGTGCAACATCCTCCTCAAGGAAAACATCTAGGATTTCCCTGACAACCTTGGGAGACTCTTCAACACTAAATACCACTGAATCCACTAACATCTCTTCCATCCTCAAAATTAGGGTCTCCACATGCCGAATTCCCACCAGACAACCCCTCTCACCAATGAAAACCACATGATGGACATCTATATCTAAGAGAAAGACTCTCCTTCATAAGTATTCAATAATATCAAGAAATTAATACAAACATTTGATGATCAAGATTAACTTTTATGGCAACATATGAATCATGAAAAGCTCTCCTTGGGACTTATGTGGCCCCATCATCAATCTACACCCCTATAACGAAACTGATAAGCTGGTCAAGTCTCTAACTAGCATAGTCAAAACTAGGGGCATGATAAAACTCTCTATTTCAAGTCCTAAAGCATGGAATAAAGTGGGTGAAACAAATATGTGTAAATATTTGGAATCAAAAAAGGAAAAAATAATGGCACATGATAAACTAAGCATATCTTGAAAGATCTTTGGCCCCTCTGGTGTCATTGTATCCACTTTCTTCAACATACCATGCCCAAATCCTATGCCTCTATGTTGAAGACCACCTCAATGACCATGATCAATTAAAGGTCCCTAAGGTCAAGATACATCCTAAGGTCTCCCTCCTCCTTCTACATCATCTATCGGTGGAGTATAATCCTTCTTCCCCTGCTACTAGAATGGACTCACTCGTAACTACTATTGAGGATAAAACTGAACCTATCCACCCCCTACCAAACTAAGCTCAATCAGTCACTAGTAACTAATCCCAATTATGTCTATGAACCCCATATAAAAATCACTCTGGTCTATGGTATCCAATAACATAATGGAAACCATTGGCCCTAGAAGGATGGAAGGGAATCTACTGTGGTTGAATCTATACTGGTCAAAACCTCGAAGGCCCTGGCACCTGATACCTACCACCGAAAACTCTACTCCTTGAGGTACCCTTATAGTTCCTCTCATTCAGTAATCCTTATATCAAGTACATATTCTCAATCACCTCCACCTTCTTTGGGACTTATATATATATTGGAAATTTAAAAGGAGTAACTGCATAATAAATCAAAGGATGGAGTTCTACCTTAATATGTCTCGCACAAGATTCATTATCAGGAGAATGATCTGGGATAAAATGAATAAGGTCCTTATACTTGATCCCAAAATTATGCAAAAACATACTCCCCTACTGAAGGATGTGTATCTCATTCCCCTTCACAACCTTCATGGTTGAAAAAAGAATCTCTTCCTGAAACACCTTTTGGATGTTGGCCCATAGAACATCTACCTCCTTCCACTCACCAAGGTACATCATCAACCACTGATGTGTATCTCCTCTCATCCGACTAACTGCCAAGGGGACCCAATACTCCACCAGGGATCAAATCAAACTAAAAATGATCCACATCTTCTCTAGCTAACTCTCTATCTCCAAATTGAAAATTCATCCCCTTTACTTCCCCAAATCATGTCACTTAAAAGATTCCAATGTCATCTTCCACTTATCACCATCCTCAACCAGACCATTCCTTTAAATATTAATTGGGTCAGCCTGTTGATTCTCCACTTCCTGATCCATAAGTATATGACAACTAGTATCTATAGATAAAAGGGAAATAATGATTTACTAATCCTGATAGTATGGAATTTTATTATGTTTTTATTTAATTAATTTTAAAATATTTTAACTTTACTAGAACCAAAACCACCTAATTCAAAAAAGAATACAAATAATCATAATGCATGTACCAATCCTAGTTTCCTAACCTAAAATTAGGTCCACCTCAATTGTATATTCAAAAAGCACAAATCATGTGCACTGGATCATTGGGGGCCCTAAAATCCAGTATCCTAGCTAGTATCCCTAGCCTACATCACACACCGTGTTCAAATGGAATTGTTTACATACCAACCCATGAAATCCTTTCTATGGCTAACTTCAAAATTTATCCTCTCTGTCAACCATCACCTCTAATACCACTCTTTCATGACCCCCTACCTCCAAAGATACCATAGTGAAAGGACAAAGGTAATGAACTCGGAGTCCCAACACTATTAGGACCCGAGACAGAAATTAGAACTAAGGGTATAAAAATATCAGGTATGATAGGAATTATCCTCTATAATATAAATAGTTTTGGGAGATAATATGGATAATCCATAAAAAACTACATGAAAAAATATAAAATTAACCAAAATTATCCCATAATGCATGTATAAATAAAACTAGTATGGGTAAAATAATCCAAAGTAAATACCAAAAATAAAAGATAATGAAGTGACATAATAATTGTTCAATGTTTTGAGTTAGTAATGCACAACAAGATCTGTGAAGTAATTAGGGAAACCTAAAAAATAGTTTTTAATAAGTAGGGTGAGCATATAAGTATACTCAGTAAGAAAACCAAAGTCTATCGTACACATGTAAAAATAGAATACTAATAAACCCATGAGAAAAAAGTAGAACCAAAAAGCCCCTACATAGGTATCCTAATCAAGCCCATCCTTTCTATGGATCACTCACCAAATAATGAATCCAAGTATAATAATTTAATATAAACCATATCTATGAAGGTTACCCCACACATCTTTCTCTCCCATGGACATATCATCCATCACATCCCATCACATCTCACTACTGGAAAAATGACATATACCCGTGGTTCAAAAACCATGGGTATAGCCCCAAAAACTGTGGGTATAGGCTATACCCACGGTTTGGGGAACCATTGGAAACCAAGGTGTTAGAATAGGTCAACAACCTAACCAACCGAGCTACTTTACTTTCATATGTATTTATGTAAATTTGTAAATATATATTAATATATATTGTATGCATTGGACAAAAATCTTTCACCGAGGATCGAACCCATGACCGGTCCTCAAAAGCCCACCATCTTTCCCACCAGTCTACATCACTTTTCTTTTATAAACATCTATACCTTCCTAATTATATTAATTTAAACTTCCTTTATAGAAAAAAAAACTCAAACCGGGATTCGAACCCGCAACACTGCGGAACCCCTAAAATACTCTACCACTATTCCAATTGAATTCTACTGATCATAATAATATATTTTGTCTTTTATATATATTTTTCAAACCAAGTATAAATAAAATGTACCCGGTGAGTATCAAACCCTAGTCAATCCTTAACCACTGAAGCTTCTTTTCAAATACAACAATTGAAATTTTAGGTACTTAAATATATATATATACTAACTTATGTATATTTTTCGGACTCAACAAAAGAGACCATATACCCACGGTTCAGAGAACTATGGGTATATGCCTTATTTATACCCACATATTTCATAAGCCATGGGTATATGTTTACATACCAAAGGCTATACCCACAGTTCTTTAAAATCGTGGGTATAAATGCCACCTATACCCATGGTTAAATGTAAACCATGGGTATAGGCATATATATCGAAGGATATTCCCACGGTTCATAAAAAACATGGGTATAGATGCCACCTATACACATGGTTCACTGTAAACAATGGGTATATGTTTTCCCGCAACATTCCCACGCAATATTTTGTCTTATCACGCTTACACGGGTACCCTATACCCACAGTTTAGAAAGAACTGTGGGTTAGGTTAGAAAATTTCACTTATACCCATGGTTTTCAGGAAAATCATGGGCATGGACCCATTTTCCAGTAGTGTCTCATCCAAAAACACATGGACCATCACATCACATCACCAGTGTATTAGGGAACTGTGAACATGAGGGACCTTAACCTTGTTCCCTCCTCTTTCCATACACGACCCCCACCATATGTTAACCCATTACATCTCACCCGATGAAACCTGGTCCATCACATCTCATTACATCACGTGTATATATCAGCACTTTTGACTTTGGGCCATTACATCATGTGCATATCACCAGCACCTGGAAGATGAAGTGGGGAAGAGTGGATAACTATCCATCCATCCTCCAACTCAGATGTTGGAAAAAATACCATACACACACACACATAGAGAGAGATATATACATATGGGTTTCATAACATGGTGCTCGACGTGGGTGGAGTGCATATAGAAATCACAGGGAATAAAAAATGGTATACATTTATAATATCAAACACACAATCTCAATCCTATGTGTTCAAAAATGGGGAAATAACTATATAAAACATCATCACATCAAATCAAAACCTTTGAAACATCTTCTATAACTTTTAAATTTACATCACCGCTAAAAAATCCACAAGCTACAATTAAAATTTCAGCCTTTAATTATCATTAATTTATTTTCCAGGTTTTCATTACCAACCCCTTTCATTAACAAATACACCTTGTTTTGTATTTATATCCCATTAGTTTATATATAATCATTAACTATTTAAACCATAAAACCCGTCATTAATTAATTTTTTAAATATTCCTGTATAAAATTATTATCATGCATTTAATTACATTACTACTTAGGCTACTAGCATAACACATCACATAACTGCAACAGATAGTTCAAATTCCAAATACCAATAGGACAACGTCCAATTTCACATCCCTATTTCATAATTTCCAACACAACCACCATCGTTGCCCCATTGTACATGCATCACAACATAGACAATTACAATGAATCGCACCAACACAACCAAGACACAACACATAAATTATTTCACAAACACAAACCATACCACACATATAGTGTTTTACAAATTATTCATAGGGGCTTTCATTTAATCTCACTTCTTTATTTAAGGGTGTTATCACAAAAATCATAAGATCCCAAGGAATCCAATTCCGTAACTGGGTATACATAATTATCCAATTAAATTCTAAGTATTTTCAACAACCACAAAACATGGATTCCAAAAATCATCAACAAGTACACAAATAAGTACCCCCAACGAACACTATTTTCAGTGCGGTTAAATCCCATATAATTTCAATAAAAAACAGATCAAAATGGAAAAAACATACTTGTATTCCCCTACCCTTATCAAATTAATTTTATCAATTCATTTATATTTTTCAATTTGTATGAATCTATTTACACATATATAAACATAAGGACCCCTCCCCGTATAATGCACATTAAAGAGATATAAAAGAAAATCCTACCTAGAAGAATGTAGCTTTACACAAACATACTATACCAAAAACAAGGGGTGAACATACAAAAGGAAACCATCTATAGGAAGAACTCAAACTAACATCTGAAATTGGTATCCATGACTCCAAGGTAAAATCCTCTAGAACCTCTCAGCATAAGAGAAAGAAATATTGAAATAATGAGGAAAGGATATTTAATTTAGAAAGATATGATCTAAAACTTGTAGTATTCGATACGGTTTTAATTTACCATTAATGTTAGATATCCCCAAATACATGTAGTGTAAAAAATTTAAATGTCTTCATACTTTAATGAAAAATAAAATATGCTTAAAAAAATTAAAAAATATTTAAATCCCATTATTTAAGTATTTAAACCCATTTTTCATCAAAGTAAATCAAAAATGGAAAGACTATAAATTTATAGAATACTTTATTTACTACTGATCTATTATTGGTGATCTACATCTAGTTTTATGATCTACCATTAGTTCAGGGATATACCTTTAGTTTAGTGGTCTACCATTGGTGATCTACTATATGTTCAGAGATCAATCGGTTGTTCATAGATTTCCTTTTGTTTTGAGATCCACCATTAGTTCAGTGAACTACCATTGGTGATCCACCATTAGTTTAGAGATCTACCATTAGTTTATAAATCTATCATTAGTTCATAGATCGACGGTTAGTTCAGAGATATAACATTAGATTAGAGATATACCATTATTTTAGTGATTTACTACTAGTTCAATGGTCTAAAATGACCATTTTTTCAAAACACCAAAAAACTCTTCTGTTCCTTCACTAAAACATCTTCAGACCTTCCTCAAACACCTGAACCACAAAATTTCCTACAATGTAACGGGCCAAAAATTTCGGGCTATTAAAAATGGTGAATCTATTTATAATTTAATATTTTGTATCATGATGCTCTCATAATTTATGGTATTTAATTTTTCATTTGAAATCATATCATTCAAAGGGTTTTGAATTGAAAACTTATAAGTTTTTATGGATTTCTTTGTCTCAAATTTAAAGTTTTTGAGACATGTTTGATATTTCACACCATAATTTCATTTTATGGTGTATTCAATTTGATATTTCCTTCAAATATAATGAGTATATTTCATTTAATGATATTTAAATTACCATTTCATGGAAAATATATTTTATTATTTTGATTCTTATGTTACCATTACCATAAGAGTTTTTTATCTTGAATTATTTTCTTTGAGATACTTTTATTTTATTCACCTAATCTCATTTGAATAGTGTTTAAAATTACCATTTGATAAATTATATCATGAAATATATTTTATTTGTTTTATTCTTATACTCAATTGAAATCTCTCTTTTTAATGGGTTTTTATTTAAATGTTACTCAAGTTTTAATAGTTTTCTCAACTCTAAATCTTTCTATTGAGTCATAAATTTCCATTTCAATTATGATCTTATAAGTTTATTTTTCCCTACCATTTTTTCTATATGGTATCTTTCATTTCTATTTGGGGAAAATATCTATCACTTTATTTTTCATTCTTAACCATCAATTGTGAATAAGAAAAAGTTTATTTAAATTCATTTTATTTTTTAATACCATTTTTTCCATTTCTTTGATCTAATAGTGTTCAACTAGATGTCATATGTCGATAAATTGAGAAAACAATTCACAAAACCACATACCTTTTATCAATATTATGTAGATACCCAATACCTCATCATCTTAATTGAAGGATGTTTACCAAGAATTTTACATAATATCATTGGATACCCATTTTTTCATGGGTTGTCATGTTTTAATTATTGAAGGAAGTGTGAATGATTTCCTTTTGTGAGTCCATTTGAAAATGCAATGAAACCCATTTTCATTCCATGTGTTCTTTATGATGTGATGAATGAAACCAATTTTATTTCCATGGGTTCTTTATGTTATGATGAATGATTGATTTCAAGTGGAACATGTAAGTAAAGATGAGTGGAAACTGGGGTCATATTTCACCCTCCAATGCATTTTTTAAAAGTTTATATCCCATTAGATTAAATATCAAGGAGTATATTTTAGTTGTTCGTAAGTATGGGCACAGATGGTGTGGCTCCTGAATGTATTTTTTCCTACACTAATGTATGTTCCATATTTGAGAGATGTTCTACATTGTTATCATATGATCTCATGATGTGTCTTATAAAAGTAGTGTTCCCTATATTAATATTTGTGCCACATTTCTAATGTATCCTGATGTTACACTCACATTGATCATTTTTATTAACTAGTGTTTCCAAACCCTTTTGACTCATGGATTTTTCCTTATTATATGATTTATAATCTATTCTTTATTAGGTATAACGTTTTTATATATCCTCATTATACCCATATGTTCATATTATGTCCACCTATGATATTCGGTTATTATCACCTTTGTTTACCCTTATTAAGCATCTGAGTTCACCCCTTTCTTGTGATTTCTTTAATCTAGTTATAAAGATGATGGTAACCTATGTAATTTATATATGTGAGTTTATTATGGTTAGATTATTGTGAAATGTTCCCATTTTTTATAAAATAAGTTTCATTTTTAATTAGTCTTTAAATACACTAAATAAAAAGGTTCTCTGAGTTGTGTGAGAATATCATGAGATGTAATGATAATGTGATTTTTTTTCAATTTTAGCTTGTATAATATAACTATGTATAAAATCTGGTTTGTAAACTATGTTTTTTAGAACCGGGTCTTGGAGTGTGGGTTTAGGGTGCCTCATCCTCTTTCTTCTAGGTGGAAACATGAGCAATGATTTATGGGAATGCATGGGATCAATAGTGTTATTTATCAACGTGGAAAAAACTAGTATGTATTCATCTTCTTTATCCATTATCATTGATTATTACCATGTGAATATGTTCACTTATACTTAATATACACAGTCCAATGAAAGGGTTTTAATATCAAAAATATTTGGAAAAAATCTACATTATACAAATTTTTTTAGGCATGTCTCAACATAATATATATCTCCATGGATTGATTCAAAGTAATTTATATGATTTTTTGTCTATTTCATCCCCTCATAACACAACTTCATCATCACAGTGCACCACTTCCATGTAATGTTTTTATTATGGTGTGACTTCCTCATTATGATGTGGAAACCTCAAAAATAAATGTGGCGCTAATTTTCACCGAAATGTAATTATAATGTGACTGATCCTTCTATGGTGCAACTGTTATCTATGTAACACAACCTCATCTTCCACAATGCAATGATACATTATTTGTAATTGTCTTAAATAATGAAACCATCAAATTAGTAGTGTTGAATTTTACATATTAGAATTTGAACCACTTTAGCTATGTCCTTGACTCTTACGTATCATGAGAGTGGTGAGTTTTACTTTGACATTCCACCAATCTTACATGTTTGTATCTCATGGTACTTTGAAAAGACCTTTACTTATCATCAGTATTGGACATATTTTTTCACTACTTCATATCTGAATTTTATGTATGGAAAAGTTCAATTTTACATATCACCATACTTTTCTAATTATTTAGTAAATACTCAAAATAACTCATAAATTTTGAAAAATAAATCTTATGTTCTAACTAAATTCACTCTTATTCTACCCATGATTTTTATAATTTTTAAGCTTAGATTTTTAATGGATCTTATGTTTTACATGGAGGTTTGAAATGAATCTTATGAATTTTATATTTAATTTTAAACATACCACAGTTTTTCAAATTTATCCATATCTACAAATATATTTTACTTTTACACATTCTAGGGTGGCTTTGGGATTTTCAATTATTTTTAGCATTGAGTCAAAATGACTCATACACATGGTTACAATGAATCAAATCATTGTAAAAATTACTTAATTTTCATCCACTCTATAGAATAATTAACATTTAAATGAAAAATCAATAAAAATACACATTAATATGTGGATTTTCCAATTAATTCTAGAATTTAATAAATTCACATAAAACTCAAGAATTAATACGTTTTCACAATAAATTAAAATTTATTCCTAAAACCTAATGAAGTAAAAATTACTAATAAAATAATAAAATGGAGGAATTTAAAAAATTAAAATATAGAATAAAATATATTAAAATATGAGCTTCATCAATTATTCTTTTAAAGACATCATGATCAATCAAATAGATAAATTGGTGGTCATGAAGGTGATCAACTCCCTTGTAAATACCCATATGGTGTCCTGAGAGGCTTTGAGTCTATGATACTGATAGAGGGTATTATCATCAAACCATCAAGTGGAGCAATAATATGAGTAAAAAACCCTACAATTGGGGGTAAATAAAAATGTCAATTATCTAATATTCTTGCACAGGTTGGATGATGCATATATTTATTGTGATCATCCATAGTAAAACAGCTAGTAGCTGCAGATCATAAAATTGAAAAATCTATTATTCTAGTGGAACAATCATCAGAGACATCAGATAAAGTTGAAGATCATTTTTTCATTTTCACATTAATTTACTCAGTTCCAACATATATTCCAGTCCCCATAGTGGGTTCTAGTTAAAATTTAGAGTCTCTTATCCTATAGAAATCTATGAGAAAACTGGTGTAGTAGGACATCTAGTAGTTAATCTGTGGGACCCCCATGGGAGAATTATACCATAAGCCTCCAGAGATTCGATATATGTTTATTACTATAAGTTATGGTGGATTTGACTATAAAAAAATCCATTTATATATAAAAAAAATTATCGATGAGAGGATCTGGATAATAAGATTCAACTAGAGATAGTAAGGACTGATAATGTGATTCACTCTTAAGAAATTAAATCCATGACACTTCAAGTTTTAGTACCAGGGTGCATAGAAGAAGCTGGTGGGTTGGAGATTTAAAATTTTTCATCATTGAATCAATGAAACTGAATCATCTCTGGCGATCCAAGACTTGGTATAGGTCTAAGGATCTCGCAAGAATTTTATAAGAAAAAAAATAAATAAATGAGTACCTCATTCAATTCAACAGTGCATTCAACTATAGATATTCACTAGCGGTCATTTCTCAAAGGGTCTAATATCAATCACCTCAATATTTGCCACACATGATTCTGTAATCCACATGTATTCCAATCATAAAAATCTATGTGCTAGCGTGGAGCTCTGACGATTCCTTCAAATTCGTGAAGAACACCTTGATCTTATCCATTTGATCCGTCGAAGTCATTCCTGGATCAAAAAATAAGATAGATACTTTATCTCTCTAGGATGTGATAGGATATAAAACCACGTAGTTCCAAATGATGAATAATATATGCAATAATCTTCTCCTCTATTTATATGGTGGATTCCCCAAATACCCGGATAAGGTTTCTTAACCCTCATATATCCAACTTCCCCTAAATAAACAATAAATGAAATGTTATGAAAGACTAAATGTTTCCTTAATGTAATTTATATTTTAAAGCCTACTTGTAAAATATAATAAATATATTACATGACAAACCAAATTCATTGAAATGACTCTTAATTCCCACAAATATTAAACGAATGTTGAATAATATTATATTCATTATTATAATATTTCAATATATTCCCTTAATACCTTGGGAATAATTTTAATAAATAAATTAAATCCAATTATTTTATACATTAAAAATAATGAATTTATTTATTCATTGGTGATCTTTAATACTTGGAAAACTCTTTGACCCTATAGTGGCGGCCCACTATGTCATATATACCTACTCACCAAAATAAGGTATATTCCTGAATATGATGTTGTGTGTGACCTTTTAGGCACTTATCTTGATAGAAATGAATATTATTCATAGACCATGAGGGGAGTATACTACCCATCATGGACCCTAAATATATAATTAAAAGGCATAGTAATGACAATCTTCTTACGAACATGCACTATGTCATATAATTTTTTTGTCTCATGATATCTCATAATGAAGGATGCACACATGTGTCATAATCATTCCTTGCATTATTATTTGTTAATATAAATGGATATAAATTACTTTAAATATCTTGGACAATTATTTATAAAGGTAATAAAATACTAATCAATTTGGCATGAGATATCCCTTACTCAACTCAGAAGTGGTAAATTTTATCATGATCATTCAACTACTGTCATATCACCAATGATGCACTCAAAACAAGTTATCACACGAATAATTAAATGTCATTGTTTTTTCCATGCATTAAAGTATGTGATCAAATGATATACCTTGATAATTGTCACAAGTCAGGAGACCAATACACACATTTGTAGATACAAAACCCAATAACACTTGAAACATGTTGTTTTCCTACTGGTAGTTTTGTCCCCATGATCATACATACTAGAGATCACAAAGTGTTAAATTCATGAGAATAAGTCTCAATTATTATGACCCCCTCAGACTTGATAGTCAAACATAAATTGTGTACACTATGTATGATGTATCTAGACTATAAGACATATGTTTAAGATTAATGTTATAGTATCTTGAGTTTCCATTATAGCATGGGAACTGTTATAACCTTTTGATATGAAAATTAATCTATATTAATTATCATCTAAATAATTGATGTGTAAATATAAACAATACAATGGTATGTTTACATCATGTATGAATCACTATATACATGGTATAGTAATCCAAAGGAAATATTCTAGTTGGGTCTAGGGAACCCACTATTGCAAAACCCCCACTTATACTAGAGCCAACTTGCTAACTAAAAATGTTATCTCTCACATGATAAGATCATGTTTTTATTATGTTATAGATTTATTCATGGGCCTAACATATTTCAACTAAATGATTATTCTATTATCTATGACCTTACCTCGTTGAGTAAGACTTCTCAAGAGATGATATTCTGGAGTTCATATCTTTTTTCCACTGTATAAACAGGACATCTTGGCCAGTTTCAAGAAAATAATTATCATCATGATAAAAATTTAATTACTAGGTTCAATTCCAAGAGCTGTAATAAATCATTACATATTTTACAATGCTTCTCTAGCTATCTAAGAATCCACAATGAACTTGGTATTTATAGATATGGCTACTACTCTTGAATAAGATTTTCTAGCTCATTAACTTATCCTAACTATGATATTTGATCGTAATGATCTATAGGAAGACTATATCATTCCCCCTTATAACTAGTATCCCTTCCTCTCTACATACTAGGTATATATTCTTTGTACATATTCAAGTACTCTTGACTAGTTATGACTCTTTCTTTAGAATTTCTCCTACATACAGGTGGTATTTTTCTACCATAAATTTTTTGTTAGAAATATCATTTCTAGTACATATCATGGAATACATGATGGATCCATTATATAAGAATATGAAATTCAAATCACCACATTAATCTTATCATATGCCACATGAATGTATTCTTGGAGAGATTTATTCCATCTGATATTAATAAAAATTCTCTCTTGAATTTTTTTAACTTGTATTTTATCAATACCTTGTCATTATATTTACTATTAACTAGGTCTAAGAAATAGTTATGTATAAATCATAGATAATATTCTTCAAAACCTAGGTTTCTACTTTAACTCCACTCTATAGAGTTACTTTCATTCTAGTTTGAATATTTGTAAGTTCAATAGTTGTTTTCCATATGTTACCAAACATATTTCACTTATACAATAGTGATACTCCCACAAACCACTCATACACTTGGGAAAAATCATTCCAAATGAATATTATATTTTCTTATTTCCTAATTCAATCCAAAACTAGATTTCAATAACTTTCACCCCTTATTAGATTTCTATGATGTCATCATCACTTTCTAGTGGAATAATATAGACACCTTCCATGATTGGTAGTCTTGAAATCCATAACCCAATTTAATTACCAAATAAAATAGAAATGAGAAGTAAAATTATAATGAGTTTATACATAAATACATGGTATTCACAGATCGAGCCTTTTTATTAACATGATTGTACCATCCATGTAAACTCTTACATGAATACCCACCATAATGTTAAAAATAATAATCCCCTTATACTTTGATACATGGAATCCATTTTTTAATATCAATTGATATTTTCAATTTTATTCAATTACCATATATAGCTTACTTATAGTATTTATTATTTTAAATGAATAATTTATCATCAATTTTGGTGAATGTAAAACCATTATAATGGTTTTAACCTTCCTATGTAGTATGTGTCTCTAGAACAATCCTTTTTCCACATGATCTTATGGAACAAATTCCCACGCCAACTATTTGTGAATATTTGGAATTGACTAAATCCAAGAAAATATTTTTCCCACTATCTCAAATATAAATATACACCCTTTTTTAGAAATATAATCTATAACATTACTAGATATTTTCTATCTTAGGGTTTTCTATAATATCCTGAGAAACATTAGGATAATTATTATATAGGCACTTTGTCTTTTTCATGATGCAAGTTTGTTTATATCATAACAAACTCTTTGGATCAAAACATAATCTCTAATGAAATAATGGATTTTCACCATACTATAACTCATATTATATCCATTTTTCATGTTTTTAGAATTGTTTTATTGTATAACAACTTTACTTTAAATTCATCTCTTGAAAAATAATAGAAGTGTTTGCAATGGATATAAGTTACAACATTGATACCCATTTTACTTATATCATGACTCTAATATGTATTAGGAAATATGCATTTAAGAATTAATACATGATAAATTATATAAATCAATTATGACATGTAAGACTCATCATCTATCTTCCTAATTAACATAATAGCTTTGTTGTGGATAAGGTATTGTACATTTAGGAATTATTCCATTCTATGTTGTATTGATCGATGAACGTTTGATCAAGATATTATCTGATACATGGGCCCAATGAAACTCATATCTTCTAACTGCATATATACAATAATTCATTTTCAGATTCCTTAATTAACACTTAAAAGAATATTATGAATTATATTTACCACTAGCTTAACCTTATAACAGTTCACACTCTCTTGTTGAACTAATTTTGAAATCATTGTGACTTACCTTTATTTCTAAAGATTTAGTTATCCAAAAAAAATTACATAATTGTGTTTATAGTACCAAAGGTCATTAACTCCAAATATTTTAAAAAAATACTAGTTATATCCATGACAACTACTAAGTTTTTCTAGAAAAATTATTATCTTTCTATAACTGGGTATATAAGTCTTATATTTTATATTCATCGGGTATTACCAATGATTCAAACATTATTAAACTATTTGTTGAGTACTAAACACAGTAAAAAATTAATTCCTAAATTTTAATAATGCTTCCTTTTTTCCAATGGAAATATGAGATTAATGTTTTAGTAATACAAATTTTTTTAACTAGAACCATTTACCTGAAAGTTAAAATTTTTGTGCTTCTCAACACTGCCTTAGGAACCACCCTTTCTTTTCCCCTTAGAGAACACACCTTACACCACATAATATTTCTATACTTACTTTGGTACTTTATTACAACACACATTGTGATAGACAAATTTTATTTAATACCCATGAAGTATGACAGAAACATCACATACAATTGATGAATATATCTGACGAAGAAGTGACTAATTTCTTCTTCTATTGAATTTAAACTTCTATATACTTGTTTCATGACATGAGAAGAAAATATCTTCCTATATTATAATAAAATTATTTTATTTGAAATATTTTTTTAAGGTTATTTTGGTATCACACTTGTTATTGGCCTTTTCACCATGTCTTTTAACATGTTCACCATAAGAAATAAAAATTAAACTTTCTTTTAAGTTCCTATTCTCTTGGAGAACCTTACCTAAAATATATCGAAGATTTTTAATCCATACTAATTATTATCTAAAAATAAAAAAACATGATTAAATTAGATAAGAATATTTAAGAAAGGTATGTCTTGAAATATCATGATCCACCTTTCAATTTACACGTCTCCAATATAAACCTCATCGTATTCATATATTTCTTCACTTTCTCCTTGAAAGATTCTCAAATATGCGACAACATGTTAAATAATCCATGTACGAATGTTTCATACAAAAATAACATTGGATGTTAGTGGTAGAATTATGGAATATCCATCATATTTTTCATACATGAACCTCTTAGAATAATTTTTATACCCCCACTTCCTGAGGTGGATTAATAGGTATTGGGGATGTCAACACCTTGAATTTGTGATATCCTAGTATTTTGTAAAAGAGTCTATACTACCTATTAGAAAATCATGCCATCTTGGAAATTTTATTTTTCCAATATACTCATAGTGTACTTGTTTTATTACTTTTCATTTTCTATAAAAAAATATATCATATTAGTAATTTTATCTTGATTACCAATTAGACATTACCGATTATTTAAATCATTAATTGTCTCCCCCTAATTTCTCAAACTCTAGAAACCCTCTGGACTAAAATCAGAATACTCTATTGATTTTTTATTCTAGTGGAAAGGATCCTTAAAACCTAGCTTCATATTCTATAAGTTATGGATACATCACTACTTATAGAGTTCAAGGTAAGATTTTGACTGGACAACTATATTAATTTAGGCTCCTTGATCTGTTGGGTGAAGATCCAACTTCTAAAATAAAAAAAATTGATTTAAAGAATTCTTGACTATAGATTTGTAACAAGATAATTATGGATACTCCTTTTCTGAAAACATTAGTTATGTCAACTTATCACTCTCATACGAACACCTCTGTAGTAGGAGGATCACTCAATTTTAGTAGTTGATCACCCCATACACCTATTTTTGTTCCAATTAAAATGATGGTAGGAATTTATGACTAAATATTTCATTGAGGTTTTTTAATATTTCTTGATAAATGTAATACTTTTTTATTAAATATGTTCATATTATGTTGTCATTCTCATAGTTGAACATTCATTAATAGAATACATTCATTGCTTCTTCCAAAAAAAATTCCTTTTTATAATTAATGTGTTCCCACAATAAATATGCACATGTATAAAATAATAATCAATGCATAATGAAAATAAATTACCTAAAAGTATTAATCTTTTAATATTGGCTGATATATTTAAACTCAATGGATCAACTGTGACCTAGGGGTATTGTACCTGAGTCAAGTCTTAACTCATGATACATCTCACCCCTGGTTCATTGTTTTCATTTAATATCTAGTGTACAACTTATTCTTGGTGGGGTACAGGACTTACATCATCATTATCAATAGTACATCATTAAGTGAACACAAATGAGGGGTCTTAGGAAGCAAAATATATATACAGATATGAATGGTCGTGGATGCCTTTATACAAATTGAATTAAAATGATGATGCGCAAATGGTCATAAAATTAACTAATTCTAAAAAGCATCGCACATAGGTAACAAATAATAAAATAAAATAAACTCATACATACACAAGTTTTTTAAGTTCTCAAGACCAGTCAATAGATGAAATAAATGCGTGATAAAATTAAATTATAATAAATTTAAAATTGATTTCTGTTAAATAAATTAAATAAAATTATTTATTTCAAATGATTTATTTGTATATAGTTATAACATTAATCCAGTAAAATTAAAAAATTAAATTAATTTACTTAATAATAAATTTATTATTATTTTTTTAAAATTCAAAAATTAACTTAAATTAATTTTGTAAATATAAAATATTATCTGAGGACCACTACTCCATCCATTCCCACTGCGGGTTGGGTCATAAACCCATAGTCCCATTTGGGACAGGAAAACCCCATACATAACTATGATAATATAGGCTTCCCTAACCCATTAGGGGTCTAACAGACCCATCTAGGGCTATTCTGGGGTGGTTTGGGTCTAATAGGACCCACGACAAGTCTTGCAAACCCGATCGAGGGGACATGCCACCAGGGGAAGGGTTCATGCATGCTTCTCACCATTAAATAAGAATTATGCTCATAGGTAATAGTGATCTATAGTTCCAACATGACTAGAAGTGGTCAGCTAGGACCGAAAATAGGTGGTTCATCCATAGTGCGCATTAGCATGCCAGCTGGGAAGGAGAGTGAAGGATAGGCCCATCGGTGGTCCAACATCTATGGTGGGTGATGTCAACAGAGCTTGGAGTAAGAACTGGAAATAATGGACAATAAGACGAAGGTGGGGTGGCTCGGTCTGGTCAGAAGGAGGTGTGACAGTTTTCTAAATAGTGTTCAGTGACTGGGTGATGGTGGTAGCCTTGATAGTGAGAGGAGGACGAAATAAACCCTAGGGAAGCTTTAAAATCATTTTTTTAATGGTAATCTTTTTACATGTGTATCCCAACATTTAATTTAAATATTATTTTGTTTTTTTCATGTGTGGAAAAACCACACCCACCCATGGGTTTTCTTTTTAGCCCCACCACCTCCAATTGTCAAGATCCCCCCCCCCTTTTAAAATTAATTCATATCTATTATAAAAAAATATGACATGCCAATAACCCCTTATTTTCTTCTTTTTAATCACCTTAATATAATCCCTTCAATTCGTCAAAGGTGTTTTGGGATTAATCATTCAAAGAGATCCTTTATCTCTCTAGGATGCTGGAGGAGAGATAAGCTCTCAATTTTGAATGATGAATAGTTTATCGAATGAGCTTTGCCTCAATTTATTTAGTGAATGTCTAAAATACCCAGAAAGATGTCACCACCCCCTGTATATCTAACTCCAATAAATAAACAATAATGATATAAAATGAAGAATTATCTATTCCATTAATGTTATTTAAATTTTATCACCTACTTGTAATACATAGTAAAATTATTATGTGATAAACTTATGTCATTAAATAAACTCATAATTATGGCTAATATTAATCAAACCTTGAATAAAATAATATTCATTCATATAATATTTTCCATATATTAACTCAATACCTTCTGAATACATATAATAAATAATATCAATCCAAATATTCTATACTTTAATAATAATTAATTAATTAATTCAATGGTAATCATTAATAATTAGAAAACTCCTAGACCTAATGGTTGGGATAACCATTCCCAATATACCTATTCAGAAGATTAGGGTAGATTCTTTAATATTCTATTCTATGTGACCCTCTAGTCCCTTATCTTGATAGCAGTGAATATTATTCAAAAACCAATAGCAGCATCTAGAAACTCATCAAGGCCTCTAAATGTTTTGAAAATGGTGGGACCAATGATGTGATGAACGATTCATATAAGAGTAAAAGGGAAAAAAGAACAAGAAGAAGATATTGGTACACATATATTTATGTGGTTTGGGAGTATTTTTGACATCTATGGAGAGGCTGAATATCACTATGATTTGGGATCACAATTTATAGGGATGTTTTTAGAGTTTTTCACATAGTAACCCTAGCTTAAATTGGGATAATATAGAGCATTAATAACTATGCCACAAACCATATAGAAAGTATCCACTATTATATTGAAATAGTGGTTGGAATTCTGAATTCCAGTAGTGATTTGGCCACCCAAGTCCATGTTACTATAGTTTCCAATGACTGGAATTCTGTAGATCTATAGTACCATTGTCTCCAAAAGTCCTCGCTACTACCGTGCCCTGTTAGTTTCGGATTATCAGCTCTACTATAGTCGGTCAGATTATCTTCCTGTTGAAAACATGGGCCACAAGAATTCATCCCAGCATCATCCAAAATGAATCGAGATTCAATAATCCAATAACAAAACGATAAGGAAAATTCATAGTAATGAAAACCATTATACAAACATGCACTGTGTCTTGTACTATTTTGGTCTTCTAATGTCTCAAAAATCATGGCACACTCTTGTGTCATCATCCATCATTTCATTATTATTTGTTGATCTAACTGAAAAAACATACCTTCAACTACCTTAGACAATGATTTATGAAGGTACTACTATCTTGATCAATTAGGCCTGAGATATCACTTCCTCAACACAGATGAAACAAATTATATCTTAACTATTCATCCAATGTCATGCCACCAATGATGCACCCAACAAAAGTTACCTTATTACGACATCAATATCATGTTTTTTTCCTTGCATCAATGTATGTGATCAAATGATGCACAATGGTAATGATATGAAGTTAGGAGACCAATGCATAAGTTCATAGATAGAAACAACCAATGACGCCTAAAACATCTAATGTTATTATTGGTGGTTTTGTCCTCATTATCTCTCCTACTATAGGCCACCAAGTGATTCCTTTAAAAGAATATCAATTATTATGATCCCCTAGAACCTAATAGTCAAACATAAACTATTTCTAGTCAGTATGATTTATCTAGATAAAAAGACATAAGTTTAAGATTAATGTCAAAGTATCTTGAGTTTCTCATTATATCATGGGATGTATTATGTCATTTTGATACGATAATTAATCTAAGTAAATTACCATTTAAATAGCGTACATAGAAATATTAACACTGTAATGGTAAGTTTACATCATGTATAACTCACTATATATATAGTGTGGTAATCAAAAAAGTACTATTCATGTTGGGTTTTGGTAACCCACTATTACAACATCAAGATATAACTCAAGATATTGAAATGGTCTCTAAATAATGACAATTGTCCAATGAAGGGACAAGTATATAAAACTATCTCTATAATCATCTGGATAAAATTGGGGAGATGATAATAGAAGATTAAGAGAATAATCATGATATTGAAAAGGCATAGGGAGTATTATACTATCAGGGACCACAAGCTACTATTAGAGGAGGCGGTGGATACTATAAAGTTTTCCAAACTTCATCAAGAAATTGTGACTCAGAGAAACCACTAATCTAACTTAAAGGGTCAATAAAAATCATGTTTTAGTGGTTTTTTTGAAATTTTATCTCTCCTATAATTTTTATAACCAATTGGTAAGAGGTTCCAAAATTATGGATTCTCCTTCTATTTTAGGATTAATAAATGAAAATTATTATTACCTAAAACTATTTTTAATTTCCTCAATTCTTGAAAATTATTGTAGCAGAAAAAGGGTAACATCATAATAATTAAACACATCTAAACATTTCATGGGAAATGAATTATATAAATCATAGTTTGGAAACACATGATTTAACGATGGAATGTATGAAAAAATTCATTATCTTAAAGGTATATTCCCCTGTATAGATATAGGTGATATATATACATGAAAAATATACTATCACCATAAGTTGAGGTCAACTTGTGAGACAAAATACTGCAAAAATTAATTTCTTCCTGATCTTGTGATCTTAGAGGGATAGAGGAAGTTTGGATATGTGACACATTTAGTATCACTATAATATAAGTTTTTTTTAATTTGGGTATAAAATTTTGAATTAATTAACTTCATAGAAATTTTTAAGGGGGTGTTGCATGGGGAATTTACTGCTCAATAGGGTACAATTATCTTAAAATTACATCTTTGAAAGTTCTGTATAGACTATCTAAACCAAAATATATGTTAGGAACATAGGAATGCACTATATTTTTCCGTGATCTTTAGAACTAGAGAATATGACTTGGATTTTTTTAAACAAAAATGGTGTTCCCTATATTATTTATGTATTTTTTACTTTTATCCCAAACTTTTTATAGTTTTATGAGAGGAATAGGCATAGTGAACAAGAACATTAATTTTTCTTAGGTTGTGCTTTTATAATTTTCAACTTGACAAGATTTTGGCATTTTTTCACTTTCTAAAAATTTGAAATTTTCCTAGGATATGCAAGGTGTAGTCCTAGAAAACAAATAGTAGACTTTTTATAAGGATTTTATTCATGGGTTTTTAACCTAACAAGTACTGTGTATCTTTATTTTGATAGTTTAAGGTCATACAGTTTAGACTAATGGGGGATGATACTTAAGGTCAAGAAATTTTAACCAAAAGTGGATAATGTTTAAAGTCATATATGTTTGACCAAAATATGAGGTATTATATATAGTAATTATGAAAATGTAATCCAAATGTGAATGAAGGGTTTGATACCAACATCGATGGCCTTAGAGAGAGATGCATGTAGTTTAAGTTCATAATTCTCAAACTAATGGGGAAATGTGAAAACCTGAATAGAGGAGGGAGTCCAAGAATGAAGCTCTTCTAAAACATTTAATTAAATTTTGGGTATAATATTAATTGTAGCTTGGGTTGTTTAAATTAGGAAATAATGAAATGAAACAAGAATGTTGAGGATGACCACTAGCCAAATTTGAATAAAAAATTCCACCACCATACAGTTAAGGTTATATGGGGTAGAGAATCTCTCTATTTAGGATGAAAGCTTTCTATTATCTAGTTATTGGAAAGTTAAATACACAACAGAGTAAATAAAACCAAATATGGGGTACTTTAAGTTTTGTTACACTAAGTATCGATAACCATGAAATATTTATTGTAATTAAATTACCTATTCTAAAAGTGAGGTCTATCATAAGAAAATATTAAAAAGGTAATTAGTACACTTTAATTTAGGATTTACGAATATTGGATTTTTGTAGGATGCTAAATGGGAGTGGAAGCAGATAAGGATTTGTACCTCGATTCTAGAAACATAGATCAGATATTTCTATGTATCATGTAATAATAGGAATCAAACCACATTTTGTTTTGGTAAGGTCTCTTCACAGAACTAGTTCATGTACAGGGGTAGAAAGTTGGATATGGCTGTATCATAGTGTAGGGATTATGGAGAAAACCCTACATGAGTGAGTAAAATCTTATTTACTAGGATAGAGAGGGGAATTAGTGTTTATAGGATTTGTGTATGGATCTATTTTGTGGACTTTTAGTGCCACTATATATCAAAAAATAATAGTAATAAAGACATATTTTTTTCTTGGGGAGTCTCTACATAGATCTAGATCATGTATAGGGAAAATGGTAATGAAATGGATGGGTTTTCTAATGAGAGAAGGGAGAAAACATGATGTGAATGAGATATCAAACTAAGATGATGTGAAATAGTTCTATCATGGTTCATGGACAATGAAAAACATGATATGAATGTATGGGGTACCATGAAATAATATTAAGGTCAATGTTATTTCCATCTAGACTCAAAACAAGAAATCCATGGTTTGTTATGTATTATATGAGGATAAGAATAACATCAAAGATAGTTCTCTAGTATGGTGGAAATTGTTTCTCTAGAATTGGATTTTTCTTGAGTTGAACCACATGATGGGACTCTTACATGAACCGTACCCTCATATTAGGAGATTAGGTCTTACAAAATTAACCAATACAAGAAACTTGAAGGATATGTTGGATGGTATATATGTCATTCCGTTTAACATCATTTCATAGGTGAAATATAATATGTAGTTTAAATTCTTGTAGTAAGGATGTATCCCTCTCTATGGATTTATCCCATGCATGGGGAGGGGGTGAAGTCTGAAACACCAAATAAAGGAAACCAATATGGGCTAATGAAGTCTTAAACACCATGAATAAGTAGAATATTTCCATCCTGATGTAGGTCTATTAGAAGGCCTATCATGAATGAGTAAGAGCCTATACAATAGGATGGGGAGTGGTTATAGTCGATAGAATTTATGGTTGGACCCAAGTAGAGTCCTCTATCTTTCACTATGTATCCTGTAATAATATGAATCAGCCTACACATAGTTCTAGAATATGGGGAGTCAATTTTTAGTCCTAATATAGGATTATGGGTGGGAAAACCAAACACTAGAAACTCTTTCATGGATCAAGCGATCATAAAAGGTATCAGGTCATATAAATAAATCACTGTAAGTGGTTTATTGGATATACAGGGCGGACTATGTATTGAAATTTAATGTCAAAAAATATGGACTCTAGTTCCATGCATCTTAGGTTTGTATGACTAAGACTTATTCAAAAACGTTTAAAATCCTGAAAATGTACTTTTATATAAAACTTTTCAAAATAATTATTGAGAGACCCTTCATTTGTGGTTGGAGTTTTATTCTCTCTATCCATGGAGATCGAGGAGTAAGCTCTTGTATAGGCACCAATTTTTTGCAAATAAGACTAAGCTATATTATGAGTATTCAGAGTCGTAGAACCTTCATAGGGGTAAAATTGTAAATTTAAAATAGCATAAGTACTTATAAAAATTATCCACTGGTTTAGATGAATTTGAGGTATAATTATTACTCTCTTGTTAACAAAACACGGGATTTTGAGTGTGATGAGGCCTTGATAAAATTATCTTAATTATAAAAATACAATTTTTAGACCTTGCACAAATTTGGGAAGAATTGATTATATCTCGCAAACAAAATATCATATGAGAAAAATAAGATCATGGTTGAGTCTATAATGGAGTTTATTTAAAGGAGAGGTGTTAATTTTGTTTTAACTGAGTCCCTTTGGTGTTTACCATCACAAATGGACTAATTAATGAATTAAATAATTAATTGGTTTATTATGGAAAATCCTAGAATACCTCTATTTATATCCATATTATGTTGATCTCTATGGTTATACATTATTGACAATGTGAACCATAGAGACAGGGGAGGGTATAGAGAGAGGATATATTTTTTTGGTAATGATGTCAGATCAAATGAATAAGACTTGATTCTTTACAATGATAATGGGGAGAGCATGGCAATAATGATTGATTCAAGTGTCATATGTTATTCCTTGAGGCATGGATTTTTTATTGTTGATTTTTTATATGTTCTATTTTTTCTTTTTGAATTGAAATATTATTCTTTAATCAACTTTAAAACTACATAGCCCTATCAATTTATGAATTTCTAATTGTCCTAAATTATTTTGTTTGATTTTTTTTATCTGTTCTTTTAATTTCACACCTATGATCTATAGTTGGGTTCTCAATATCCATCTTTGATTATCAATTTAATTTTTTTTTGTATTTCTACATTGTTCTTCATGTATTCATCATTTTCCTATGGTCAGGACAACAATTCAAATTTCATCATCCAATTTAAATCATGATCAAATTCCTAGACCATGTGCGATTATTGGATTAGAAAATAAAGATTGTTCCATGTGGAATGATACTCGGATGGTGGTGTATCATAAAGATAGGGAGGTGTGATCTCAATACATAGTTGTTATGTGATGGGAGACAAGATACTCATGTGGTTGGTGATCAATTTCTTTTTTGGTAATCGATGGTCAGATATCAATGTATGATAGTGTTACACCCATGACCATAGCCATTGATGAAGTAAAAAAGTTTAATTAGAGTTGAAATCAGAGAAGATAATGAAATTTTAGGGGGTGGGAATGAATCTATATCAATATACTTGTACTTGTTTTCTCATGCATGAATTATATTCAATATAGTACAATTTAGTTGATTACGTATATATATCTTACTAGTATTATGGGTTATATTTGGTATTAGAGATGTGTTTGTTATAGGTTGTTATAAGATATGGCATCCCATGTTGTGATATATGCCTACTTAGTGTTAGTCATCAACCCTTGTCCAATTGGAGGTAGTCTTGGGGAGACACTCTCAACTTACTATTGGCCCAAGAAATTCTTCCATAGGTTAGGTAATGTTACCTATATTTGAGCATAACATGTGTAATATGTAATGTCCTTCCCATTTTTTCTCAAGAGTTAGGGTATTATTCTTAAGAATCATAGGCATTCTTAAATATAAAATCAATTATCACTGGATGTATAAGAAAAGTCAGTCCTTCTTATTCGATGATCATGTGATGCAATTTTCATAGATCTAAATATTGTGCAATATGTTTAACCTTTTATCATCAATTCACTTTGATTCGTAAAATTTTATTTGGGTATGTTTATCCTATGATTTTTTATCATAAATGGAAATGTGAAGTGAATTTATTTTCACTTCGATAGAAAAAACAGCTTATGTCCTATATACTAGTGAGTATGGGGTTCCTTTTATAGTCGTATGATATGTGGTGTGATAAGACCACAAAGTATAGGAGTTTATTAGGCCAAGAATTCTTGTCATTACCCACCATATTATAAATAATATTGGATCTATTTTGGTTGATGGACTCTATTTATCTATTTACCATGGAATGATAGTGGAATGAGTGGTTGGATCAGATATTATACTCTTGGTATAGATTCTTTAACTCGGAGGCATGGAAATTTGTGTCATTGTTCATCAGTACTATATGAGGGACTCCAAATATGGTAATGATATTGAACTTCAATAAGTTGGAGAAAAAATTTGTTATGAATTATTTTAAGGTTACATCTTTAACCAATTTCTAAAAGAATTATGTAGTGATAAGAATAAACATAAACTAACTTAATATAATTTTTCATGTAACCAACTTGTCCCCCTTTAGGTGTATCATGATATTATATTAATAATTTTGGTATTCAGGGAGAATAGGTTGGGATTTGCAATCTCCCTTTAAATGACATAACTCCTTGGGACCAGGATTACCCTAGTTTAGATGTTGGGTTTATTGGAAAATATTGAATAATTTTAATAATAAAATGCCATGTAGAAGAGCCTCATTTAATCATGGCCCATCCATACATGTAGGAACTAATTTAATTAAGTGATAATCTATTTCTTCATATATTTTGGAGAGTGCATTAAAAGCTTTTTTTCCTATCAGGTGTATATGTAACTTAAAAATAATAGTATATTAATTTAGAGATCCATTTTTTTCTCTCTTAAATGGTGATTCACTAGTGAAATAAATAAAAATTGATGTTATAGGTCAATATTATTTCATATGTATGGAAACAATTCTGGACACCACAGTGACACACTAAACATTTAAAATATAGGTTAAATTTTTTGGATCCAAAATCGGGGCTGTGACGTTTTTCAGCTTGACCAAATCAAAAGTTGTTTAAGAATATTCACCCAATACAAAATTATCCTTATTTTTTTTGATTTATTTAGGGGTAATTTTATCTTTACTTAACCATATATGAACTTTTAATAATAGACTATTAATCCCAAAGAATCACCATATTCCCTTAGAATTTGGATTAGTAGGTCAGAAAACCACAGATCCATAGAAACTCATTTTTCTATAAATGGCATGACCCAAATATTCCATTGGAATTTTTCCAAATTGGATCTTTTTTAGTTGAAAGCAAAATTATCATGATGAAATATGGCTAAATCCATGACAATGTCTTCTAAATGTTGCTTCCATGATGGTTTGAAAATCGATATACCATTATTGAAGACCAAGATAATAGTTTGAAGTTAAAGGTGAAAATTTCCAGTTTTATATCCTTGAAATATTGATGGGTGCATTGTTAACCCCAATGAAATTACAAGGAACTCATAAAGTCCTTTATGAGTGTAAAAATAAATTTTCTCGACATCACCTTCATTCATTCTGATTTGGTGATATCTTGCTTTGAGGTCTAACTTTGTAAATAATTGAGAACCATGCAATTCATTAAATATTTCATCCATAACTATTATAGGAAATTTATCTAAAACTATTATTGTGTTCATATCTCTATAATCCACACACAATTTTCATGATGAATTATTCCTTTTTACTAAAATATCCAGGCTAGAGTATGTTATCAAACTGAAACAGGTGAACCCATTCTATAATAGTTCATGATCTTGTTTTTTATCTCATTCTTGTGGTAACACAAGTGGTGATAAGATCATACTAAAACTAGTCCTTAACCAATACATAGTGTAATGGAATTATCATAGCTCCTTTTTCATCATTGGACCTTTGCTTCAAGAAAAACATGTACAAAACCTATTGTATATCTTGTGATTGGGTTGAAAAATGAGCTTCATTGTTTATTTTCTATGTTTGAAAAGTCATTACTCTATAGTATATTTTCAGCCACCTGAAATCTAATATATATATTGTAAAAATTGGTTATAATTTATCTAAGAGTCCAAAACCATGGTACTCTAATAATTTCATCCAAGCCTCCCAAATCCAACACCCATGGATTAACTCAACAATATAAATATGTAATGTTGACCTATATATTGAGCCATTTCCCATGATAATCTTCTGTCACCAATCTATGAATTTAATTTCCAACCTACCTGACATGCGTTCCTCCTGTAGACATAATGTTGAGACCAATTTCAAAGATACAGAATTTTGTATTGCCCCACTATCTAAGAAAAACATAACTAGAATGGGATTAAAATCCCCTAATTCTTTCATAGAGTAAAGTTACTTATTTTAATTGTCAAGAGCTCCATTTTTCTCTAAAAATTTAGTAGAATTGATTATCGTACACTCACCTTCCTCTTTTGTATCCATAAAATGATCATCATCCATAATTTCATTATTATCTCCAAATGATTCACCTTATACTAGAACCATAACCCTACATTTTTTTATTAAAAAACTTATGAAGTGGTCCAAACTACTAGACACATTGAAAACAAAGCCTCATGCATCGTCGTACTTCCCATTCATGTGCATTGAGGTTATGAACTCCACATTAAATAATTTAATCACCCTCAACAGGAGATTTTCTCTCACTATTGTTAGTCCCACAAGGGGTTTGGGTGATATATTCCCTGAGGGTGTGAATTTGGGTATGTAAGTATTATCCAATTCTATCAATTTTTCCATTATAACCCACTGACCTATAGGATCATGAAATCTCAAACATTAAGGTAACTTGTTTTTCTACTTTTTATTATAAATTGACCTAATAAAATCTTTACCTTACTATTCCATTACCAAATTTATCATGAAATTATCTTTTATCATTTTTAGTATTTCACACAGAAATAAAATAAGACGCATATATTTTTTACTTAGTTCACCACTACTATCTAGTTCAATGAGTATTCAATCAACACTGGTTGATGCACCAAATCACTAAAATATTTCTTCCCATTAGGGTTTCCTAGGTCACGCCTTACTTTATAATATTTTTAGGTTGGCTCACTGCAACCTCGAGATCACATCCCTCAAATTTCTCTCTTAAGACGACTACTCTTTATAAAGGAATATATTCGCATAGTTTATGGACTTATAGGTCCCTTCACCTATATCACATTCATGGTACGCATCCTCAAATGTATGTAGATTCCCCCTTGATCTCCTATTGGATTTTTATTCACAATCTATGAGCTATTTGTCATAGACTCTTCTTGTTATTATTTTGTAACATATTTAATGAGTGTCATCCTCTTATTCTTCTTCTTTATATCCTATTTCCTGGAATAATATTCCTTCTTCTTTATTCATTAATTCACAGAATAAATTCTTTCATATTCCTCTCTAGAATTTGAATCTTTAATTTTCAAAGAGTTCTCAATATCTCCAGAACTTCTATAAGTAACTTTAAATAGATCTTGTGTTTTTATTTTCAATCTAATGGTTAATATTGATTCAACTTGCACTATGATTGTTCCAAGTGTCCCATTTATTTTATGGGATTATAATATTACATTAAATCTAAATTAATCACCTAAAGATATGATTTATAACTCCTCATTTAGTTTACAATCATGTATGATTGAATGGATGAAAATATTTAACAACAGAATGGTCACTTATTTGAATCACATTCAATCTATTTCATTCTATCACCATGGTATATCCCATTTCTCTACAGATAAAATGGGGATCAATCAAATCTTACATGTATGGAATTTGTAACTATTATATGTATTCATGTAGCTTACCTGATACACAATTTTCATGTAACTACTCCATGACCTACCCACATTCTCCAGCATGATCACCTATAACTCCTTTGACTACCATACTAGCTACAGTTAGATATCTCAATGTGGCAAGTTCTCTTGTAGGGTTTGAAACACCAATTCATCCATGCTACCTAAATCACACTCTCAACGTCAGATGATTTTTGTGCAGTGTGGATTCATGTTTTCATTCATGGTTGTTGTGTCGAATTCCCTTAAAACATATAAATCCTTGAAACATGAGGGATATGGAATTCTAGCGTATCTCTTACTATAGCATGGTCCTTTCCACTATGGAGAAGTTCTTAATAAAACTTAAATATAATCATTATGCCTTTTGTAGTGTGTTATTTATTCTTTGACATATCCTTTATGATCCTTTTCCCCCACATTGAACTTACATCCAGAATTATAGAACTATATAAAATAACTCATGTTATAATCATGTTATAATTGACTCATGGTATAGACTCATTCCACAAATCCTTCACTGGGGTATATCCCTACCCCATTGTCTTGCCTTCTCACACACCTTTTTCTGGCCACACGAGTGCTCACTTGCATGTTTCTCATACCACCCACTCAAATATGTGTTGCCTAAGCTCAACCATTAGCTTATCTATAGGCTACTCAGGTACTATATGTATTTTATTCTTAAACAATATACCTATATATATTTTTTGTTAGTTATGATTGCCCCTTATGGAGACTAGTGACAAAATTGGTCAAGTCTTCTAGTTTAGCACCTATTTTTTCAATTCTAGTGTCTTTTTGTTCTATAATGGGTTTTCATCCACTGTACTTATCCATTACAATAGTGATTTAACCAGAAACTGTGCCAGTGTTAGACCCCCCCCCCCCACCCCATCTTGATTACCCTCTATGAAAACCCTATCATACACTCATAGAAGCACTAAAAAATAAAAAATAAGTGGGAAATAGAAAATAAATATAGAAGGAATACCTCTAACTCCCATATCTAGAAATCCATAGTTCGAACTGAGTCGAGTGTTACTCTTGTTTTTCCTTCCAACATTTCTCATTTCCCCTCTTTTATCTTATCTCTACTTCATTATATTAGAGGTTTTTATAAAAAGGGTATTTCCACATGGACTTCTAGAATATAGCCTCCAAACCAATGCTTTCATTCCCCTTTTATCACCTCTCTACTATAGTTTCTCCATGGGCCCATTCAAGTCACTTAGGAAATATGACTTATCAAACTCAACCAGTTATTAAATATAGCCTTTAACATCCATTTATATGATAATATATTCAGTAATAAAGTATGGAAGATAATGAAAAGATTCATATTCATCATTTAGGGACACATATATGTTATGTTCTACAAAACTCATGTGACCTCAACATGATGGTGGTAATGGCATCATCAATTCTATGGAATCTCTCAACCACATGAGTGAATAATGGTTATCCACCCTAGATACAATATGTACATATGAGTTGATAAGGATGCATCACTAGATCCTTGTAATTACTACTTCTATGAGAATCAATATAGAGTAACATTCAATATTGTTACATTGACTAGATTATAGTGGTTATCTATGGTACAATATGATGTATATGGTCTCATGGGGGTTGAATCCTTGAAAGGTGAATAATATTTTGTAACATTATTGATGATACATCTGGAAATTTGTGATTTTTATACATGCGGATGAAGGACCATGTACTATATTACTTCAAGATATTCCACACCATGAAGCCTAAAATGGGGAGAAAGATAAAGTGTCTTCATTTAGACAATATAGGAGAGTACACATCCATGGATTTTGATGCCGAATGCATAATCTAGGTCATTATACATGAGATAATAGCCCCACACAACCAAAAACATAATAGATCTACAAAAAGGATGAGCTGAACCATCATAGAAAAGGCCAAAAGCAAGGAGAGTTTGGTTAAGCTACCTAATTAATTCTTGGTAGAAGTTATTCATGTTAAATTTTACCTTATCAAAAAATCACCATTAATCCCTCTAAATTTCAAGACTCCAAAAAAGTGATGGTCTGGTAAACATCACTATTATGCTCACTTATGATTATTTGGACGTTTTTGGAATTTTCACATGTATCCAAAGATCTCAGGAAGAAGTTAGATATAAAATTTATTTCATACATCTTCATTGGTTATGGAGTAAAGGAGTTTGGATAAAATATTTGGGACTCGAATGAGAAGAAGGTGATAAAAAATAGAGATATTATGATCCTTGAAAATTAGATGATCAAGGACAGTCAATATCACCTTAGGTCTCATATAGAAAGTTCCAATAACCTATATCAGCACAACCTACCAATAAAAAGGAACAGTTCAAATAACTCACATCAACAACAAAACATGAGGCCGTAAGGGAGGATATTGATAAGGGGGGAATCAATACATTCCATAAGAAGTGAAAGAACCATCATAGGATTTGGGTGATAATGCATCCCCCAAACCTAACATTTCATATATTAAAATATCTACATAAGGAAAGATTCAATAAAAAATACATATGGAATCATAGTATTTTTTTCACAAGATAGGGGGAGATATAAGAATATTAGGACGTAGTATCTAATGTTAGAAAACACAAGTTGTTGTGTGCAATAGAGCATGATATAATGCCTTTTAAGAAAAACTAGATTTATAATTTGGTGGAACTACCCAAACATAAGAAGGAACTAACCAATAAAGGGGTGTTCTGGATTAAGTCAAATAGCAATAGAAATAAGGTCAAGATAAAGATCAATTAGTGATCAAACAATTCCTTTAGAAGAAATGAGTTGAATTCAATGATATTGTTTCAACTTTGGTGAAAATTAATTCAATATGAGTCATTTTTATTGGTTTCTATCTTATACTTGGAGTTTCAGTTGATGGACTTGAAGATGTATTTTCTTCTCAGTGACCTCACTGAGGAGATATACTTAAATATTTCTGAAGGTTTTGATGTCCCTAGGTAAGAAAAACTCATATAAAAATTGAAATAGATTATAAAAAATGAAATAGTGGCTCAAATAGTGTTACAAGAACTTTGACCCCTTCATGATGAGTCATGGATACAAGAAAACATTGGTTGACAAGTGTTCATACTTCTAGAGATTTTAGGATCATCTTTTCTTATCTCTACTACGTTATGTTTATGACATGTTTATCATTGGGGAGGAAGAAACTAAGATCATTAAATTGAGGAATTTATCCATGAATTTTGATATGAATGACTTAGAAACATCTCAGTAGATTCTGGGGATGGAGACCTCATTTTCTTTAGGAAAATGAAGTATGTTTCATGTGCTTTGAAACATTTAAACATGTATGAAGCCAAACAGATGAGAATTTCTCTACTAGTCAATTAATGTTGAGCACAAGTTCAAGTCCTTCTTCCAAGGAAGAAATTTAGGTGATAAATATTATACCATACTCCTTGATAGTTGTAAGTTCTATGATCACTGTAGTGTATACAAGTCCAAACATTACTCAAGTAGTAGTGACAATGAGTCAATTTCTCTTTAATCTTAAAAAGTAATACCATGCTATAGTCGAGTAGATTATGAGATATCTTAACTCTACATCAAAGTTATGTTTGTGCTATGCTGGAGTTTATTTTCTCTTAGACGGCTATATAGATGCATATATAGATAGATATTCTGACATCCAAAATCCTATATCATGGTTCCTTTATTATTTTACAAGATTTGTATCTTGGAAATCAAGGTTGAAGAAGTGTGTCTCTTTATCCATGACTGAATTAGAGTTCATTACTACTATAAAGGCTAGAAAGGAGATGTGGTGGTTAAAGAATTTTCCCCAGGAGTTCATATTTAATTGGGAGTACGTGGTTCATTATGATAACCAAAGTTTCCTAAACATAAACAAGAACACCATGTATCATTCTTGGATGAAACACATTGATTTTTTCTATTATTGGATACATTGGGTAATGGATAAAAAATTGTTGAGACTTGAGAAGATTCACATGAACCATAACCCGAAAGATATGCAGACAAAGGTGGTGGATCAGGTGAAGTTGAACATTTATAGATTTTCCAAACAATTACATATGTGGGGGGAAAATTAGATATGTAAATATTACTTTTTTTAATTGGTGTAGCTACTCCACAAAACATAGACTTAAATCATAATTTTTTCATGTACGAAAACTACTGCTTTAGCTAAAATAAGATAAGTCTAAGATTAAGTGGGTGTATGTAGCTTTAGGTAGGAGTTGTTTCAAAGTTTAATATCTCCCACCAAGCCTATTTAAGGAATCCAAGGGGGAAACCTTCACCATTCAAGACAATGAGCTCTTGTATCTAGTAAAAGAGCCTTAAGAGGTCTAATAGAGACAAATTATTGTGTAGAGAGAGGAAGTTTTGTAAAATATTTGTTTTTTCTTAAGAAATAAAGACATATTTTTCTTCCCTTTTCCTTATGTTTTTCATTAAAATCCAACCTAATGGTAGAATTTGAACCATTTTCCATAAATTTTACCCTCAAGAAACAAACCAAACAGGCCCTAGGATATGATTTTATACAATAGAAAATTTCACAATCCTATATTTTCTTATCCTGATGATACTGGAAAACTTTCCCCAAATTGATTGGAAATTGGATGTTTGTAAATTTGATTTACCCATTCAAATTCATATCACATATCACTCTCAAATAATCTCAAAAAATAAAAAAATTGATGGAATAAGGTGACCATAATGAAAAAGGATCCTTAGTTAACAAAGTTTGGTAGAAGGATGAACTTACCTGTCACAACAGTATTAAGAAAAAATATTGGCCAAAGATGAAAAACATCACACTGATAGCACACAAATAATATTTTTCCAAAAAAGAGAGACAAATAATAATATAAGACAAAATATATTATAGTAAAATTTCAAACTAATGATACCATAATATAATAGAGATACCTGTAATGAAAAAAACATATGTATGCCACAATGACTTATGACACACAAAATAATAGTTATAGATTTCTTCCTTTCACTAATTCTATCAAAACAAACAAAATAACATATGTTAGTAATAAAATTGGGATTACAAATATGAATATTAAATACTAATTAACAATAAAATTAATAGCTAGAAATTTTTTATTAGTGATATGAACAATGTCCTAGTGTTCCATGATAAGACTAGAATCTCTGATTCTAGTAACAACATGCATGATGTTCTCTATTTTTTTAAACCTCTATTTCCAAATTTTAATAGATGACTAGAAATTATAATTATAATAACAAAATTCATGATGTTATATAATTATTTAAAACCACAAAGTTTCATAGAAGATATCATGAATCCATCATCGAGTTTGAGAAAAAGTTGATGAAGCCTCCCCCCAAATACACTATTGGACCCATGTAAAAACCTGAATCTTCATTTCAGGTATGGATCTTTTTTTTGGGTGTTTTTGAGAAAAAGGGTAGAATTTTGAAATTTGATAAGTACATTTCGTGTACTTTGGATTACATGTTGTGTACTCGGTCACCGTGGGTAGTCGTGTATTGACCATGTAATGGGAAAGTACGTAGTCGAGTGAGGTGACCTAGAGAATGACTAAAGAGGGGCATGGTAAAGGCCTATAAATTCCTTGTATCCTCGGGGAAGAAGTCATGTATTTTTATTTTTAATTATTTAAGTTTACTAGGGTCACGTCTAATCGAAAAACCCATCTTCTTCTAGCCTCGTCTCATCCAGGAGTGATGGGAATCGCTGAATCTTCTCTAATCCACTGACCTACCATCTGTTCTCAAAATCAAACATTGTCATTTGCATTGGAATCACCTCGGTGAGTTCTTCCTTCTTCTAGAGTCTCTTCTCCAGATTTCTCTTCATTCATTACATATCCAAGGTTGAATTTTTTTGACATTTTTGTAGATCTACAACATTCTATGTTGATTCAAAGGCTAAGGTTCAGCTCTATCAATAGTACAATGTCGAGGTAGGTGGTTTGTGCCTTTATGTAGTTGTATTTGAATTATATGTGCAAAAGGTGTTTAATACCCTAGTTTAGGGTATTGTGTGTTTAAAAAATTTAACCATGTTGTTGCCTGCTATGCTTTTTTTCTTGAGTAAGGGTGTTTTATTTTTAATTGTTTTTATTACTTTTCAATGGATGTGTTTTCCCATGTTTGTTTGATATTGGCCATTGGGTATAGAACTGCCTGTTAGACTGCTTTATTTTCCATGCATAGTGTTGTTAGGATGAAGTTGATATTATATGACATTATTGTGATATGAATTTTAGTTGTTTATCCAAGTAGTATTTGAGTTTTACTTTGGATGATGGATATCATTTGTGCATGATTATATTACACAGGGTTGTGGGAACCTAGTATAGTGAGACCATAGAGGGGAATGGATGCTGAGGGCTTCCCCAGAGTGTCGGTTACCTTTCACATTGTGAGACCATAGAGGGGATGGATGTTGAGTTCTCCCTCAGAGTGTTTGTAGTATATTCTTGTGAGACCACATGGGGAATTAGATGTTGAGTGCTTCTTTAGAGATTCTATAGTTTACCGTGAAAAGACTACATGAGGAATTCATGGTGAGTGATTCCTCAGAGAGTCTTTGTCTAAGATGAACTAGAGGGGTTAGACTATGAAAAATTCCGAGAGGGTTTCTTGTGATTGATTTTTTGATTAATTGGAAAATTTAAATGAATGTATTTGAAACTGTGGGATTATTTACTTTGATTACTTACTTGTTTATTACCTCATTTTTTTCATGTTTCCATGCTATGAATATTCACTGACAGTTAGGAACAGGTATTTTGGTTGTTGCCTACTGGGATTTAACTCACACCTATTTGGGTCATGCTTTTGGGCTCAAATAAATTATATTATTGTAGGTATAGAAAAGGTCAAGAGCCCTTCTACTTCAGGTACTTGATTGATGTAAAGCTGAAGAGCATGGGACAAAGTTGAGGCTTGCGATGCTGCTAGAGTTCACTCATTTCCTTTGTACTTTGGTTTAGTATTGTATTTCAGCATTGTGACTTGTTTGGCTGCTTTCCTGGACAAATGTTACATGAATAATTTGTATATGTGCACCAGTTGTTTATTTACTTTCAATCTTCCACTGTTTACTTATTGTATGGTATTAATGCTTCTATTACTGTTATTTGTTTTTTTTTCACTGTGTTACTCTACCAATGAGGGAACAGTTTCCCCACTATCACACCCAAGGCCCTCACTTCTAGTCATCAGCCTCTGACGTTCGGGGAAATGCGCTTGAGGCTATGTGAGCAATCGGGTACGGGGAACCTTTGGGCGGCTCATGGAACCAGGATGTTAAAAAGTGGTATCAGATTAATTATTTTCTTATTTGAGTTACTCTTTGGAGCCTATATAAAGGGATAGGAAGGAAAAGGCCATTGGTAATAAGATGTGCATGAGAGTATCTGACATTTTTATAGGGAAAATCCAATATGCCTCGAATATTGCAATTTTTTTGGTTTTTCAATTATTACAGTGGATTTGATTTCACTGTTGGGTGACTCACATGTTTTTTGTTATTATCGTTGATATTATTGAGGTTCTAATTATGTTGCAACCCGATGAGATTAGGGTATTCTATCTCATTCATCATATAGGCACTTTCTATAGATCACATTTCATGCATTCTTATCATGCCATTTAGGGTGTATTATCGATTTCATGTTGTTGTGATAGATGTTGTGCTAGATATGCATGTTTTTGTGATATATGACTTGATATAATACATTATATTTGATAAGGTATTGATTATTATGTAAGGTTTCATTTAAATGAGCACCAAACTTTGGTCCCTTAGGTGTTATAGGCCCTCATGGATCGGAATTTGGTGGATCATGTGTTTTCATGCACTATTATACTTGTTGTGTGACATGAATATGATGTCAGGAATTGATTCTTGGGGATTATGGGCTCTCACATATTAGATTTTGGCACTTTAATGTTTGATTCATTGTTTTAACGGGGTTCCGAAGTAGTTTCTAAGGCTTACCATCTAAAAAAACCAGAATACACATTTTGTATTCATGAATAAACGTCATGTATCCTTCTGTTCGGGAGGGAACAACCTTAAGTACACACCATGTATTGTATGTACATGACATGTAGTCCTTAACCGTGTGACTAACGGTGTGAGCAGGAACATGAGGTTGATAATTGTTTGGTGGAACACACCTTGTACTGGGATAACACACCATGTTATAAGAGTCGTGTGACCAATGACATGGGTGGATGAAACTCAGGTTGCAAACGTTGTGTTCTGTTCTTACACGTCGTGAAGAGATGACTGTGTCACCGATCGTGTGACTGATGACACAAATAGTTATAAATTAATGGATACATGTTATTTCCAAGGTAGACACGCCATGTAGACACTACAACATAAATCACATTTAGTGGTGGTCTTTTAGCGGCGGTTTACAAAACCGCTTCGAAACCGTTTCTTAAAAGGGTTTCGCGGAGGTTTATTAAAAACCGCCACCAAACCCTTTTATTTTTTTTACAGTTGCGACACCCCCCCACCCCCACACTGGAGTCGAACCCCTTCTACCCCCCGACGTCACTTCTCCCCCCGACCCCATCGAGCCCCAATCATAGGTCTGCTACACTCCATTACCGTTGGTGACATTGTCTCCCGTCACTGCCGACCCCCTTCTCCCCTCAACACCCATGATACCGCCTTATCCCCCCGACCCCGTCAAGTTCCTACCCTATTTTGGCTCCCCTCCCCTATTGTCGGTGGTTTTCATAGTGGTAGGTATGGTTTTTCATGTTTTTTTATTCTTTGGATGTTTGTGTATTAGCCTTTTCATCCTGGATATTATTTCTGATTTATCGTGTATATGGGATATTGTTTTTCATTTTATGTCTTGATTATGTGATGGTTTGGTTTATGAGTTTTTTTGATTAATTTTATTATGTTATAATCTTCTTGGTTCTTTCACTATTAAGAAAATTGTTTATTTTTGTTCATGGATTTCTGAATGTGATATTAGATGAGTGGACCTTAGTGTGGGGGGGAAATAGTTAAAATAATGTAGGTGTGAGTTATTTCATATGTTTATTCATTTAGGCATTAATATTATCATTTCACATTTTCACGATAGGTTTTGGGGATTATCCTATCAAATATACTTATATAATCACTCCCACTTATATAAATACGTTTTAAAGGTCTCTGAGGGAGATTTGGTTGTTGTGGTACACATTTCTAGTGTGAGGCTTGTAGTTATTTTTAGATTCATTTTCATATGATTTTACTTTGGATATTTATTTTTTATACTTTTGTTATGCAATGAAATTACATGAATTATGGATTGGGTTTTATTTTATATATTTTCAAATTTATTGGTGGTTTATTTTATATTTCTAAGATTATGGGGGTAATGAAAGATTTCTAGGGTAGTTTAACACTTAAACTAAGTAGTGATGGTAAATAATAAACAAAAAAACCCATGATCACCATGCATTAAACCCAAATACAAACAATAAATAAAATGAATAAACTATTATATACCTTACACTGAAGAGTTTCAACCTTTATCTTTATTCATTATGTGTGATAAATATCACTCAAGGGTATCCATAAGATTCCCCTCTACATAGTGTATCCATGGGTTGAACGAAGTCACCTAACATTCAGGAGGTACTCTCCATCCATCCAAGATATGCTAGTATCTCTTGAGTTTTAGGATAAAAGATGAAATAGAGCACCGAAGAATATGTGATATTCATCCAAGATCTTACAAAAGAATCATAGACACCATTTTTTGACCCTCTGCCTTTATATAATTTATTACATATGTCCCCCAATCCCTGCAAATTTACTCATGTGTTACGTAACCCATGAGTAAATAACATATAGTTACATTTTTTTGCAACCCATTGAACGAATGTGTACTGATAATTATCATATAAAACAGCATTTAATATCCCATTATTTAATGATATCTTATGTGGTGGTAGAAATATATAATCATAAACATGCTTTATGACTAACACTTAATAAGTAATATAATATTCCTTGTTTTTATTATACCAAACAATATGATATAACCATGAATTCATCATATGTGTATGGATTTAAGGAATATCTCCTCTAATCTTCTACTTTACCTAAATCCTCATAGACATAGTTCTATTTCCCATTATATTGTATCTTGTATAATAATATGTGAAACCATATCCTTAAATAATTTTGGATATCTTCTAAAACACTTTTGTAAATCTATCATTAACTTCCATTTACATCACATCATATATAATACCTTGTGAATGTCAATCCCAAACTCTTTTAAGATAAACTTTAAAACACTTTTAAAGAATATCTATGTGCTAAAAAAATAACCATTCATTCAACTATAATGTTTTACCCCATGATACTTTATAACATTAATAAAAAATATGAATTCCCAAATTTATTAATGTAAGAAAAGAACAGCCTCTAGAAAAGAACCAACGCAACTCAAGTTGCAAATGGATCTGGAATGATCTTTATCAAATACTTGTACCTCTATACCAATATCCACCATCTACATCATATAAAATCATGCATCTTATATGATCCCTTTTCTAAAACATTGAGTTCCCATGAGAAAATAACCAATACAATCATTGATTCTTTTATTTAAGGCTTGGAAACATCTTTTTATTCTAGAATAATCCCTTTTTTATGTAATTCTAGATTCAACAAGTGACTTTACTTCATCTTGAAACTTCTAGATCATGTTTTGAAGAAAAAAGTTGTTTCATAACACCACATTCTGAGTTAGGATCATCCATGACACGTTTTGATCATATTTAATATCAAATGAGACTTGAAATAATTATTACATTACTTATTTTATGCATTTTTTGGATTTAATTAGATCTTTCCTTAGCTGAATAACATGTACTTCATTAGCACATCCACCCCATGGATCATATCTACCCCTAAATATTGGTCCAATTCAAAAAATGTTTAGAATTATTTAATTTAATGAGATAGGGGAACCTCCAAATTTCTTAAGTTGAGTAATGTGTTTGGACATTGTTCACTCACCCTTATCTCCAAATTTAGTTCCAATAATTTTTGGTGGTACTACTATAGATGATAGCACTATTAAAAATTTCCTCACCAATGTTAAATTTTAAATCTTCTATGTCTTATTCATTGGGCTTCAACCTAGTTGTGGTAGTAATCCTAATTTTTTATATTTCCTCCATTTATGAACTATTCACCATCCATCAACTCATTGTTATGCTTATTTTTCTATTCAAGGATAATTCCACCGGTCTTATTCTCATGCTTTTTAGTTTTGTAAATGAGACCACTTAAGCATTTTTCTTACAATCCTTCCTTAAATTCCATCAAGAACACTTTTTCCATTTCAATATAGGGAGAATCCAATAAATTAATGCTCCTTTATTTCATAGGTGAGATATATTTTCCCATTTCCATCATCCTACAAATTTAATGCTCCTTTGTCTAAATTTTATTTTTCATAGGGTTTAGATTCATATTTTCATTGCTTTTTAATTAAGTTTCATACTACAATGTTATAACTAGTACTCAAAGTCCCTCTAACTACATCATCAATTATAGGGAGAGAAAAATTTCTATTTACATTCTACTATCTTTAAAATATATAAACCATTAATAATTTCCAAAATCCCTCAGTGGTAAATTTCATGTGTAGGAGTTAGAAAAATTTAGGCCATACATATTCAATATAGGGGGTCCCAATTTAACATCATGTATTGTGGGGATTAAAAATAACATGACCTAAACTTTGTATGTGAATTAATGTATTGATTAAATAAGATTAAATATTTTGAACCATCACCGATCGTGAAAAAAACTTGTTAAAATGTATATTTCCTAAGAAAATACTCATTATCTTCTTGTTTCTTCAAGTGATTTTGTAATCACATGTGTATAATCATACACATGCATACACATATGTACTTTGGTTTTCTAGTGGGTGATTTACTATATGTATTTATATAGAATAAATTCACATAACATATTTATATATTTTTTCAACTAGTATATATGAATCGCTTTCCCTATTTAATAATAGTTATGTGTTTTAATTTTTTTTAATATTGTGTAGGCACATTGTGAGATACATGGATAAAAGATGGATCACATTACCGAGAACATACCTCAGTATATTAAGGGTTTGAATGAATTTTTAGATTTTGCAATTCCCAATCTATCCGTTGAAGGGAGAATAAGATGTCCATGTCCTAAATGAAATTTTAGAAGATGGTTGAAGAGAGATAAGGTTTATGAACATTTAATATTGAAGCAATTCCCTGTTCAATATTTGAGTTTGATTTGGCATGGAGAATCGAATGTTACTGAAAGTTTGAGTACTGATGTCAATCCACATAATGACCTCCCAACTTCGTCGACAATGGAAAATGAAATGAAAACCCTTATAAATGATGCATTCAGCACTGCAAGAGACCACTATCCACATCAAAACATATCAAAACAACCAGATGAGGGTGATACAAATAGCAATGAAACAAGTGATGTTTTTGAGACTGTAGGATAACCATATCAAGATTGTAACATATCAGTGGATCCTCCTCTTGATTATCTGGAGACTAATGTAAGAGGGAAACTTCACTGAGGAAAGTACGTTTCATGATTTAGTTGACGATGGAAATCAAGAGTTGTATAGTGGATGTTTGAAATATTCAAAACATTCTCTAATGTTGAAGTTGTAACATATCAAATATCTATGTGGAATTACAAATAAGGAAATGTCCTTGATATTATAATTGTTATTTGATTCATTTCCTAAAGAAAACATCCCCAAGTCTTTTTATGATATGAAAAAAGTTGTTAACAGGATTGGTCTGAATTATACGAAAATACTTGTGTGTCCCAATGATTTTATGCTTTATTGGTGAGAAGATTCAAGTAGATAGGATTGTAAAAAATGTTCTTCTACTCGATGGCAGTCAATGGGTGATGTTTGAAGTTTGAATCAACATACATTCATGAAGAAGAAAAAAATTATTACACCTTCAAAGGTTTTTCGTTACTTTCCTTTAAAACCCCGATTGTAAAGATTATTCATGTCATCGAAAACCGCCAAACACATGAAGTGGCATTCTGTAGATAATAACAATGATGGGTTAATGAGACATCCATGAGATTCAAAATCATAGAATAAATTAGATTCATTACATCCATATTTCTTAGATGAGCCTAGGAATGTTTTATTGGGATTGGTTACCAATGGATTCAACCCATTTGGGACTTTGAGTACCATTTATAGCATTTGGACAGTTGTTTTGATCCCTTACAATCTACCTCTATGGATGTGTATGCAACAAAAATCATTTATCATTTCAATGATTATTCTTGGAAAACACATGCCTAGAAATGATATTGATGTATACTTGAAGCCATTAATTGAATAATTATAGGTGTTGTGGATCATCTGTGTTGACACATTTGATCCTTCTTCTAAGACAATGTCCAAAATTCATGCTGCTTTAATGTGGACAATTAGTGACTTCCCTGGACATGGGAATTTATCTGGTTGGAACACTTACACGGGTTTGTCTTTTCATGTTTCTAACATTGATTTTGAGACCAAATGGATACCATATAGTAGAAAATGGTGCTTATTGTTCCATTGAAGATTTATCTATGCATCTCATAGATTTCGGCTGAACAGATCAAAATTTAACGGTTTAATTCATTGTAGACCACCTCCAATGTTGTTAAATGGTTCTAAAATATTAACACAACATGGAAATGTTGAAACAAAATTTGGGGAGGTTCATCATTTGAATGATAGCAGAAAATGGGTTTGAAGTGAAACGTCAAGTGAAATCGGAACACAACAATGGAAGAAAAAAAGTATATTCTTTAAACTTCCATATTGGGAATTTAATTTTTTGTGGAATAATCTTGTTGTGATGCTTATTGAGAAGAATGTCGGTGAAAATTTTGTTTTCACATTGCTTAATGAGTATGGAAAGTCGAATTATCGTCTCAATTATTTCAAAGACTTACAAGTAATGAACATAAAACATGATCTCTGGCCAGGTGAGAATGAAAAGTATCCTCCGGAAATTTTTGCAATGAATAATAGGGATAAAGACACATTCCTTAAAATTTTAAATAATGTTAAGGTATCTGATGGGTATTCAAGTAACATCTCGAGGTGTGTTGAATTGATGAATCGTATGTTACATGGATTGAAAAGTCACAATTCACATATTTTGTTATAATAGTTACTTCCATTGGCATTGCGTACATTATTACCTGAAAAAATTACTGTTATTTTACTCCAATTCTGCACATTTTTCAGAAAACTATGTGTGAAATCTCTACATCCATTTCATCTTGACAACCTCTAGGAGAGTTTTTTATTGACACTTTGTTCAATTGATATGATCTTTACTCCATCGTTTTTTACTGTAATGATGCATTTAATTGTGCATTTGGTTGAGGAAGCTAAATTAGGAGGCCTCGTTCATTATCGATGGATGTATCCAATTTAGAGGTACTTTATTTATATTTTTTTCAATTAAGTAAACTATTTTTGGAATTTAATTAAATTAATATTATTTTTATTTTATTTCACAAATATCTTGGGCATTTGAAATCATACGTGAGAAATAAAGCTTAACCAGAAGGCTCTATTACTGAAGGATATTTGGTTGAAGTGTGTCTTACCTTTTGTTATAGATACTTGGATGATATTGATACAAGATTTAATTGATTTGGACATGTTGACTACACATGAACTCAATCTCAAATACATCAGAAATCAAAAATATTTTCTGCTATTGTCCGATCAGTTGGGAGGACCTTAAATGTGACACTGACAGAATTGGAATTATTACAGGCCCATAAATATCTGCTGCTGAATAGTGAAATTGAAAATCCATTTATTGAAGAGTTGAGGATACAAACAAAGACATCAAAGAGATTCCAAACACTAAATTAGAAAGATATAACAAAAGCTATTAATAAAGATCTTGTATAATGGTTTTCACGACGTGTAAGTTCATAAATATTGCGATAAATACGAATATTAGTTTGACATATATATTTTTTAAATATAATAATTTATATTTCCTTTTTTATATCATGAATAATGATACTCGATCAGAGGTGTTATAAGATTTGAATTTTCTTTCTCGAGGTCCTCTAAAACAAGTTAGAAAGTTCGACGCTTATAATGTGAATGGCTTTAGATTTCGTATAGTCGATCGAGAAGAGGGTTTGAAAACATAGAATAGTGGTATATTTACATTTGATGAAGTGGAATACTATGTAAAGATGACTTATATTTTTGAATTAAACTACCATGTACATTTTTCAGTTGTTTTATTCAAATGAAATTGTGCCGATATTATCAGAGGTGTTAAAAGAGATTCCTTGCAATTTACTTCTGTGAACATATCTCTCTTGATGGATGTTGGTAATCATGAACATCATGATCCATATATCTTATCATCACAATAAAAAATGGTATATTATGTGAATGATGTTTTAGATGAAGAGTGGAGTGTAGTTACTCACGTAATACAAAGATATTTGTATAATATAGGTGATGAAGTGGAAGATTTGACCTCTGAAAATGAATCTCATCAACAAAAAGAAGTAGAATTATTTGTCCATCATGATATTGAAAATAGTAATCTAGAAAGGATGAATGAATTGGATGAAGTAATGGAGCAGGAAACAGACATGATTTAAGAGGGAAAATGATAGTATGTACAGTTATTTATTCATCCAGAAATCACTTATTTCATTTGTACAGTCATTCATTATCATTGATATATATATATTTTTTGTTAGTACTGAGCATCTATTATCATTTAAAAAAAATATCTCCATAATTTTTTTTGAAATATATGTTTTGAACTTAATTTTTTTGATTAAATGACAGGAATGCCAAGGAGGAAGCGATACATTGTTTCATCCACTACTGTGATAGATGACGATCCATCTGTCTCCCTCCTTATGGCATCTGGGCCACCAGCTGCCTCCCCCCCCCCCCCCGCACCATCTCCCCCTCCACCATCTATCACACTATTAGTGAGCATCCCTTTAGAAGCTGAGTCGTCAAATCCCCCTTCAGAAGCCTCATCAGTCGAGCAGCGGTGCGCCACTTCTAGTTCATCACGGACATACTGGAGGGTCACTGTTATCGGTACAAGTTTTAATATAAATAAATTTATTGCACTTTTTTTATACTAATTGTTTGTTAATTAAAGATGGAAAAAATTCAACTATGGAGAAAAATATAAAAAGTTCAGATGTGTGTAATATGAATGGAGAGAAGATAGTTGTCTCATTTGATTCATATGGGGTCCGTACGGATGACGTCGCGGGATTACTTGGCCAAATTCAAGGCCAGCTGGCAGCGGATCCAATTTCCCTTCCTATTTCTTATGACGATTGGAGAAATATGCCTCCAATTTTAAAAAAAGAAGTTTTTGATTCCCAAATTAAGTTAATTTCAGTACATTATGGGGTAATTGAATGTCATGTTATTAATATGTTCAAAATGAATTTCTTTATAAAGATTTTTTTTCCACATTAGAGTTGCTGATGTGATAGCATGAAAGTGGAAGTTGAAAAATCTTGGTAAGAAATGGAAAGAATTCAAATGGATATTGTGGGGTGATGTCAATGATACTTCATTGACCATCTAACAAATGTATGAGATGCTACCCAATGGGGTACCCAAAGAAAAGTGGAAAGTTTTTTTTGACAGACACCGTGATGAGAAGTAGATGGTATTTAGATATATATTATTATATTAACCTAATTTTACATTTATACATGTATATGAAGAGGATATTACATTGAATACATTACTATTAACTTTCATTTTATTTATTTCAGGATCTCTCAAGAAAGAATGCATCAAGCCGGGCTAAGCAAGTCATCCCTCACACTATGGGGTCAAAAATCTTTTCTTGAAGTTGATAAACTCTGGTAATCATTTCATTTTAAATATTTATAAGACAATATTATCTATTTAATATATTAAATTTTTTATATATATTTGTTTAATTCATTCATAGAGTTTAGGGAACGAAACAACCCGAACTGAAGTGTGGTTGGATGTTCACAAAAAATCTTATGGATGTTTTGTTAATGAGCATGCCAATGAAGTTGGGGTATGAACTCATTTTTTCATTATAATGACTTATCAGTTTTTAATATGTTAATATATATTGATATTTTATATATAGGTAAAAATTAAAGACCTATGGGATGCTAATCTTGGGCATTCCTACTCAGTCTCCCAGGATGACCCGGTTGCTAAAGTCCTTGGAAAGGAACATCTTGGTAGAGTGTGCAGGATGGGTTTGGGACCTGTACCATCTGAGGTTTTTGGTAAGACATTAGGGATTGTAGATTTATATACTCCTCGTTGTAGTCAGTCCATACCTGGAGATTCTCACAGAGATATTGTTTCTCTATGAAACACAGTTCACGAGCAGGGGGATCAGATATCTGCTTTGCAGAAAGTGTTGACTGATATACGTCAGCAGATGAGCAGATATGCCCCTGTTGGTACTGTATCGATTGGTGGTGAGTAGGTAAATCACACAAATTAAAAATCATTTAGTAGTCATACTTTTATTGGTTTTAAGTTTAAATATAAATATGCAACACTATTTAATTTTCAATATAATGTTCTTACAGGTTCTAGCAGGAAGTGGAGATGGAGGTGGAGAGGGTGACTATATGTGTTCATCATCGGACAATGATTAGTTGTATTATTGATATATTGGAGGTGGATAGGGTGATGATATGTTTTCATTATCAGTTTTTATATGTATCATGTGTGGCACATAGTTTCCACCAATCATTTTCATGACCAAACATTTTCTTGATTTGTCTTGTTTCCTTTTAGGTATTTTATTGATTTCTAATGTTTCCTTTTATGTCTTGATTTCTTGAGTGTGGTATGAACCATATATGTCGATTCTTTATTGTGATGATTCATTTTTTATGATTCTTTGTTCCCAAATTTATTAGGTTTATTGGCCCTGGGTGAACATCCCACTTCAAAGCATTATAGACTGGTTATGGGGATGTCGGTCTTATAATGTGGATATATAAAATGAATTTCATAGATTCTAGGGAGATTAGTAAAAAAATTAGATATAACGAGAGTCATTTTAACAAACCTTCCATACCAAAACTCTCTGAATACTCAATTAAGGAAATTGATTTTGAATTGATTGTGTGAGGAATCATGAAGCCCATTTCATATTTAGGACACAATAGCCTACATCAGTCCCCTACCAAAGCATTAACAAAACCAACTATTCTCTTTCCAACAACTTTAACTTAGATAAGAATAGGGGGAAAATTAGGATATGGGAAGATGGATACTCACCTAAAACTATTAAGGGTTGGTCTCCCATGATCGAGGTTAAAATATAATGAAAATGGTATAGAATTCGTCTTAGGGATACACTTGGGTCATCTAAGAACTGATACAAAATATGGAAGAATGTGCGGGATTAAGGGTATTTTATAATATATAGGTGTTCCAGAAAATAGAAGACCTTAGTGCAACCCCATACACAATTCCAGTGAATTACTGAAAAGGGAGGGTTATATGGAATAATGGGAAGGACCTCTTCATAATGAGGCTAGTCAAGGCATCCTATGAGAATTGCAGTAATATCTGTGATGAAGATCTGATAAAATAATAGAAGGGGCCATGATATATTCTAGATATCTATTTTAGAGAGAACAACTAGGAAGGGGTCTTATGACACAATCCAAATCAATGCTTCCACTACCCCAAATTTGACAAAACCCCCAACCCCACCCCACCCCAAAAAAACTCACCCTTAGACACCAAAACACAACCAAGGTGACAATTCCTAATGCATTACAAAAATGGATGAACAACCCAAACACTGCCATGATTCCTAATGCCATAGCCTACCAATCCACACCATAGAACTCCATGGTCCATGTTTTGAACCTTCACCACAATGTATCCATGACAAAAATGGATGTATCTCCAAAATCCTCTCTATGCCCCCCACACACACACACCACAACCAACCTATCCACACCTTAGTGGTACTCCTAATGGTGAAAATGATCTCCTCTGCAGTTCAATCCCTAGAAAAACATAGTGATTGCCTTAAAATTTCCCTAAAATTGAAGTAACAACTCTCAAACATTAAAAAAAATATAAAAATAGTAACCAGGATGTTACAATTCTCCTCAATATATGTCTTTTTTATCTCTGGGAAGTCATGTGGGAGAATGATGCTCTAGAATGTCAGAAGGTACTATACCCACCACCTCTATCTGAGATTCATGTACTTATAATAAAATGTATTTATCATGCTATTATGATAAAAACGATCATGAAAATCTCTTAAAAAGATTTTTTCTCCAATACTTAAGAACATGAATATATGAAAAAATGATCAAACTCATTATAGGGGTAATTTTTATCTTGTGGATAATGTTGAAGAGATTCATAGGCCAAAAAAAGAAGTTTGACATTTTATAAAAAGATATTTCTCACACCACTTGTCATGTTTTTATTAAATATGAATAAAAATCCCCTTGGTTGTTCTTATTTAAGAATCTATTATCATATTTATTGTAGTATGTATTATTTCGGTCTTTTGGTATTATTGTAATGGTAATTCTTTAGGGCACTGGTCTAGAAGCTGAAGAAACTGTTGTTTTTTTTGTAAATCTGTTTTTAGTGGCGGTTTTAACCACCACTAATCATAACCAGAATAATTTGTGGCTGTTAAAACTGCCACTAAGTGTTAGTATTTTTGTATTAGCGTCAGTTTTAATTGCAGCTAAAATATAACAGGAATACTTAGCGGTAGTTTTAACCGCCGCTAAATGTCAGATTTGTTTGTTAGTGATTTTTAAAATCGCTTCTATGGTATTGAATTTAGTATCAGTTATAACCGCAGCTACAAATTTCCATCTACCTCACACAGTTTTCAGCAGTTATGATTTTTTTAGCGGCGGTTTTACTGGCCAATTGCTGACTTTTTTTAGCAGTGGTTTTAACCACTGTGAAAAAAGTGAGCCCCTGTCCCGGGAAAACCGCCGCTAAAAACATCATAACCACCCTGAACTATGAAAACTATGACGGTTCCTATAAACTTCCGCTAAACATATTTAACCACCAGAAATATTGTACCGACACACAATTTAGCGACGGTTTTCGAAAACCGCTACAGAAGCATATAGCGGCGGTTAAAACCGCCACTATACCCAAAAATAACCGTTGCGATCAGTCAATTTTCCTATAGTGAGACTTATCGAGGGAGGAGTCATGTGTATAGTCATTTAGAGGAACCTGGGTAGGGGGAAATGATTCAAGTACATTTCGTGTCAGTGGAGAAAACGTTTTGTGGGTAGAGTATTACATGACCAATTTTGGTAGATGTACATGCCCAATTAAAGGCTTAAGGGAGTGCATTGTGTAGGGGTTATACATGCCGTGTATCCATGTTTTGAATAATTTGAATGATTTATTTCTCTTTCTCCTTTCTTACACTTATAAGTTTCGGTCCTTGATAATATTAAATTGAGGTGTGCCCTTGACCTTGCAAATTCATGCCACTGAGACGTCCTCTGCTTGTACGCCAGATACATGGAAACGATCAAACACCAGAAATGGTAGATCGGGGACTACCAGCAGATCCTCCCATTATGCCTATCTTGGAACCAATCGTCATTCCGGATACATGTGCTGATGCACAGTTTCGAGATGGGTTCATGAGGTTTATGCAGACCTTCGAGGGAGCACTGCATCCTACCCCATCTATTGTAGAGTTCATATGGGTTTTTCAGTAGTAACATCCTCCCACTTTCTCAGGGGATGGAGGACCTTAGGATGTATATTCATGGTTAGAATCCATGTTTTCTATCTTCAAGCATCTAGAGACGCCTTCAGAGAGGAGGGTGAAGCTCGCTACCTACATGCTTCGGGATTCGGCAAAGAGATGGTGGGATGTGATACTACAAGCGGGATGCCAAAAATTTATGGCTTTGGATGAGTTCTGATAGACCTTCTATGACTACTTATACGCAGATACTTTGAGGGCTGATCGAGCCCAAGAGTTCATGAGTTTGTAGTAGGGTACTCTCTCAGACATGGAGTATTATTCTCGCTTCACAGAGCGGTAGGGATTCACACCCATTCCTAGGGGTGATGAGTTGTTTCTGGTGAGAAAGTTTGAGGATGGTCTTAGGCATGACATCTAATCTCAGGTGAACATCTTCAGGTTGACTTCCATCACTTCTCTAGTCAACCAGGAACTGATCACAAAGCACAACCTGAGGGATTCTAGAGCTATGAGCTAGGGAGGCTCGACATACGAAATTGGTACCCCTCCGACTAACAGTGGGAATCGCCATAGGGAGTCCACATAAGGATATCTGAGTAGGTGCAACACTTCTTCATCAAGCCAGGTGGTATGCTACCAGTGCGGGAAGAGCGGGCATATGAGGCCACATTTTCTGAGAGACTCAGTTGATTGCTGATCTTGCAGTAAGATGGGTCATCTTCAGAGTTTCTGTCATATTTTCTCACCAGTAGCTGGTGATAGGGGTTCTATTTCGACTCCTTGTACCAGAGCAAGACCACCAGTCCCAGATCAATTAGGGAACTGGAATTCTTTAGGATTTTCAGGCTGAGGTGAAGGTTGTGGCCGTAGTGGTCAGACACCGGGTTTTCGACAGTCTTCGGGTGAATCAGCTCAGGGATCACAGACATATTCATAGGGTCACAGCGTAGGTTGGGCTTTTACGATAGAACATACATAGAAGAAGCAGGATCTTGGACCCTATACAGTTAGAGGTAAGATTCTAGTTACCTCAGTTTTAGTTTCTGCACTTTTCGATATAGGGGTTTCCCATAGTTTCATATTTGTTGTTGTTGTGAAGAGACTTGGGCTCTCTATCTTTACTTCTACTAATATCATGACATTGGAAACTCAGTTGGGGATTAGAATGGATAGTTTACATTAGTGAAAGGAGTTACCTCTTGAGGTCAGTGGGTTTCACTTCTTATGGGACATTTATGTATTTGAGATGGAGAGCTATGATGTCACCCTCATAATGGACTGGTTGGTTCCTTCTCAGGATGTTGTCAATTTCTACCACCGTAGGGTGAGTTTCATGTCACTAGAGGGAAATTAGTTTCTACATATGGGTGAATGGGATGTACAGTTGAGAAGATATGGACTCCAGCATCTTGGGTTGGGAGGAGTTACATCCCATATTTCAAGTATGTATCTGGATAACTAGGGGACTTCATATATGGACTTTACTCCAGTGGTGGATCATTTTAGGGATGTCTTCCCAGAAAAATTTTCAGGTTTTCCTCTAGGGATAGAGGTAGAATTTTCTATTGATCTTGTGTCAGGAGTGGCATCAGTGCCCATTCCTCCTTATAGGATGGCTACACCAAAGTTACAGGAGCTCAAGAAGCAGTTAGAGGAGTTGAATGAAAAGGGTTTCATTCAACCCAGTACATCTCCTTGTGGTTAATTTGTCCTGTTTATGAAGAAGGCGGATGATACTCTAAGACTTTGTGTGGATTATTGGATGTTGAACCAGTTTATCGTCAAGAACTGATATCCATTGCCTAGGATTGATGATCTCTTTGATCAACTTCTAGGATACTGGGTGTTCTCAAAGATTGACTTGAGATCTGGTTATCATCAGTTATGTGTTAGACCCTCAGATATAGCTCTTAAATCCTTTCATAGTAGGTATGGTCTATACGAGTACATGGTTATGTCATTCGGTCTCACGAACGCCCCTACAGTTTTTGTGCCACTAATGAACTGAGTGTTCCATCCATACTTGGACTCCTTCATGGTGGTTTTTGTGGAAGATATCATGGTTTACTCACACACTCGACATGACCATTCTACCCATCTTGATATTGTTTTGAGTAAACTGATGGATCATCAGTTATATTATAAGCTCTCAAAATTCCACTTTTGGATGGATCGGATTCACTTCTTGGGTCATGTTATCTCATAGACAAGAGTATCAGTAGTCCTAGATAATGTGAGAATATTAGTTTCCTAGTATAAGCCGAAGAACTTCTTTGAGGTACTAAGTTTTTAAGGATGGATGGTTACTAAATACATTATATATAATACTTTTCATAATTAGAAGCTCCACTAAAGGGTATGACTAAGAAGGGTGCAAAGTACATGTGGACAGATTCCAGTGATTCAGCCTTCCAGGAGCTGAAAGGAAGGTTGACTTCAACACCGATACTAGTTTTTCTAGATCCCAGAAATTGTTATACTTTTTACTGTGATGCATCAGGTATCGGGCTGGAAGTAGTGCTTATGCAGGTGGAAGGAGTCGTTGCATACAGGTCTCAGAAGTTGAGGACACATAAGAGAAATTACCCGATGCATGATCTTAGGTTGCCTGAAGTCGTTCATGCTTTAAGTTTTTGGAGACATTATTTTTTGGGATATCATTTTTTGGTTTTCACTGACCACAAAATTATCAAGTATATCTTCACTGAGTGTGATCTAAGTTGGAGACATCGAAGGTGGGTTGAGTACTTTTAGTCCTTTGACTTTAAGATTTACTAAATTCCTAGGAAAGGTAATGTAGTGGCTGATCCTTTGAGTAGGAAGACTCAGGTAGTATTAGTTTAGGAGGACAACAGTGAGTGAAAGCTTATAGCTCTGTTCTCTGAGATGCATTTGGGGGTGCATGACAGACAGGGGCTGACATTTCATTCATATGTAGATGTTACATATACTCTACTTGAATGAGTGTGAATAAGAAAGATATCAGATTCTGAAGGACTAGTTCTACGAGATAATGTGTCAGGATAGGACCCATACCTAGATGGACTGTAGGAGAGTATGATTTCTTGCACTTTCATGGATGTGTATGGATGTCAGCAGACATACGTGAAGAGATGATGTGGTATTTTCATTCCTCGGTTTTGTAAGTTCATCCTCGTGTCACCAAGATGTATCGAGATCTACACTGTCATTATTGGTGGCCCATAATAAAGAGATATGTTACTGGATTTGTGATGAGGTGTTCCGTCTTTCTGTAGGTGAATATGGAGCATCAGTGTCTAACATGACTTTTTCAGTAGTTACCCATTCCCGAGTGGAAGTGGAATCATGTCATGATAGACTTAGTGATAGGTTTACCGAGGTTTCCTTGAGGGAACGATGCAGTTTGGGTTGTCATTGACAAACTCACGATGGTTGCACACATCTTATCGATCATGGAGACCTTCAGTGATGATGTGATGGGTAGGTTGTGCATCTGAGAGATTGTGTGTTTTCATGGGGTTATACACTCTATCGTTTCAGATATGGATTCCCATTTTACTTCTCAAGTCTGGAAGAGACTACATAGGGCTTTGGGTAAAAAGGTACTTCTATGTACAACTTACCATCCCCAAACAGATGGTCAGTCTAAGCCTATGATTCTTCTGATGGAGTAGATTTTTTGAGCATGTGTCCTAGATTTTGGAGGATCTTGGGAGAAGCACATACCTCTGGTGGAGTTTTCCTACAATAATAGTTTTTAGGAAACTATTTAGATGGAACCTTATGAGGCTCTATATGGTAGGCCATGCCGATCACCCCGTTGTTGGCTAAAATCAGGAGAGGTAGTTACGCTAGGCCTTCATCTTGTCCAAGAGACCAGAAAATAGGTGGACTTGATTTGAAAGAGAATGGATATTACGTAATCACGACCAAAGACTTATTTTGTTCATCGGAGATGACCTCTGGAGTTCGAGGTCGGAGATTAGGTTTTCCTATGTGTCACACCAAGGTTGGGAGACAAGAGGATTAATATACTGTGTGAGCTTTCACTGAGAAACATTGGGCCATTTTAAGTTTTGGAGAGAGTCAGGCTATTTTCCTATCGATTGGAGTTACCTCATATATATCAGGCGATGCACAACGTCTTCCCCATTTCTCATCTACGACGTTACTTCTCATACCCGTCTCATGTTTTCCAACCCAAGGAGGATGAGTTATCGGTGGACTCATCATTCGAGTACCATCCTATCCGGATTTTTGATCAAAGCGCAAAGGTTCTTCATGATCGTTCTGTTCCTTTGGTATGAGTGTTATAGCCGCACGGGTGAGTACCGGACGAGACTTGGGAGAGGGAGACCGATGTGAGATTGTAGTGGACAGAGTTGTTCGAAGTTTCTTCTTCGCCACCATATTAGGAAAATTTAGGGATAAAATTATTTAAGGGGGGAATTTTTTTAATAACTCAGATCTTCATTTCAAGTATGGATATTGTTTTTGAATGTTTTTGTGAAAAAGTGGAGAATTTGGAAATTTTATAAGTACACTCTATGTACTTAAGAGTACCTACTGTGTACTCAGTCGCAGCGGGTAGCCGTGTACTAGGCGTGTAATGGCCGAGTACATGGTCATGTGAGGTGACTTGGAGAATGCCTATACTAGGGCCCAGTAAAGGCCTAGAGATGTCGTGTATCATCAGGGAACACGCCGTATATTTTTATTTTTAATTGTTATATCGAACAGGGGTCGCATCTAATCAACAGAACTATCTTCTTCTATCCCCATCTCATCTAGGAGTGATTATAATCGTGGAATATTCTCTGAGCCACTGACCCTTCATTCGTTCTCTGAATCGAACACTGTCATTAGCATTGGAATCGACTCGGGGAATTCTTCCTTCTTCTAGAGTCTCTTCTCCAGATTTCTCTTCTTTCATGAGATATTAAAGGTTGATGTTTTTGGAAATTTTTTTAGATCTATGATATTATAGGTCGATTCAAAGTCTGAGGTTCAACTATATAGATCGTACAACTTCAAGGTAGGTGGTTTGTGCCTTTTGGTAGTTGTCTTTTAATTATATGTTCAAAAATTGCCAAATACCCTAGTTTAGGGTATTGCGTGTTTAGAAAATTTAACCTGGTTGTTGCCTGCTATAATTTGTTTTGTTGAGTAAGGGTGCTTGATTATGAATAGGATTTATTACCTTACTATGGATGTGTTTTCCCATGTTTGTTAGAACTTGATCATTGGGTCTAAAACTGCATGTTAGGATGCTTTTTTTCCATGCCTAGTGTTGTTAGGATGGAGTTGATATTATATGACATGCTTGTGATATGAATTTTAGTTGTTTATCCAAGTATTATATGAGCTTTAGATTATCTCCTTGATATAATTTGTGAATGATTATATTATACAGGTCTGTGGGAACCTGGTGTAGTGAGACCATAGGGGGAATGGAAATTGAGGGCTTCCCCAGAGTGTATGTTACCTTTCACATTGCGAGGCCATAGGGGGGATGGAAATTGAGTGATCCCTCCGAGTTTATGTAGTATAGTATTTCCTCTAGAATTGGGGATGACCTCATTTGTTTAAGGTTCAAACATTCCAAATAGTTTCTAATGGGTTTGTTCATAGAACTGGAAACATCCAATGATTCTATATCCATTTGGACCTACTTTCCAAAGTTAGGTGCTCATTAGTTGTGAACTGATAAGACGTAAGAATTTTCATTGGTTGAGAGGATGGGATGTCGGACTCATCACACCTTTTTATGGGAATTATTGTCTACTCCGGGGCACTCTTTTTAGATTTAAGTTATGTTCGTGAATCCTTATTAAATTACCAAGTATGAAAATGATCTTTCCTTTAGATCTGACAATCAATTATTAGTATGTACGAGATTTAGAGAATCTTTTATATGTATTCGAGGTTCTTCATCGATAGAGAATCATATTTATTTGTTTAGATATTCTTATTCAATGGTATCCTTCGACACATTATATAGAAATATCTTTGTCATTATGATAATCATACTGGTTTTAAACCCACTCAGTAGGGCACTTGAGGTTTATTGTCATTCAGAAGGACATGAATTATTTCAGAGTTTGGATCGTACCCGCAAATGTGATACCTACATATCCTTGTTTAGAAAAGGAATCAAAACCCACGTAGTTCGAGTAAGGGAGTATAAGGTTTATGTATGGTTTATGGCTCAATGAAAGATGTCATAATTACATTTACCCTCTACGCTCACGTGAGTCATGCTCAGTGTGAGAAACAAGAGGTATTGGTAAACCCTGACAATTGTTCCATGAAAGATGCAATCATAAGAAATTATATGGGGCGTATGTATATATGACTGCCTAGATAGATGAATATTAGGATTTAATTTAGTGAATAAATCCAGGAACAAGGCCCATAAAGGTATATGTGCTTTACGGAGATTTGGATACTTAACTTAGGACTTAATCCTGAGAAGGATGCCCAAATTATAAGGGAATTATGATTGGGTTTTATTCCTGATAAGGAAGTCCAAATCAAAAGTAAATTAAGGCTGGTTAAGAGTAATTATGACTTGGGATTATTCCTGAGAAGGAGACCCAGGTTAAAGGGATTTTGAAAACTGGGGCTTATTCCTGAGAAGGAGACCTAGGTTAAGGGAAATTATGACTGGGGCTTACTCCTGAGAAGGAATCCCAGGTTAAAGGGATTTGAAAACTGGGGTTTACTCCTAAAGAGGAGGCTCAGGTTAAGGGAATTTAGAATTTGGGAACTTAGGGCTTACTCTTAAGGTGGATGCCCATATTTGGGAAATTAAGACTGGAGCTTACTCCTAAGGAAGATGCCCAGGTTAGGGGACTTGGGGCTTACTCTTAAGAAGGATGCCCAAATTAAGAGAACTTGGACTGGGGCTTTGTGACAGCCGGGTCCCGGTGACAGCAAAGACACCCCGCCTTAACATGGCCATTAGGTCTTGGCCTACCAGGTACCACCAGTTTCCCTGTAGACACATGGGGCCCACCCCAGGGTCCACCCAAATTCCTGAACGGGTCATCTGACTAATGACAGTCCCCACAGGCCAACACTTGTCCTTTATAGTGTGCTTTTCCCTCACTCACACACACCCTGGGAAACTTCCCAAAAGGTCACCCATCCTGATCACTACTCCAGGCCAAGCACGCTTAACTGTGGATCTAACCAGGTAGTCTCCCGAAAAGGAAGGTACACCTTGTTGACATGAGTCATATTATTTAATCATTTAACCCTTTATCATTTGGGTATGTTACAATCACCCCCCCCCCCCCTTTAGAGAACAACGCCCTCGTTGTGGGCCCTACATCTCAACCCATGCAGTGCCCTACAGACACGTGGGGCCCACCCCACGGTCCACCCACATGCCTGAACGGGTCATATGACTAATGAAAGTCCCCGCCTTAACATGGCCATTAGGTCTTAACCTACCAGGTACCCCCAGTTGCCCAGCAGACACATGGGGCCCACCCCAGGGTCTACCCACATTCCTGAACGGGTCATCTGACTAATGAAAGTCCCCACAGGCCAACACTTTTCCTTTCTAGTGTGCTTTGTCCTCACTCACACACACCCTGAGAAACTTCCCATAAGGTCACCCATCCTGATCACTACTCCAGACCAAGGACGCTTAACTGTTGATATAAACCATGTAGGCTCCCGAAAAGGAAGGTACACCTTGTTGACATGAGTCATATCATTTAATCATTTAACTCTTTATCATTTGGGGATGTTACAATCTCCCCCACTTTAGAGGACAACGCCCTCGTTGTGGGCCCTACATCTCAACCCAAGCAGTGCCCTGCAGACACGTGGGGCCCACCCCAGGGTCCACCCACATGCCTGAATGGGTCATCTGACTAATGACAGTCCCCACATGCCAACACTTGTCATTTTCAGTGTGCTTTGTCCTCAGTCACACACCCCGGAAAACTTCCAGAAGGTTACCCATCCTGATCACTACTTTAGGGCCAAGCACGTTTAACTGTGGAGTTCTAAACAGGTAGGCTCCCGAAAAGGAAGGTGCAACTTGTTGACATGAGTCATATCATTTAGTCATTTAACCCTTTATCATTTGGGGATGTTAAAATCAGCCCCCCCCCCCCCCCTTTAGAGCACAACGCCCTCGTTGTGGGCCCTAAATCTCAACCCAGGCAGTGCCCTGCACTTAAGGCTGGGTACCACCTCTGATACCAAATGTGACAACCGGGTCCCGGTGACAGCAAAGACACCCCGCCTTAACATGGTCATCAGGTCCTGGCCTACCAAGTACCCCCAGTTTCCCTGCAGACACGTGGGGGCCCACCCCAGGGTCCACCCACATGCCTGAACAGGTCATCTGACTAATGACAGTCCCTACATGCCAACACGTGTCCTTTACAGTGTGCTTTGTCCTCACTCACACACCCCGGGAAACTTCCCAGAAGGTCCCCCATCCTGATCACTACTCCGGTCCAAACACGCTTAACTGTGGAGTTCTAACCAGGTAGGCTCCCAAAAAGGAAGGTGCACCTTATTGACATGGGTCATATCATTTAGTCATTTAACCCTTTATCATTTGGGGATGTTAAATCACCCCCCTTTAGAGAACAAAGCACTCGTTGTGGGCCCTAAATCTCAACCCCGGCAGTGCCCGGCAGACACGTGGGGCCCACCCCAAGGTCCACCCACATGCCTGAACGGGTCGTCTGACTAATGACAACCCCCACATTCCAACACTTGTCCTTTCCAGTGTGCTTTGTCCTCACTCACACACCCTGGGAAACTTCCCAGAAGGTCACCCATCCTGATCACTACTCCGGGCCAAACACGCTTAACTGTGGAGTTCTAACCAGGTAGGCTCCCGAAAATGAAGGTGCATCTTATTGACATGAGTCATATCATTTAGTAATTTAACCCTTTATCATTTGGGGATGTTAAAATCACCGCCCTTTAGAGCACAACACCCTCGTTGTGGGCCCTAAATCTCAACCCAGGCAGTGCCCTGCAAACACGTGGGGCCCACCCCAGGGTCCACCCACATGCCTGAACGGGTCATCTGACTAATGAATGTCCCCACACGCCAACACTTGTCATTTCCAATGTGCTTTTTTCTCACTCACACACCCTGGAAGACTTCCCAGAATTTCACACATCCTGATCACTACTCCGGGCCAAGAACGCTTAACTATGAAGTTCTAACGAGGTAGGCTTCCGAAAAGGAAGGTGCACCTTATTGACATTAGTCATATCATTCAGTCATTTAACCCTTTATCATTTGGGGATGTTAAAATCACCCCCCCCCCTTAGAGCACAACGCCCCTCGTTGTGGGCCCTAAATCTCAACCCATGCAGTTCCCTACCGACATGTGGGGCCCACCCCACGGTCCACCCACATGCCTGAACGGGTCATCTGACTAATGACAGTCTCCACAGGCCAACACTTGTCATTTCTAGTGTACTTTTTCCTCACTCACACACCCTGGGAAACTTCCAGAAGGTCACCCATCCTGATTACTACTACAGGCCAAAAACGCTTAACTGTGGAGTTCTAACTAGGTAGGCTCCCGAAAAGGAAGGTGCATCTTGTTGACATGATTCATATCATTTAGTCATTTAACCCTTTATCATTTTGGGATGTTAAAATCACCCCTGTTTAGAGCACAACACCCTCGTTGTGGGCCCTAAATCTCAACCCAGGCAGTGCAACGCACTTAAGGCTGGGTACCACCTCTAATACCAAATGTGACAACCGGGTCCCGGTGACAGCAAAGACACCCCGCCTTAACATGGCCATCGGGTCCTGTTAAAATCACCCCCCCTTTAGAGAACAATGCCCTCATTGTGGGCCCTAAATCTCAACCCATGCAGTGCCCTGCAGACACGTGGGGCCCACCCCAGGGTCCACCCACATGCCTGAATGGGTCATCTGACTAATGACAGTCCCCACAGGCCAACACTAGTCATTTCCAGTGTTCTTTGTCCTCACTCACACACCCCGGAAAACATTCCAGAATGTCACCCATCCGGATCACTACTCCAGGCCAAACACGCTTAACTGTAGAGTTCTAACCAGGTAGGCTCCCAAAAAGGAAGGTGCACCTTGTTGACATGATTCATATCATTTAGTCATTTAACCTTTTATCATTTTGGAATGTTAAAATCACCCTCCCTTTAGAGCACAACGCCCTCGTTGTGGACCCTAAATCTCAACCCAGGCAGTGCATCGCACTTAAGGCTGGGTACCACCTCTGATACCAAATGTGACAACCGGGTCCCGGTGACAGCAAAGACACCCCGCCTTAACATGGACATCGGGTCCTGGACTACCAGGTACCCCCAGTTTCTCCGCAGACACGTGGGGCCCACCCTAGGGTCCACCCACATACCTTAACAGGTCATCTGACTAATGACAGTCCCCACAGGCCAACACTTGTCCTTTCCAGTTTGTTTTTTGGAGTTCTAACCAAGTAGGCTTCCGAAACGGAAGATGCACCTTGTTGACATGATTCATATCATTTAGTCATTTAACCCTTTATCATTTTGGGATGTTAAAATCACCCCCCTTTAGAGCACAACACCCTCGTTGTGGGCCATAAATCTTAACCCAGGTAGTGCACCGCACTTAAGGCTGGGTACCACCTCTGATACCAAATGTGACAACCGGGTTCCAGTGAAAGCAAAGACACCCCACCTTAACATGTCCATCGGGTCCTGTTAAAATCACCCCCCCCCCCCTTAGAGCACAACGCCCTCGTTGTGGGCCCAAAATCTCAACCCATGCAGTGCCCTGCAGACACATGGGGCCCACCCCAGGGTCACCCACATGCCTGAACGGGTCATCTGACTAATGAAAGTCCCCACAGGCCAACACTTGTCATTTCTAGTGTGTTTTGTCCTCACTCACACACCCTGGAAAACTTCCCAGGCAGTGCACCGCACTTAAGGCTGGGTACCACCTCTGATACCAAATGTGACAACCGGGTTCCGGTGACAGCAAAGACACTCCGCCTTAACATGGCCATCGGGTCCTATTAAAATCACACCCCCCCCCCCCCTTAGAGCACAACGCCCTCGTTGTGGGCCCAAAATCTCAACCCATGCAATGCCCTGCAGACACATGGGGCCCACCCCAGGGTCACCCACATGCCTGAACGGGTCATCTGACTAATGACAGTCCCCACAGGCCAACACTTGTCATTTCTAGTGTGCTTTGTCCTCACTCACACACCCTGGAAAACTTCCTAGAAGGTCACCCATCCTGATCACTACTCCAGGCCAAACAAGCTTAACTGTGGAGTTCTAACCAGGTAGGCTCCTGAAAAGAAAGGTGCACCTTGTTGACATGATTCATATCATTTAGTCATTTAACCTTTTATCATTTGGGGATGTTAAAATCACCCTCCCTTTAGAGCACAATGCCCTCGTTGTGGGCCCTAAATCTCAACCCAGGCAGTGCATCGCACTTAAGGCTGGGTACCACCTCTGATACCAAATTTGACAACCGGGTCCCGGTGACAGCAAAGACACCCCGCCTTAACATGGCCATCGGGTCCTGGCCTACCAGGTACCCCTAGTTTCCCCACAGACACGTGGGGCCCACCCCAGGGTCCACCCACATACCTTAACGGGTCATCTGACTAATGACAGTCCCCACAGGACAACACTTGTCCTTTCCAGTGTGTTTTTTCCTCACTCACACAACCTGGGAAACTTCCCAGAAGGTCACCTATCCCGATCACTACTCCGGGTCAAGCACGCTTAACTGTGGAATTATGACCAGGTAGGCTCCCAGAAAGGAAGGTGCACCTTGTTGACATGAGTCATATCATTTAGTCATTTAACCCTTTATCATTTGAGGTTGTTAAAATCACCCCCCCCCCCCGATCACTACTCTGGGTCACCTTTCCAGTGTGTTTTTTCCTCACTCACACAACCTGGGAAACTTCCCAGAAGGTCACCTATCTCGATCACTACTCCGGGTCAAGCACTCTTAACTGTGGAATTATGACCAGGTAGGCTCCCAGAAAGGAAGGTGCACCTTGTTGACATGAGTCATATCATTTAGTCATTTAACCCTTTATCATTTGAGGATGTTAAAATCACCCCCCCCCCCTTAGAGCACAACGCCCTCGTTGTGGGCCCTAAATCTCAACCCACGCAGTGCACTGCACTTAAGGTTGAGTACCACCTCTGATACCAAATGTGACAACCGGGTCCCCGTGACATCAAAGACACCCCGCCATAACATGGCCATCGGGTCCTGGCCTACCAGGTACCCCCAGTTGCCCCGCAGACACGTGGGGCTCACCCTAGGGTCCACCCACATGCCTGAACGGGTCGTCTGACTAATGTCAGTCCTCACAGGCTAACACTTGTCCTTTCAAGTGTGTTTTGTTCTCACTCACACACACCCTGAGAAACTTCCCAGATGGTCACCCATCCTGATCACTACTCCTGGCCAAGCACGCTTAACTGTGGAGTTCTAACCAGGTGGGCTCCCGAAAAGGAAGGTGCACCTTGTTGACATGAGTCATATCATTTAGTCATTTAACCCTTTATCATTTGGGGATGTTACAGGCTTACTCTTAAAAAAGAGGTCCAGGTTAAATATCCTCTCATCTTAAAGGATGAGGTTGAATGGATGAAATCTCTAACCTTAGTGACATAAAGATATGTAAATCACTATGTTTTGAGAGATGTTCGACAAGATTCCGTTCAGATAAAAAAGCCAACAAGGGAACCATGCCGAAGTAAATGTCTTTAAAGAGGGTTTTGAAGGCTGGATCTTGAATAGGAGTTGAATAGGAGTGTTGGATAGCCATAAGAGCGGTGAATAGAAAGGAGGGGCACCCAAAAAGAGATAGGCGTGCAAGTCCTACATGGGCGCGCAAGTCCGGGTCACGCAAGTATACTTGATAGACACATGGGTACTTGCACGACGGTCAACCCTTAGGGTAATATTTGGGCGAGACTTTGCTAAAGCCCTTAGTATTATCCCTAGGGGCTTCCAAAAGAGTAGCACACAGGTTCTGTTGAAGGGATAAGGCGGCACGCATGTGTGGCCATTTCCCTTAAGGGCTGGCCACTTAGGCGTGCAAGTGTTGATGAGTTTCAACACTTTGGCCTTATTTCCCCTCTTTAGATATTCCATTCTAGATAAGAAATTACCTTAGAATTGTTCAGAAGCTTCGATAAGAGACTAGGAAATCGGGAGCTCAAATCTGAGTTTCTGGAATTTTTCATTTTCTCAAATGGGGGCCCCAATGGGGGTATTTATAGGCTACTGAAGACCCCAAGAAAGAATAAAAGAGGGCACAATGGAACTACTAGAAGAACAGCCTTTAGCGACTACCAAAAGCGGTCGCTAAAGGCCTTTATTGGCCTCCCAGCGACCGCTTTTGGCGGTTGCAGTTGCTTCATCGGTGAAGCTCAATAGTGACTGCCAATGGAGGCCGCTAAAACTCCTACATGAAAACAGCAGATTTGTTTGTGGATTGTTGTCAATTAAACAAGGAGACATAGGGGGTGATGGGGAGGGTCCCCAAAACCTTCGGTCGCCATCCATGGAGGATGCACAGTGGTCAGAAGGAAGAAGGTACCTTCTCGGATGTCGTGGGGAGGTTGGGTAATGTTACCATGGAGATACAAGGGCCCATTATGTACACCAACGGACTTCGAGGGTTGTTTGGAGGTCACCCATGGTGGTGTGGGTGACATCGGAGGCCGTAGGGGGGCGGCGACGGCATGCTGTAATAGGAATCTCGTGAAGAAGACGACTGGAAGTGGGAAAAATACCACCAGAATTTTTGACAGAATTAGCGGCCGCCATTGGTGGTCGGTAATACCCCCTTTTGCGACCACCAAAAGCAGTCGCTAATGCTAGAAGGCACAGAATCCTGGATTTCTAGTAGATAAGTCACCTTCACAACCACTAGGAGGAGCGCAGGTATACTTGCACAACCATGAGGAAACTTGCGTGACCCAAGTGGGAAGAAATACTTCTTCATGCCTTTGTCGATTTTTGATGTTTTTTCAAAGGATGAATTACTTTGGACTAAGGTATTTATCTTTTTCATTCGTTAGAATCTATGACGGAAAGGAGCATCAACAAAATTCTTCCCTCAGAGTTGGATCCGAAAGAAGGAGGATGTGACTCTAAGGAAAAAGGGTAAAACCAAGGAACTGCGGCGTGCAAGTGTTGAGCGTGTAAATGGCGGTGTGCAGGTGTTGAGCGTGCTGGCTTCGGTGCGCAGGGTTGCGGTCTTGCCTATAAATATTCAGCCATTACTCGCACAAAGCAATAGGATCTGAATGATTATGAGATCTCGTCGTGCAAGTTGCCTTCACCGCACAAGTTACTCTGTTTTCCACTGCTTCCTTTCAAGTCACGCTGCTATAGAGGTATTTGGACTTGCGCGGTGATACCTGCATGCCAAAACATGCGTGACACACTTATACTTGCATGCCAATTTGGGACTTTTGTGCCTTAATGACTTAGCCATTTTTTCACATTTCATCACAAATTTTATGAAAAATCAACTTACTTAAGAGTTAATTATTCGAGCTTTGTGCAGATAAAATGGCTCCCAGGAGAATCAGAACGGCTGACAAACTGGCTAGCAAGATAATTGATGATATTATGAGCATCGTTGTCCATGATTATTATACTATCTGTGACAGCACTCTTCCAGATTTGGCCAAGTACCTGAGGAAGTATCATCTTGACTTCCCACAGAGCATTTATCTACCTCTGTATGGTTATGGTCATCTGTGAGAAGTCACCATTCCAGAGGCAAAGAACTATCTCTCAATTTCTTGGTTTCAGAATTACACCAATTTTTCTTCAGAAAATATCTCAAGTGGCTGCTGATGAAGCTTGGGATGTTGTAAATCAAATGAAGTTTTATGTTGACAACCTTTTGTAATTTCATGGAAAAGAGAAGAGACTCCGGTTTGTGGATGTCCTTCTAACTTTTGTGCATCAAATGAAAAACACTTTCATCTTCTATCATTTTTACATGCCTTCTTTTGCAACCTACTTTATATTTTACCTAATCCAATGGTCCTAGTAAGCATAGTTTCATTTTTTCTAGGATTATTATAAATAACCCTACAAACATTGAATCTTTTTATTACTCAATATTACCTAAAATCATACAAAACGTATGTTTAGTGAGCTGGAACTTGACTTTTATTCAGAGTTCCCATGTCTTTTGTGGGAAGTTTAAAGACATTCACGTCAGACATAAAAAGTATAATGTTTAAGGTCGAAATAGCTTTGACCTAAATGAATTAAAATTGACTTAATTCATTGACAATTTATCTGGAAACATATTACCACACTCAAGTATGGGGGAAAATATGTAAACGATGACTTAAGAAATTTTGAATCTGAGGAATGATATGAAAAAGGGATAAAAGGCATTTGAAGTAGTAGATCCCAAGAATGAAGTTACCATTATTTAACAAACCCATTAGGGGGTTGAATTATGCAGGGCCACCAAGGGGCATTGGCTACATAGTCAAATAATAGTATCTTTTGGCTGACAGGTCCGTTATGTAGACTACTTATGCAAGGCTGCCTAAGGTCATGTACTGCATAGTCAGGAAAAAGAGCTTTCAGAAATTTACTTTCCTACTGCTAAAAAGCCAGTGAAAGTTTATGGAGATTCAAATTTTCCAAAGCATAGAGTTTGCTGTATGGAGAAAGGTACTTGAATATGGAGAAGATATTTCCAAAAAAGATTTTCTAAGAACTGGATGAATGTCACTCCTACGAAGGTCTAACCCAAATGTAGGGAAGGGAAATATAAACCATAGACTTGAATAATTTCAGATCATGAAAAAGAGTATGAGACAAATATATTAAGGATAGTTATTTTTTGTAGATCCTTACATATTGTCATTAAGACAAATAAGGACAAAAGAGGTTTTCTTCCTAATAATGAAGTTACCATTATTTAACAAACCCGTTAGGGGGTTGAATTATGTAGGGCCACCTAAGGGCATTGGATGAATAGTCAAATAATAGCATCTTTTGGCTGATAGGTCCGTTATATAGACTATTTATGCAAGGCCGCCTAAGGGCACGTGCTGCATAGTCAGGCAAAATAATTCTCAGAAATTTTACATTTTGTGACTAGAAGTCGAGAAAAGGGTTATGGAGATCTAGAAGTATTTAAGGTTAGGAGTATGACACATAAAAATGGTCATTGTTCAATGCATGTAAAGATACACAAACCAATGCTAACGTTAATAATGTTGTGGCTGAGTCCTGAATTGAAATGTTGGACTTCACTACGTATCCCATAAGGATGGGAATCAATCCATACATAGTTCTTAAAATACATTTTAACATAATGTGGGAAGAAAGTGTAAGAAATCGTAGTTTAGGGTCATAGATCTCGGACCATAATAATGAATACACAGTGTGTGTTTTCACAGGGACCTTTCAGCCAGGGGACTGAAAGTAGAATTTGGGGTTAGGCCCAAAGACTTCGGGATGGATTTGAGGGATGATTAAATGTTCCTATGTATCCCATAAGGATGGTAATCAAGCCCACGTTGTTCTAGAAATACCCTATGTACAGATTTGGTTTGTACAAGTGAAGGGTGAAAGGGGACTTTAGTGCAATGATGGTTTGACCCAAGATAAAAGGATCAGGCATTTCCATTTATGCACGTAGTCTATGGAATATAACATGATTTGAGATCAATGTAAATAATGATTTCTTCTTAGGTGAGGGTGTCAAAGAATGTTGTAGTTTATTGTCGTACAGGACAAAAATTTTGTACAGTTTAACATCATATAGCAAGGAAAAAGGTGAACCAATGTAAAGATATTGATTCTGGGGGTGGATTCACGAATCAACATCGTATGAGATGGAGGTGAACCGATGTTAATAGATTGGTTTTGGGCTTGAAACTTGGGAGGTTGCCTACGTACCCAGCTAGAAGGCAAGGATCAAAGTCTGCGTAGTTCAATTAAATAATGAATTAGTGATCAAGTTGTTCTTGGGGACAACGACCTAAAAATGGTTTTGGGACTTACGCATGGTTAGCGACACAGAGAGGGTGTTACGGTTGATGTTTACTCTAAGATCACATGAGTCATACTTGGTGTGAGAAACAAGAGGTACCAACAACCTTAACAATGCACAGTTTAATGTCATGTAGGACATATAAAGGGACTGTGCAGTTTAATGTCATGTAGTAAAGAATTTTGGTGCTGTATAGTTTAGTGTCATGTAGTAGGGAAAAAATACAGTTTAACGTCATGTTGGACATATTAAGGGACTTTGTTCAGTTTTACGTCATGTAGGATGAATGATCAGTACAGTTTAAGCTCATGTAGGACAAATATAGGGACATAGTTTAATGTCTTGTTGGGAAATATGGTTGCTGTACAGTTTAGCGTCCTGTAGCTAAAATGATGGGGACAATATAGTTTAACGTCATGTTGGACAAAAGGGGGACTATACAGTTTAATGTAATACTGTAAGGACAAAATATGACACAGTTTAACATCATGTTGGACATATTAGGGATTTTTTCACATTTTAATGTCATGTTGGATGTGAGGGATGAAAATAGTTTAAGTTCATATGCATGGACCATGGATGGTGCAGTTTAACGTCTTGCTAGACGTAAGAGACTATGCAATTTAAAGTCTTGCAGTAATAACAACACATTTTAATGTCATGTTGGACGATAGAAATGCAAATAGTTTAAGGTCATATGCATGGACCGTTGATGGTGTAGTTTAACATCTTGCTGTATGTAAGGGAATATGCAGTTTAAAGTCTTTCAGCAAGGATAACACAGTTTAACAACATGTTGGATGATAGAAATAAAAATATTTTAAGGTCATATACATGGACCGTAACTGATGTATTTTGTGTTTATACAAAATAATTCTTCAGAAATCTGGCATTGGTTGGAGTAGTGATGAGTTCTACATCCATTTAGATTAAATAATAAGCTCAATTAGAGTAGACCTTATGTATTGAATAAGGTCCTTCCCATTTTGGCTTAAGCTTGGGAGGTTTGTTTCCTAGTATCATTGGAGTTATGAGAACCAATACCAATTCTCCCTGAACTAATAAGCAAAGATGAAATTTTTTGTTGAAATCTCGTGCTATTCGATTCTGATAGACTTCCAAGTGGTGTAAGGTGTACAATATTTTCTCATCTAATCGTTCCAATTCATCCAATTTCTTTTGAGATTGTTCATCTGTATATTACTAATCACAAATGGCTACTCTGAGCGATGTTAATTGAACCTCAATGGGAAAAACTGCTTCCGTTCTATATACCAATGAATATGGTGTTGACCGATATTTCCAACGCTTTCTCCAGGGCACACGCATCTGTCCACTTGGGCGCAACAGGCGCGGATTTTCTGTTGCCCCGCATTCCCACATTCCAAAGGTGGTCAGCATCCATTCCTTACTCAGGGATGTCTGCTCCTTGATCAAAACAGGATGATGGGATGTCAGTTCCTCCTTCTGTGGATTCCTCCTCGGAACTCGTTACCTAGTCTGGGTCTCCCTCATAGATTTAATACGTTGTTCGTGAAACTCTTCCTAGATCCATGTTTCCATGGACACCGGTTAACTACACTACTTTTTTCCAGACATTCCAAAGGGTCCGGTCAGGGCATCAACCTTTAGTCGGGGGAGTAGTCACGTCGAGGCATCATTAATATGTCTGAACACTGGGGAATTGGCATGTCTATCTTTTTTACCTTATTATAGGGCTTCTAGAGGGAGTAGAATCCCAAGGCATCCCACATCAAGCACGGGGAATCATATGACATAGGCATGTATCTGAGGTTTTCCTCATCTTCCCATGTTTAACACAGGGTATACCGCAAGTTTAACATCTAGCGGAGACGGATTGGCCTGATTGGAACACCAGCTGGGGTGGATTAGATTGAGGAATTCCCCTTGAGGGAATGTCGATATCAGAGCCAGCCCATGGGTGGATTCCCAAATGATATGGAGGGGAATGGGGTGGCATGATCACACCGGGATGTGGCGGCCCGAGTAAGAATCAGGATGGATGATGGAGAATTTCATGGAGTGAAGGAGGAATGAAATGGAGCTATCGTGGAGATGGAGGTGGTGATGGTCTTGAGTCTCGAAGAGACTTACTACGTATCCCCGTGGAAAGTAATCAAAGTCCACGTAGTTCGGGATGGATGTGTGGGTCTTACACTCTAGGCTGCCCAAGGAGTTGGAAGAACCGACGTGAATACGGTCGTAATGACCAGGTGGTGGTGGTATAGAACCTCGTGAGGCTTCATACGTACCATGCCTTAACATGGATCGAAGACCACGTAGTTCAGGTTGAGCACCAGAAAACCGGCGTGAAAAGGACCTTGGCCCAATGGGTGGTGGGATTTCACCTCGTGAGGCTTCCAACGTACCATGCCTTGACATGGATCAAAGTCCACATAGTTCGGGGAAAGGGGTTGTTATACTGACACGAAGGGGTGTCAGAACAACTGGATGGCAGGGTTACAACGGCTTACCTCTGGATTGGGATGCAGTTTAATGTCATGCAGGATGGGGGCGTGTCAAAGAACCGATGTGAAGAAGGACCTTGGCCCAGGTGGATGGTGGTCTTGAACCTCAGGAAGGGTTCTTACGTACCATGCCTTGACATGGATCAAATACCACATAGTTCAGGTGAAAATGGGGGTTTGGAACACCGACACGGAGATGGTCGGGGCCAATGATTAATGGGCTTGAACCTCAGGGAGGCTTCCTATGTACCATGCCTTTACATGGATCAAAGTCCTCTTAATTCAGATAGGGTTTCTGCCGGCGAACCTACGTGAAGGTGAACCCGTGGGTCCACTGGTGGTGGTCTTGAACCTCATGAGGCTTATTACGTATCATGCTTTGACATGGATCAAAGACGACGTAGTTCAGGTGGTGGTTTTCATCAGCAAACCGACATGAAGGTGAACCCGTGGGTCCACTTGTGGTGGTCTTGAACCTCGTGAGGCTTCCTACGTACCATGCCTTGACATGGATCAAAGTCCTCGTAGTTCGAGATAGTCACAATGGCTTACCGTTGGACTGGAATGTAGTTTAACATCATGAGGGACGAGGGTGGAACCTGATATGAAGAAATGACAGGCGGTGGGCTTGAACCTTGTGGAGGCTTCCTACGTACCATGCATTGACATGGATCAAAGACCTCGTAGTTCAAATGGATATACAGTTTAATGTCATGTTGGACATGGTTATGCGATTTAACATCATTCCAGATGAGGGCATAGAGTTTAACGTCATGCTGGAGGAGGGCATACAGTTTAACGTCATGCTAGATGAGGGCATACAGTTTAATGTCATGCTGGATGAGGGTATACAGTTTAATGTCATGCTGGATGAGGGAATACAGTTTAACGTCATGCTGGACGCGGGCATATAGTTTAACGTCATGATGGATGGGGGAATTTCCATGGTCAATGCTTACTCTAAGCCCATGTGAGTCGTGCTCGGTGTGGGTAACAAGAGGCAGCGGAGACTTGATGATCACGTCGTGAAGGGTGCGTCTGTGAGAAGCGAAGAGGGGATTACGTGTTAGGCGGCCCATGGTTCTGGGACTTACTCTAGGATGGAGGCTCAAAGTGCAACAAAGCACAGCATGAGAGGGATTTGGGACCAAATATGGGAGGTTCCTTATTCCCTATCGCGCCCTCCACTGGCCTTGGCAGTGGGGAAGTATGGAGGTGCACGGGTGCTACCATCCACAAGAGAGGCTAGGGGCTTATGCTCTGGGAATCCCTTCCCCCGTGGACAAATGCCACTCCGAGAGGGAGGATATCATCTCAGGTGAGGGTGATTCCATTCCCATGGAGACGAGCGGTGTAAATAATGTCTGAGTCAGGGGGACCCTGCGTGCGAGGCATGGGGTCGGGTCATAGTTTAACATCATGTGTTGAGGACGAGGTGCTTGGTAGTTTAACATCCTACAGCTCAGACGATGTGGGTTTACTCTACACCCCTAGGACATACATGACCAGTACCCTCTGCTCCTTGGGGGAGGGAAGGCATTAGCAAGGCCATGGAAAAGGGGGTTTCAGAGCGAACCATCGAGGGGTCCACGTTAGCATGTCTATGAGAAAAAGTAATAGTTGTTAGCGTGCCTATGTGAATAATCATTAGGCGAAGCAAAACTACGGGTGGTTTCGTCCATGTGACTTTGAAGTCACATCGTGAAAACCTGGAGGGTCACACAGGAACAGAAATTTCCAAGAAAAGGGGTCCACAGGCAGGGGCCTTGTGGAGCTTGGTTGATTTGCATAGTGGAGAGCACTTGCGAAGGGGTGTGCTTCACAAAGCGGAGTGCCTTGGCCTTAGCATGGGGCAGAGATGTGAATGGGAGGTGCGTCGCAAAGTGGAGGGGTTTTTGTAGAGCACTACCTCGCGAAGCATAGGTGCCTCATGAAATAAGGTGATGTGAAGCAATGTGCTTCGCGAAGTACAGTGACTCTACCTTGGCATGAGGATCACGTGTACAGGATAGGTGTTTCGCGAATCATAAACACTATGCTACTGCCCGAGTTCCCTTGGGAATCCCCTTCCTTCATGAATTCCCTTAGTCTTTGTGAAGGGTATCACTCTCGTAATAGGGGCTCAAAACGAGACAAGACGAAGGCCTCTTGTGAAGAAAAAATACCTCACGGAGCTCATGATTCCCAGAGCAAAGAGTGCTTCGCGATTTGGGAGTTGAGAAGCTGAAAGGTCAGATTGTCCATTTGGAGAGCTCAGGGGGGAGCTCGGTATTTATAGGCAAGGGCCGTCGTGAAGCAGAGCTCACGCGGCGCTAAGGGTGCCTCGGTGGCTCCGCACCGGTCATGAATGTCAACCGGATTCGTGGAGAGGTATCGCCTCCTCTGCTTTATGGCGGGTCGCGAACATCAGGGTGTTCGCGGAGGGTTACCGCCTCTATTTCTTCGCGGCGGGTCGTGAACATCAGGGAATTTGCGGAGGGTTACCACCTCTGGTGCTTCGCAGCGGGCTCGCAAACATCAGGGCGTTCGTGGAGCGTTACCACCTCTGGTGCTTCACGGCGGCTGTAGAGGTAGGGGGCTTCATGTCAGGGCTTCACAAGGAAGGGTGTGGGGCCTCTTTTATTCTTTCTTTTTGTCCAATATTTTGGCGCCAACAAATTCCCCCCTCAGACTCAGAGCCGCGGAGGGACCAAGGGTCGAAGTCTGTGGGAAATCGCCAAAATTATCGGCGGTTCGCAGTGCTGACTCGAAGAGAAGTCGCGTGAGGCAGGCAGGGGCCATGCACTCTGGATGCGTCGTGAAGCTCTATGCGGGCTGGACGCGCCGCGAAGCTCCAGGGTCTCCACCTATATATAGGGGGTTGACCACTCTTGTCTTTTTTCTTCTTTGCGACTTTGTCCTCTTGCGCTCTCGATTCGTGAAGCTCTACATCCTCTACTTCTGCTTACCGCAAATCGAGCTTCGTGGCGAACCGCGAGTCTCCGACTCCACGACTGCACCAAGAGAACGTCTGCTTGTAAGCTGGGGTTAGGCCTCACATCTGGGCATTGCGAACGATCTTCACGGGCAATCATCGCGAACAATCTTCACGCCCCGAACTGAAATTTTTTCAAGTTCTGAAACCGTAATGTCCCATCAAGAAGCTGTGTTGGGGGTGCTCACAGACGCCGCCTAGAGGGATGAGATGGCCAACTGTCTGGGCCTAGGGGGATGAGATGTCCCACGCTCTATGGAGTGGTAGCATGGGGAGGACCTCCATACGGGGTGACATCACCATGGGTTGTTTCGCGGCGATCACCACTAAGGCTTGCGACCCGGAGAGTCAACCCAGCCTGCCCGTGGGGCGGTTGGGGCCTCTATCTCAGTCGGGCGTAGGAGTGTTCCTGCTAAGTGTGTGAACAGGCTTCATGATATACATCGGCGGTGGCTCGGGCCACAGTAGTTGTCGACGTCGACGCCCCTTGGCGGCCACCCTTAGCTCGGGCCCAACGCTGGCGTCGGGTCAGGCGATCCGGTGTAGGTGGTGTAGGGGCATATCCTACTTCCTCCTCTGGCAAGGCTAGACGGCAGCGCTGATGCGGCCGGGTGGGGGACCTTTCTTGGAGTCCTTGGATCGGGACTCTGATCGGGCTGAGCCGGACATCACCCACCTCATCAGCGTTAGGACTGGAGTCATCGAGGCATTTTGGGGATAGGCTCCCGAGACGATTGAATGTTGGGGTGGGGAGCAGGGGCTCCCTACGCGGCCCTCGAGGGTGGCATTGACGGTGGGCCTGGATGCCTCCAGGTCCAGGAGGGCCATATCCCAAGTTGGTATTATGCCCTCCTTCTCGTAATGACGTACGAGGTCGTTAATCACCCTTCGTTGGATGACTTCTGATGGGGAGAGGGGGTGTGGGCGCCCCACGCTCTTGGATACAGACGTCGTTGTAGAAACAGTGGAGCCACGTGGAGTGGCTGTGCTGGTATTGCCCCTCTCCCTGTGTAGGTGGGTGGGCGGCGATCATGATCATATAGCAGCAACCTGATTCCTGAGAAGCAGGGAGAATAACTCATCAGCACTGCGAGGAAAATAAATCGACAACCAGTTCCCCAGTGCCATTCAATCTTTCGTGACCGGTAAGAGGGATCCACGTGGACAACGTTGCAGAACGGAATTCCCCACGTTCTACTACCCCAACTTCTGGTGAGTTTCACGCCAGGCCCGCTATTTTCTTGGCGGGATCCGGTGCCGGATATCTGGATCTGATGACACGTCAATCTACTGATGTATTGAATTATACTAATCTCCACATTGAGTAGAAGAAATTCACATCGGTTTCACCATTTTTGTTTCTGACACTTTCGTCGGGGCGCGCGCGTTCGTCCTCTTGGGCACGATAGGCGCGGCTATTGTGTTTCCCTAAATTCCCGCATTCCAAAGGCGGGCAGCATCCGTTATTTACTCAGGGACGTCTTCTCCTTGATCGAAACGGGATGATGGGATGTCAGTTCCTCCTTCTGTGGATTCCTCCTTAGATCTCGTTACCTAGTCCGGGTCTCCCTCATAGATTTAATATGTTGTTTGTGAAACTCTTCCCAGTGCCATGTTTCCATGGACATCAGTTAATTACACTGCTTCTGTCTGGACATTCTAAAGGGTCCGGTCAAGGCAGCAACCTTCAGTCAGGGGGAGTAGTCACGTCGAGGCATCATTAACGTGTCTGGATGCTGGGGAATTGGCGTATCTATCTTTTGTACCTTATTATAGGGCTTATCGATGGCGCGGAAGCCCGAGGAATCCCACATTGAACGCGGGCAATCATATTCCATAGGCATATATCTGAGGTTTTCCTCAGCTTCCTATGTTTAACACAGTATATGCCGCAAGTTTAACGTCCAGTGGAGACAGATTGGCCTGATCAGAACACCAGCTGGGGTGGATCAGATTGAGGAATTCCCCTTTAGGGAATTCCAATATCAGAGCCAGCCCGTGGGTGGCTTCTCGAATGCTTTGGAGGGGAATGGGGTGGCATGATCTCACTGGTATGTGGCGGCGTGGGTAAAAATCAGGATGGATGATGGAGAATTGAATGGAGTGAAGGAGGAATGAAATAGAGTCGTCGTGGAGATGGCGGTGGTGATGGGCTTGAGTCTCGAAGGGACTTCCTACATATCCCTGTGGTAGGGAATTAAAGTCCACGTAGTTTGGGATGGATGTGTGGGGCTTACACTCTAGGATTCCCAAGGTGTTGGAAGAACTGATGTGAATACGGTCGGAATGACCAGGTGGTGGTGGGCTTGAACCTCGTGAGGATTCCTACGTACCATACCTTAACATGGATCAAAGACCACGTAGTTTAGGTTGACCGTCGAAAAAATGGCATGAAAAGGACATTGGCCCAATGGGTGGTGGGCTTGCACCTCATGAGGCTTCCTACATACCATGCCTTGACATGGATCAAATTCCACATAGTTTGGGAAAAGTGGCTATTATTCTGACACAAAGGTGTGTCGGAACAACTGGATGGAAGGATCACAACGGCTTACTGCTGGATTGGGATTCTGTTTAACGTCATCTGGGATAGGGGCGTGTTGGAGAACCTACATGAAGAATGACATTGGCCCAGGTGGATGGTGGGCTTGAACCTCGGGAAGTCTTCCTACGTACCATGTCTTGACATGGATCAAAGACCGCGTAGTTTAGGTGAGAATGGGGGTTTGGCACACCGACACAGAGATGGTCGGGGCCAATGATAATTGGGCATGAACCTCAAGGAGGCTTCTTATGTACCATGCCTTCACATGGATCAAAGTCCTAGTATTTTGGATAGGATTTCTATCAGCGAACTGACATGAAGGTGAACATGTGGGTCCACTGGTGGTGGTATTGAACCTCATGAGGCTTCCTACGTACCATACCTTAACATGGATCAAAGACCACGTAGTTCAGGTGGCGGTTTTCATCAGCGAACCGACATAAAGGTGAACCCGTGGGTCCACTGGTGGTGGCCTTGAACCTTGTGAGGCTTCCTACGTACCATGCCTTGACATGGATCAAAGTCCTCATAGTTCAGGATAGTCACAATGTATTACCATTGGACTGGAATGCAATTTAATGTTATGCGGGGTGAGGGTGGAACCTGACGTGAAGAAATGACAGGTGGTGGCCTTGAACCTTGTGGAGGCTTCTTACGTACCATGCCTTGTCATGGATCAAAGACCTCATAGTACAAATGGATGTACAGTTTAATGTCATGAGGGACAGGGTCATGCAATTTAACATCATTCCGGATGAGGGCATACAGTTTAATGTCATGCCCGATGAGGGCATACAGTTTAACATCATGCTGGATGAGGGAATACATTTTAACGTCATGCTGGATGAGGGTATACAGTTTAACGTCATGCTGGACGGGGGCATACAGTTTAACATCATGATGGACGGAGGCATACAGTTTAACGTCATCTTGGGCGGGGGCATTTCAATGGTGGATGCTTACTCTAAGCCCACGTGATTCATGCTCGGTGTGAGAAATAAGATGAAACAGAGACCTGACAATCACGTCATGAAGGGTGCGTCCGTGAGAAGCGAAGAGGGGCTTATGCGTTAGGTGGCCCATGGTGCTGGGACTTACTCCAGGATGGAGGCCCAAAGTGCGACAAAGCACAGCAGGAGAGGGATTTGGGACCAAATATGGGAGGTGCCTCGTTCTCTATCACACCCTCCACTAGCCTTGAGAGTGGGGAAGTACGGAGGTGCATGGGTGATACCCTCCACAAGAGAGGCTAGGGGCTTACGCTTTGGGGTAGCCCTTCCCCTGTCCACAAACGCCACTCCGAGAGGGAGGATATCATCCCATGTGAGGTTGATTACCTTCCTGTGGAGAAGAGCGGCATAAATAATATCCGAGCTGGGAGGACTCTGCGTGCGAGGCACGGGGTCGGGTCACATTTTAACATCATGTGTTGAGGAAGAGGTTCTTGGCAGTTTAATTTCATGCATCTCGGACGAGGTGGGTTTACTCCGCACCCCTATGACGTACATGACCGGTACCCTCTGCTCCTTGGGGGAGGGGAGGGAAGGCATCGGCAAGGCCGTGGAAATGGGGGGTCGCAGAGCGAACCATCGAGGGTTCCACATTAGCGTGGCTATGCAAAGAAGCAATAGCCGTTAGCGTGTCTATGCGAAGAAGCATTAGGTGAAGCAAAATTACAGGTGGTGTCGTCTAGGGGACTTTGAAGTCACATCGTGCAAACCTAGAAGATCGCACGTGAACAGTAATTTCCAAGCAAAGGGGTCCACAGGCAGGGTCCTTGCGGAGCTTGGTTTCTTTTCATAATGGAGAGCACTTGCGAAGGGGTGTGCTTCACAAAGTAGAGTGACCTGGCCTTATAATGGGAAAAATATGCGAATGGGATGTGCGTCGCAAAGTTGAGGGGTTTTCGCGGAGCACTACCTCGCAAAGCATAGGTGCCTCGCAAAACAAGGTGATGTGAAGCAGTGTGCTTCACGAAGTATAGTGACTCTACCTTGGCATGAGGATCACGTGTATAGGATGGGTGGTTCGCAAAGCATAAATGCTCCGGGACTGCCCGTGTTCCCTTGGGAATCCCCTTCCTTCGCGAATTCCCTTAGGCTTCGCGAAGGGAATCCCTCTCGTAAGAGGGGCTCAAAACGAGACAAGGCGAAGGCCTCTCACGAAGCAAAAATACCTCGCGGAGCTCATGATTCCCAGAGCGAAGAGTTCTTCTCGATTTGGGATTTGAGAAGTCGAAAGGTCGGATTGTCCATATGGAGAGCTCAGGGGGAGCTCGGTATTTATAGGAAAGGGTTTCCATGAAGCAGATCTCACGTGGAGCGAAGGGGGACTCGGTGGCTCCACGGATGGTCGTGAATGTCAACTGTATTCGCAGTGTGGTGCCGCCTCCTCTACTTAGCGGAGGGTCATGAATGTCAGGGCGTTCGCGGTGGGTTACCGCCTCTGGTGCTCCGTGGCGGGTTGTGAACGTTAGGGCATTCGCAGAGGGTTACTGCCTCTGGTGCTTCACAGTGGGCTCGCAAACATCAGGGTGTTCGCGGAGCGTTACCGCCTCTAGTGCTTCATGGCGGCCGCAGAGGTAGGGGGCTTTGCGTCGGGGCATATTGAAGAAGGGTGCGGGGCCTCTTTTCTTCGTTCTTTTCGTCCAATATTTTGGATCCAACAACCGTGTTGTAGTGCGGGTGGTGGTCTGATAAGCCCATAAAGCATGAAATAGTTTGTCAGGACATGACTTATTATCTTTATACACCATCTTTTGCAGTACATTTGAAAGAGTCTTGTTGAAGTCTTCTATCTAGCCATTGGCCGCTGCATGATACCGAGATGAATGGTTGGATTTGATGTTGTATTCTTGATATAACTTCTTCTCCTCAGATAAACAGAAGTTGGTGCCATTTTACGTCAATATGGTATGAGGGACACCAAATCTGGTAATGATGTTAGACTTGATGAAGCAACAATGCTTTTAGAACTAACTTCTTTTAGGGGTATTGCCTCTACCCATTTGGAAAAGAAGTCAGTAGAAGTAAGAATATACTTAAACTGCTTTGTTGTAGCTAAAGGGTAAGGTCCCACCACATTCGTTCCCCATGTGGAAAATGGACAAGAGTATTTAGCTGTATAAAGCAACTCTGGGGGCTGATGAATGAAGTTGGCATGTACTTGGCTTGAATGACACTTTTTCATGAAATCAACACAATCTTGTATCATTGAAGGCCAAAAGTATCCAAGCCTTTGAATTTTATCGGATAGTCTATGTCCAGACTAGTGGGCACCACAGACTCCTGCATGCACTTCTTTCATGATAGCCATTGTCTCTTCACCATCAATGCATCTGAAGAGAACTCCATCAAAACCACACCTGTACAGAATTTTCTCTTGCTGATTTTGGCTATCGTAAAGAGTGAAATTGATCACACGTCGCCGGATTTGTTCTTTCCTGACTCTATCAGGTGGAAGTGTTCCATTTTGAAGTTATTCCCTGATAGGTGTCATCCATCCTATAGTATGACCAAATGGTTCAGGAATGGGACTAATTTCATTGATTTCCTCTATTCTAGTTTGAACATAAGGTGAAATTTTATGATGGTGGGCAGTACTGATGGTTGTCTCGTCTCGATTTGGATATGCCAGAGCTGTGGCTATATTAGCCAGTGCATCAGCTTGGGCATTTTGTGATCACGGGACATAAGAAAATGTTGTTTCTGTAGGAAATTCCTCCATTAACTCTCTGAAGTAATCATACAAAGGTATTAACTCTCCTTTTCCGATTTCATAATCCCCATTTAATTGTTTGATTACTAGGTCGGAATCACATTTCACCTTTAAGTGATTCACTTGTTCTTGAAGCTCCAATTCCAAGCCTGTGATGAGAGCTTGGTGTTCCACTTCATTTTTTGTACCGCCTCCCAACAATAAGAAGGAATAGGGTAACACAGCCTTTTCTGGAGAAATGAGCACAATTCCTAACACAACTTTGTTAAATTTAGGATTTTCCATTTTCCTCCCTATTGGACTTCTTGAAGCACCGTCAATGTACATTTCCCATGTTTGAAGACTATCTTGAATAAAGAAGACTTCCTTATCAGGAAGTTCAACATCTGAAGATGTATCTTCTACTAAAGGGTGTTCAGTAAGGAAATCAGCTAGAGCTTGGCCCATTATTGCCTTTTGAGACATATATTGGATATCAAATTACTGCAAAATAACTGCACACCTTACTAGACGTCCTGTAAGCATTCGACGAATAAGGATGAATTTGAGCGGGTTATTGAGAGATACCAATTGGACCTCGTGATGTTACAGGTAGTGTCTCAACTTCTAAACTACAAAGATTAATGCTATGCAGCACTTCTCAATACTTGAATATTGGGTTTCTGTTTCAAGCGTAGTCCGACTGAGATAGTAGAGGCTATTTTCATTCCCAGCATCATTCTTCTGAGCAATAAATTCACCCAATGATCGCTCTAAAGTTGTCACATAAAGGATAAGTGGTCTTCCTTCAACAGGTGGCATTAATACCGGTGGACTCAAGAGATACTTCTTGAGAATATCAAATGCTTCTTGACATTTTTCATTCCACTGGTAAGTGACTCCCTTCTTCATCAATTTGATTAAGGGTAAACTTTTTCCTGCCAAATTGGCGATTAAATGATGAATATAGGCCCAGTGTCCTTGAAGCCCTCTCAATTCTTTCAAATTTCGAGGATGTGACATACCAAGGATTGAATTTTTCTTCTCAGGATCTACTTTGATCCCACGATGGTGTATAACAAAGCCAAGAAAGTTTCTTAAGGTTACCCCAAAATCACATTTTAGTGGGTTCATCTTCAAATTGTGTTGCCGAAGTTTGTGGAATATGACTTCCAAATCAGCCAAGTGATTAGAACATTGTTTGGATTTAACCACCAAATCATCCACATAACATTCAACAAATTTACCTAAAAAGGGTTTGAAGATACGGTGCATGGCATGCTTATATTTTACGCCCACATTCTTTTGGCCAAAGGGCATTACCCGATAGAAAAACACACCCTAAGGGGATATAAAGGCTGTAGATTATTTATCTTCTAGAGCCATTCAAATTTTATTATACCCATAATATCCATCCATGAAGGAAAGTCCTTCATAGCCAGCTGTTGCATCAATTAAAAGTTCTGTAATTGGAACTGGAAAATCATCCTTAGGACAATGCCGATTAAAATCTCCGAAATCAATGCAAACTCAAATTTTTCCATTCTTATTTTTCACTGGTACAATATTTTCCAACCACTTGGGATATTGAAATTATCTAACGAAGTTAGCTTTGATAAGATTATCAACATCAGCTTCAATTTTGGAAGCATAGGTTGGGTGTGTTCATCTAGTGGCTTGTTTGAATCCTCGATGTTCTTCTGGAAAACCCAAACAATGAGTGGCAACATCAGGATCAAGCCCTGGCATCTCTGTATAGTTCTAATCTAATATATCTCGATTTTACTTTAAAAATGAAATATACATCTCTTTATCTTCAAGAGTCATGGCCGAACTAATTAAAGTGGGGCGTGGATCTTCTTTTGTACCCAGATTTATTTCTCTGAGTTCATCCACGGTGGTAGAGATACCCTCTTCAAATTCTGGAGGAGCATCTCTGAGATCTTCCTCTTCTTCTTCAACATGGGTTATTTCTTCTGATTCTACTTGCATAGTAGATGATGAAGCAGAATTTCCATGAACAGAAGAGATGTTAAAATTTGAACATCTTAAAGAAGAAGCTTCAATTTCTGACCTGATTGATGATGAAGGGTCTTTCTTGGGTATTAAAGAGGAGATTATGGATTGAGAATCGACATCATCATTCACCTCTGGAATTTCTATAACTTCTTCTAGACTGATTGGAAAAGTATAGACTTTCTGGATTTCAGCAGATGAAATGAAGACATCCCCATTTGAGCTTTCATCATTGATTGGTGAGTCACAAATTTCTCTCATGCTATCTGGCTTGATTGCCGTAATTGACCTTATGGAAGTTTTCATAAGATTATTTTTATTTGGGTCTATCCTATCAATTTGACTGATAGGAAACACATAATCTATACTCACATGTGTAAATGGATTTACTGTAATATTTTCCAAACCATATGGAGCATTAACTTTGGTAATCTCCCTTGTTGTGGATTTCTTCTTTCCCTTCAAGTGATAGAATTCTGCCTCAATGTATTGAGATTAACATGTCTTGAATGGGTCCTTATCACCATAAAATGTCCCAATTTGACCATCGAAATAGTATTTGAGACATTGATGGAATGATGAAAGGATAGACGCATGTTGATGTAGCCAAGGTCATCCAAGCAAGATGTTAAAGGCTAAGTCTTGATCAACAACCATGAAATCTGAATTGGATACAAGATCTCCAAACTGTGTTTTGAGTGTAATCTCGCCTAGTGGTTCTTGTTCATTTTTATCAAAACCTTGCAACATCAAAGTAGAAGGAGATAAATCAGATTTTGTGAGTCCCAATAGACGAAGTGTACGAATGGGGATGAGGTTGACTCCTGAACCATCATCAATGAAATCTCTTCGGATGTCTACACCTTTGAACTTTCCAGATAAATACAAAGGTATAATATGTCCATGCACTAAATCATCTTCATCTTCATCTGTGAAAGATATCAACACATGGAATTCTACATGATTATTCTCTACATGGTAGACTTCAGCTGCAGCAATTTCAGTTGAGAATTCCTTAGGACTTGACAAAGCATCGATGAGTGCCTTCCGAAGATCCTTTTATAGATTCAAGGTATCCAGAATTTATACTTGGCCGGTACATGGGCCAAGTGTTTCAATACATCATACTTTTGATCCAAAGGTCTGTGTTTCCCAACAAGAACATGTGGTATCGCAGGTGCCTTAGAAGTTGATGCTTTGGAAGTTGATGCATCTTGTATCAGGGTAGGAGTTGGTAATACTCCTGGAATTGGAAGATTATACCGATTAGGTATATTTATTTGCTGAGAGTAAGAAGATGGAACCTCCAACCGATCTTCTAGAATAACTGTTCCAGAATTGAGTTTGGTATTGGTGGAAGAATTTTCTTGTTCTTTTTGAGCCTGTTGAAGGGCCCTACCATGAGTTTCTGCTACATACACAGTTCTAGCAGGGATAGAATTGGAATAGTGGACTTTGAAAGATCCACGTCTTCCCTTGTTCCCTAAGCCTATGGAACTCCCTCTAATTCATCTGTTTGATACAGGGAACTCGGGCTCATCAAAATCGAAACTGCGACTGGAATAAGGATCTGTTAAGTGAATCATGTTAACAGAACCGAAGATTAATTCTTCATTTGATAAAGACTCTGCCTGATTATCCAATTTAGGTTGTACCGTTTGGTGGGGCGGTTCCTGTGGCTTCAAATTAGATGGAATAAAATCATCCAGAGTCAAATAAAACTTAGGCTTTGACACAATTTAATCTTCTTCTGATTTCTCTTCTTTCATTGAATTATGTCGTTTCTTTGAGATTTTCCCTCTGATGAAGAGGGTTTTTTTTTGTGGCATTCATGGAAGAAGACACAATTGGTTTCTTCAACTGTGTTAAAAAAAATAGCATGAGTTCAGTTGATCGTTTTTCTGACCATCCAATCATCATATTTTTATGCATTTTTGTTCTTGACTTCTTGCCACTTTCCCTCTTCCTCTGGATCTGTTGCAGTAACACATGCTACCTAAGCTGAAGAACCTTTCAATTTGACTTGTCCCCAGTCGACCATTTTTTGCAGAAGGTCCTTGAAGACAAAACACTCCTGAATGGGATGCCCCAACATCTGATGAAACAGTAAATAGTTGGGATGGTCTTCATCTCTTTCCTTGTTCAGCCTTTTGGGCCTTGGCAATTGGAGAAAATTATTTTTCAGAGCCAAAATGAAGTAACCAAGAACTTTTTCATTTCGGAAAGAGTAAACTTTGATTTTCAAATCGTCAAATTGTTTTTTTCTTTGATCTCTTTGATCATCTTGACTAAACGACCTCTATTGTTGACGCTCAGGAGGTGGAGCCCTTTGGGAATATGATGGTTTTGAAGTAGAAGCAGGTACATGTTCTTGTTTATGAATAATTGTAGCAGTCTCTTCTCTACCCATTCTCCTTCCTGGAGCTTATGGAATTACACGAGTTTTATCCTTAGTCTTCATAAGAGAATCTTCAATCTATTGAGCAATCGAAGTAATCTCTCAAAACCCTCCTATGTATTTCACAGGGATCAACGGTGTGCGTAACTCATCACGCAGATTTTCCACACAGATTGGAAACAATTCCTCTTGAGGGAGTGCTATGCTTAGGGAATATGTTAATCCCTTCCAACGAGAAATGAAATCCGAAACCCTTTAATTTTACATTTTCTTACAGTTTTTAAGATCAAAAACTGTTGTCTTTGGAAATGTTGAGCTGAATTGAAGAAGGAATCATTGACGGAAATCTTCCCATCCAGTAATTGACCGGGATTGCAAGCTTGTATACCAGAAAAAAGCAGGCCCTTGTAATTACTGTACAAAACACCGGAGCTTAACTAATTTTTGTTGCTGAGGGGTTCCCATCATAGGATCACAACGAGAAACAAAATGTGTTAAGTGTTACTCTGGTTCTCCCGAACCATTAAAGATTAGGAATGTGGTACTTGAAAAATTTCATGGGGGAGAAATTCCATCAACCCATTCAGGGTAAGCTCATTTTCTGGTTAAATTTGAGAAAAATTTCCCTCCATATCTTCCAACCAAGATGTTAATGACTCAATAGTAGTTATTAACTTTTAAGAAACATCCGGTTGAGCTTGGACCCGAACAGGTGCAATGACTGGAGCTTGGACAGATGTGGTGGTTGGTACTGCAACTAATGGTAGCACCACCGATTGTTGTTTCACCTGACCCGTAGGAGTAGACATATGAGGGTGTACTGATAAAGGAGGATATTCTTGATCCATCTCAGTAGCCGCAAAAAATTCCCTTGGCTGACTGACTCCAGCACGCTTAGGAGGAAGACTACCCTGAAGTAGTTCTGCATTCAACCTCCTTAATTCCTTCATTTCTTCCTCCTATTGTGAAAAACTTTGCTCTGGTGAGAGAGATTGGACTTCTACAGAGGAAGGGTATGTAACTTGATTCTTTACTTTCCCCTTGTTGGATCCCTTCTGGAGAGGGGTAAGTGGGTTATTTGAAGGAACACTCAGATTCTAGGTAAGCCTTTGATTTCTTCTATGCACACCTTCTTCATTTGTGTCTATGCATACAACTTCTTGAGTAGGAACCTCTTTATCTGATCCCTCTGAGTGCGCCTCATCTGGTGGATTAGAAATAACGGCATTGATGACATTAATTGATACATAATACATTGCATCCCTTATATCGGAATTTCTGTGATATTGTCTTCTTCTATGTCTCTGATGAGACATTGTCTTTTATTGATTTGATCCCTCAGTAACTTCTTGACAAACCGAAATTTGGAGGGAATCTCCTGATAATTTGGCTCTTCATTCCTCTTGGGCTTCTTCCCTAATCGAGAGAAGACTAAATTTCTTTGAGGAAGAGATTGAGGATTTGAAAAAGTCCCCAGTCTGGTGGACTGGGGCTGTTCCTGCTCAACTCCTTGAATCCTATTTGTTGATTCTAAGGGTTGGGTTAAAAGATTTTCTAATCTAGCTAGCTGGGGTGGTTATTGACATGATATATCTGATAATTTCTTAAAATATCTCTTGATCTTGTGGAATTTAGTTCGGAAATTGGCTGGATGCATCAAACTGCATCCACTTTTATCACCTGGATCAAAAGACCGTTGGATGATATCTGACACTTCTATCACTTGATGATGTGCTTGCTCCAAATGAGAGTCATGTTCAATATTCTTGTTTTCTTGATGCAGGAGTAATTCAACAACTTGTTCTCTGTATGCTTGGTTTTGAGAAGAACTAGTTGAGGCCTGTTCTTGAGCGATCCTTTGATTAAAAACAAAGCCAATTGGTTGTGGCCGACCATGTGAAATAACATTGTATGAGACCATTTTCGGTGGGCTTTGCTGACTGGAGAGCACCGTGAAATGCAATTCTCCATGAACACCCCATCCCCTGATATGAATACTAGATGGGGAATTGGAAATTAACTGGAGAAATATTCATATAATGTCAAGTCATGAACGCTGAAGGGATATCTGCTTCTTTTCAGCCTTCAGATATCAAGAAACTGAGAGAGATGCCAAGTCAATTTGGCGTTGTAACCCTTCTATTATCTTGACATTATTTTCATATTCATCATAAGATAATATTTTCTTTTTTAACTAACAAAGAGTTTTCCATATGTTGAGATTAATATCATGAATTCCATCTTCCATCAACATCTCAGGAATGTCATACAGAATGTCAGCCAGAGGCCAAAACATGACTGGCAATTCACCTTTCGCCAACTTTTTTCTCATATTCAGCACATCCTCTTTATCATTTGATTAAAATTCTTCTACCTGATTAGACCAGAGCTGGTGATTACTTTTTGCTTCATCGGATTCAACAAGATTGGTAGAAAATTCACTGATCAAACTAGAAGATGAACGGCCGAGGGGTGGTTCGGAGAATGACCTGCACCCTAGGCTATCTTTTGATTGAGAATTTATTTCACCTGCTAATGTTAAAGCATCATACATGACTGGATTCACATTTGCAAGTGCCTCAAGATAAGAGGGATTTATCGTCACTGCATTGTCCATTGGATCATTTTCCAAGAAATTTGCATTATAACTGCAAAGAGGACTTTTGCAGCTAAATTCATCATCATGGGGAGGACCACCATGGTGGGTTACATCAAAAGATGAAACATTTTTCTCCTTGGTCTTCTAGCCACACGGAGGGTTCTTGTGGATCTCATCTAAAGATGAAACTTCGAGATTGACCAAATTGTCATGAAGCAAGCCTTCACGAGGAAGTCTCTGATAAAGACCTTCAGAATTAATAATCCCACTATTGGGAAATGAGGGAGTAGAATCTTGAATTCCAACAGATAATTGTCTGAGTGCATCAAGAACTCTAGCATCGAGTAAGGCCTTATTACAGATTGGCCCTTGATTTATTAACTGTGATGGGCGGGTATTTTTCTTAGACCCCTTCTTACTCACTTTGGGAACCACTTTTTGATGAAAGTGATCATTATGGGCAGGTGTATGTTCCTACTCAGGAGAAATGATCAGGTTAGGCTGATTATCTCTACTCAAATCAGGTGTATGTGCCTGACTTGGTTGTCCGTATGATATGGGGGAGTACGCCCCACAACCCTCTTGGACTGGAATAGAGGTATATGTCTGTTCCGGAGTGACATATTTATGTGTCACTCCACTGGTAGGGATAGATTTTCATTTCTTTTCTTGTGATGCTGCTGAAGCTGTTATAATATTCTGGCAGGCATCCAAAATATGAGCTGGGATTTGCTTCTGCTCCTTCACCATTGTTAGAATATGTTTGGTGACTTCAGCTTCTAGAACGGAAATATACGTCCATTCTGTGCTTGGAGTAGGTGTGTGTTCCTGATCCTATCCTCCTTTTCCTGTCAGTGAATTCTGATAGTACTTATGTTTGGGGGTAGAGAGTTGAGCCTGCCTCCTGTTTGTCGCTGGAGCTTTCTGACTGACTTCTCTGGGTGCTACCAAACAAGACTGTTGGTAGGCTTGATCAATACTGGCAGGTTTATATGCCTTCTAATTTCACTCCACCAAACATGGTCGATAAACTTCCTTCAATACAGACAGACGAGGCTGATGGTAGGATTGATGAGTGTAAGCAGGGGTATGTGCCTATTTACCAGTTGTCAACACATTGGGTTGGCGGGATTCATTTTATGTAGTCAGAAGAGGCTGCTGACTAACTAATGATTTATAAATAGGTGTATGTTCCTGTCTATAGTACTCCTCTAGAATTGCCTCGTGGAAATGGCCTGTTTCTGTCAGACGAGTCTGCTGGACAGCAGAATTAAAACGGACGGGTGTGTGTGCCTGCTCATTGCTTTCAACCAAGTTAGTTTGGTGTACTTCTCTGGAAATAGAAGAGATGATAACCTACTCACTGTTGAACCTTCATCGCCTCTGGTGGTACTTCTTGCCTTCTCAAGTTCGAGGAACCTGATCCGAATGCCTGGAGATGACACCCTCATCATGTTGAGGGCACACTGTCACACGAGTCTGGCGGTGATTGATGATGGGATCCATCGGGAAGGACTCCTGTCTCTTTGAATTAAGGCCTTGAGGGACCTACTCATTCAAATACCCGGAATATGGGAGGGATAGATGATTGTGTTCCGGGGATAACGACCTGAAATGGTTGGAAACGGTGGTTGGAACCACCTGCTATTTGATCGCTGGTCGTCGCTGTCCAGATGACCAGGGTGAATTATTGACTTGGAGGGCTTGTCGAGCGGCCTCCAGAGTCGAAATAGTACCATTTTGATGGTATTCCTTAACTAACGTATTTGATACTCAGCATTGAAGATTCTGATTAGGTGATGTCTTCCTCAGAGCGGATGACGATCTAGTAGGAGTAGTAGTAGAGGCATTCATAGCAGAGGTATTCACAAGTGTGAACTTAAGAGAATACATTTCTGTAATGCAGAAGATCTTGGAAAAGAGTACCTATTTGATATAACAGACATAATCAAGATAAGTTTGGCCACTACATCTTTTGGATGAGCACATATGTTATTGATTGTTTTTTCCCTCTCATTGAGTTTAAATAGTGGCCTAACATATAGGTAAAACATCATTTTAACTTGGTTAAGGATTCACGTCAGGTTCACCATTTTTGTTTCCTCTAGAATTGGGGATGACCTCATTTGTTTAAGGTTCAAACATTCCAAGCGGTTTCTAAAGGGTTTGTTCGTATAACTGGAAACATCCAATGATTCTATATCCATTTGGACCTACTTTCCAAAGGTAGGTTCTCATTAGTTGTGAGCTGATAAGACTTAAGAATTTGCATTGGCTGAGAGGATGGAGGTCGGAATCATCACACCTTTTTTAGGGGAATTATTTTCTACTCGGGGACTCTCTTTATAGATTTAAGTTATGTTCATAAATCCTTATTAAATTACCAAGTATGAAAATGAGCTTTCCTTTAGATCTGACAATCAATGATTAGTATGTAAGATATTTAGAGAATCTTTTATATGTATTCGAGGTTCTTCATCTATAGAGAATCATCTGTATTTGTTTAGAGATTATTAGTCAATGGTATCCTTTGACACATTATATAGAAATCTCTTCATCATTATGATAAACATACTATTTTTAAAGCCACTCAGCGGGGCACTTTAAGATTATTGTCATTCAGAAGGACATGAATTATTTCAGAGTTGGGATTGTACCCACAGATGGGCTACCTACGTATCCTTATTTAGAAAATAAATTAGAACCCACGTAGTTCAAGTAAGGGAGTATGAGGTTTATGTATGGTTTATGGCTCAAAGAAAGATGTCATAATTACTTTTACAATCTAAGCTCACGTGAGTCATGCTCAGTGTGAGAAACAAGAGGTGTTGGAAAAACCTGACAATTGTTCCATGAAAGATGCAATCATAAGAAATGATATGAGTCTTATGTATATATGACTACCCAGATAGATGAAGATTAGGATTTACCTCAGAGGCGAAATTCGGGAAAAAGTTCCATAAAGGTATATGTGCTTTATGGATATTTGGATACTTAACTTAGGACATAATTTTGAGAAGGATACCCAAATTATAAGGGACTTTTGATTGGGTTTTATTCCATATAAGGAAGTCCAAATCAAAATTAAATTAAGGCTGGTTAAGAGGAATTATGACTGGGGCTTATTCCTGAGAAGGAGACCCAGGTTAAAGGGATTCTGAAAACTGGGGCTTATTATTGAGAAGGAGGCCGAGGTTAAGGGGAATTATGACTGGGGATTACTCCTGAGAAGGAATCCCAGGTTAACGAGATTTGAAAAATGGGGCTTACTTCTAAGGAGGAGGCCCAGGTTAAGGGAATTTAGAATTTGGGAAATTGGGGCTTACTCCTAAGGAGGATGCCCAGATTTGGGAAATTAATACTGTGGCTTACTCCTAAGGAGGATACTCAGGTTAGGGGAATTGGGGCTTACTCCTAAGTAGGATGCCCAAATTAAGAGAACTTGGACCGGGGCTTACTCTAGAAAAGGAGGCCCAGGTTAAAGATCCTTTCATCTTAAAGGATGAGGTTGAATGAATGAAATCACTAACTTTAGTGACATAAAGATATGTAAATCACTTGGTTTTGAGAGATGTTCCACATAATTCTTTTCAGATAAGGAAGCCAACAAGGGAACCATGATGAAGGAAATGGATTTAAAGAGGGTTTTAAAGGCCGAATCTTGAATATTAGTTTAATAGGAGAGGTGGATAGGCATAAGAGAGGTGAATAGGCAGGAGGGGCACCAAAAAAGAGAGAGGCGCACAAGTCCTGCGTGGGCACACAAGTCCTGGTCGCACAAGTATACTTGCGCGACACATGGGTACTTGCGCTACGGTCAACCCATAGGGTAATATTTGGGTGAGACTTGGCTCAATCCCTTAGTATTATCCCTAGGGGATTCTAGAAGAGTGGCGCACAGGTTCTGTTGAAGGGATAAGGCGGCGCGGAACTATGGCCATTTCCCTTAAGGGATGGCCACTTAGGCGCGCAAGTGTTGATGAGTTTCAACACTTAGTCCTTATTACCCCTCTTTAGATCTTCCGTTCAAGGTAATAAATTAACTTAGAAGTGTTCAAAAGCTTTGAGAAGAGACTAAGGTATCAGAAGCTCAAATCTGAGTTTATGGAATCTTTCGTTTTCTCAAATAGGGGGCCCACCAGGGGTATTTATAGGCTGATGAAGACCCCGAGCGAGAATCAACGAGGGAACGCAAGTCACCTGTGTGACCACTAGGCGGCACAAAAGTATACTTGCACGACCATGAGGAAACTTTCACGGCCCAAGTGGGAAGAAATCCTTCTTCATGCCTTTGTTGATTTTTGATGTTTCTTCAAAGGATGAATCACTTTGGACTAAAGGTATTTCTATTTTTCAGTCATTAGACTCTGTGACGGAAAGAAGCATCAATATATACCATTGAGAGATCACATGGGTAATTGTAAATTGATTGATTCCTTAGAGAGTCTATAGTTTACCGTGAAAAGACCACAAAAGGAATTGATGGTGAGTGCTTCCTCAGAGAGTCTTTGTCTAAGCTGAACTAGAGGGGTTAGACTGTGAGAAATTTCTAGAGGGTTTCTTGTGATTGATTTTTGGAATAATTGGTAAATGTAAATGAATTTAGTTGAAACTATATGATTGTTTACATTGAGTACTTCATTTTTTATTACTTCATTTTTTTCATGTTTTTCTGCTATATATTTTCATTGACAGTTAGGCACAGGACTTTTGGTGGTGGCCTACTAGGATTCATCTCACACCTATTTGAGTCCTGATTTTGGGCCCAAACAGATTATATTGTTTTAGTTATAGACAAGGGAAAGATCCCTTCTACTTTAGGTACTTGATTGATGTGGATCTGGAGAGCATGAGACTGAGATGAGGCTTGCGATGCTGGTGGAGTTTACTCATTTCCTTGGCACTTTGTTTTAGTATTTTATTTTGGAATTGTGACTTTTTTGGTTTATTTCCTAGACATATATGACATGCATCATTTATATATGTGATTATTTTATTTATTTACTTTCATTGTTCTATTGTTTACTTATTGTATGGTGTTACTACCTCCGCTACTGTTGTCTGTTTGTTTCTGTTGTGTTACTCTGCCAATGAGGGATTAGTTTCCCCACTATCACACCCAATGCCCTCGCTGCTAGTAAGTATCCTCTAGCATTCAAGGAAATTCACTTGAGGCCATGTGACCAACTAGGTATGGGGCACCTTTGGGAGGCTCCCAGAACTGGAATGTTACAAACCTCCTAGAAAAAAATACCATGAAGTAAATATATTCTATACCATTTATTTTATAAACCCTATGTACTCCAACAATTGTTAAAAAACAAAATAGAAGACAACCAAAAGTGGTTATAATATCATGATACAATAAAAAAATTAATAAAGTTCAAAATAATTAATGTTTTTTCTTCAATAAAAACATCAAGAAAAGAATAAATAAACATAGAATAAGTGTTAGGGATAATAATAAAGATATTCCCCTCAAGAATTATTGAGGATCACCAGATTAATGATTGGTTTAGCTTAATATGTTTGATATAATGAGTTCAAAATTACAAAGACAATAACATCAAAACACATAGGGATGTAGCGAGTCAAAATTGGATCAAATATTTAAAAACAATAAAGAAAACAAAAATCAAGAAAGGAACACGTGATTTAATGTGTTTCAGATCCTTCAGAGTCCTAAGTGCATATAAATAACACCACCCCAAACCCACACATTTTATTATTCTCAATAAAAATGGTAAAAATATAAAACCAATAGTACAAACAATAAGAAGATAGGCTTATATTTTAATAAATACTTACAAGACAAAGAGAGTAGCTCTCTGGTGGTCCTATATCTTTCTGATGCTAGAACACCTCTAGATCTGATTACTCACACTTCTATAAGAGCTCCTGGATCAATAGAATGATCAAAATTCTTATTCAAGAAGGACTTATTCAATACTCCACCATGAATAGAGTAATAGGAGTGAATAAAAATAATGATAGTCTGGTAATGATCCAATAGGATGTAGAGATTGTAAGGATGTACTTGGGATTCACCAAACAATAACCAATAACTCTGAGAGAGGAGTGAGACAGATCAAACAAACTTCTCTTGAGGGAGATGAGGCTTCAGGGGATCTTTAATTACCCAGAAAACCACACATGTTGGCTTAACTACCTATCCAATCAGAGAATTCCATGGAGCCCTACCAAATAGAAATTAGATGGCCTTAGAAATAACCATGGCTTGTGATGCATCATAGTCAGAGACACCCACATAAGGATAAAACACACTATGTAAAGGTGTAGAACCGGACCACTGATACATAAGGGTAAATGTGTTATAGTAACACCCACATAAAGGTAAATGTTTAAGGGTACCACCCGCATAAGGCTAAGAGAATTTGGGTACCACCTATGTAATAGTGAAGATCATGTAAAGGTCATAAGAAGGCTCTTATAAGGTCAATCTAGAAACCACATAAATGTAGAGAGTGAAGGTACAATCATTGCATAGTGTAAGTTGGTTGATCGAGGATTTAAAATTTTTATCACTAGAGAAACAAAACTTTTCATGTGAGATGATTTGAGCCCTAATATAGGTATAAGGACCTTTCTTTAATTTAATAAGCACTAAAATAAAAACAACTGGTTTCCCCATTTGAATCGAAGTGAACTTGACTGTATCTCATCTCCAGTGATCATTTCATGAAGGATCCAAATCCAAACCCATCTAGATTATCCAAAAATGCTCCAAGAATACACATTATCACTATTCATTTAATTTAGGGTGCTAACATGGAGCTTCAAAAAATATTTGAGTGTCACAATGACCACCTCAATCTCGTGCCTTCAATCCATTGAAGGAACTCTTAGATCGATTTCTTGGAGACAGAATTGCTCTCTCTAGATGGTGGGAGGAGATAAAGGCTCTCATTTTTTGGAATGAATAGAAAATGGATTTAGTGCTTCTCTCCTTCTTATATAGTGGGTGATTCAAATACCTATAAAGGGTTCCCTATCCCCTCGAAATAAAACACCCACTAAATATGCAAGAAATAAAAAATTATGATGAACTAAATTATGCCATAAATATTATTTATATTTTATCACATGCTTTTAATATATAATAAATATATTACATGATTAAAAGGAATCATTTGACTAGACTCGTAATTCCCACTATTATTAAATGAACCTAGAATAATAAAATAATATTTTTTTCTATATTATTTGTCTTATATTCACTGAATACTATGAAAATACTTTTAATAAATAAATTCAGCCCAATTATTATATACTAGAATAATATTGAATTTATTTATTCATCAGTGATCAAAAACTTGGACAACTCTCAAACCCTTTGGGGAGTCCCACCATTTTCTATATACATATTAACCAGAATAATGGAATATTATTGAATATCCAATTGTGAGTGGCCCTCTAGGCCCTTATCTTCAAAGTAGTGAATAATATTCACTGACCATGAGTAGAGTCTAACAACTCATCAATAACCCTAAAAGGATAATGAATTTTCATATCAATGACAACCAACCTACAAACACGCACTATGTAATATAATATCTTTGTCTTTAGATATCTCATTAAGCAAGACGAACACTTCTGTCATCATCCTTTATTTCTTTATTATTTTTTGATCTAACCGTACTGACTTACCGCCAACTACCTTGAACAATGATTTATGATGTTACTACCATACTAATCAAATAGGACCAAGATATTAATTCCTTAACTAAGAACTTGTAAAATTATATCTTAACCATTCAACTAATTTCATTCCACTAATGATACACCCAACAAAACCAACCTCACCATGATTTCATTATCATGGATTTTGTCTTGCATCAAAGTACTTGATTAAATGGAACACATTGATAATGATATCAAGTCATGATACCAATATACTTGTTTGAATATAGAAACAACCAATGATACCTAAAACTTATTATGTTCATATCGGAAGGTTTGTCCTCATGATCTCACCTACCAGGGATCAAGTGTGAACTTTATGAGAAGAAGTATCAATTCTTATAATCCCCCAACACCTAATATCCATACATCAACTGTTCCCATTTAGTGTGATGTATATAGACCATATGACATATATTTAATATTAATGTCATTGTATCTTGAGTTTCTCATTATAATATGGGATCTACTAAACCATTTTAATGTGACAAATAATCTATGGACATTACCATTTAAATTTTTTATGCAAATATATATACACTATAATGATATGTGTATATCATTTATAACTAACTATATCCATGATATGGTAATTGAAAATAATTGTTTATTTGGTTCTAGGTTAACCACTCTTAAAACACTCCCACTTTCACTAGATCCAACTTGGTAACAATATTTGTTAGCTCTCACATGATTAAGATCATGTTTCCATTGAGTTATAAATTTAGTTTCTAGGTTTTCCATGTCTTTATTGTGTGCCTATTCTGCTATGAGTGACCTCACCTCCTTGAATATGAATCCTCAAGTGATGTTATCCCCAATTATATCCATTTTTATCCACTATAATAACTTGAAATCTTTGATATAAATAGTAATAGAATTATCATAATGATAATACATTACATACAAGGTGTGATTATAAGAACTAGAATAAAATTTTATTTATTTTACAATGTTTATTTAGTTATATTAATAGAAAAAATAAACTTGGTATTTTTAGATATAGATACCACTATCTTGAATGAGATTTCTTTTCTCATTACCATATCTTAATTGTGAATTATAACACATTGATCCTAAGAAGACTAGTTTTTGTCTCCTCAAAATCGGTATCTATTCCTTTCCACATACTAGGTACATGTACTTTGTACTTATTCAATTAGAATTGGAAATTTATGATTTCTTCCCATTTATATCTCCTTGATATAATTTATATTTTTCTGCTATGAAGTTTATGTTGTAAATATCATGTATTTTACATATCATGTCATATGTGATTGATCCATTACAGAATCATATAAAAATATATTCACTACATTAATCTCCTCACATTCCTATGCATGTATTATTGGATATATTTATGCAATGTAACATTAATAAAAATTCTCTCTCGAATTATTTCAACTTTTTTTTTTCAATACCATGTCAGTATATGTACTATTGACTGAGTCAAAATAACCATTATATATTCGGTAATAGATACTGTTCCCTAGAACATAGTTTTCTACTTTAATTTAATCTCTCAATAGATATAGTTATTCTAGTTTTAACTAAAATTATAACCAATAGTTTTTTCCATATGTTATAAAACTTATTTTACAAGAAAATAATTGCACTCCCAATAACCACTTGTAGACACATGGAAAAAAATTAATTCAAAATGAATATTCTATGATATTGTTTCTTAATTTAATCCTAAACTATATTTCAATGACTTTCACCCCTTATTGGAATTCTATGGTGTCACCACCCATTTTTGATTTCATCATATAAACACCTTCCACGATTGGTGGTCTTGAAATCCAGTTCTTAAAAAATTATTGCAGAAAATCAGTTATAACTAGTAAAATTCTAATGGTTTTTGGAATAATGACTTGGTTTTACAAATAAAGCCTTATTGGTACCATGATTTCACCATCCATGTATAGTTTCACATGAATACCCACCACAGTATTCAAAATAATAATCCTACATTATTTTGATACATGTAATCCATTAGTGAATTTTAATTTATCTTTTCAGTCTTAGCTAGTTTCTATATACTTATTACTGGTATGAATTATTATTCTCAATGAATATTGTATCACTAGTTGTGGTGAATATAATACCATCACTACAGTTTCATAATTCGTATGCAGTATGTGTCTTTGGAATATTTTCTTTCCAACTGCTCTTGTGGAACTTTTTTCTATGCCAACTATTTATGCATCTCTATCATTAACTAAACCCAAGTAAATCATACTCATAATATATTAAGTAGATATGTGCACCCTTTTATATAAATATATTCTATCACTTGATTAAAACTATTCTATCATAAGGTATTCTATAATATCCAAAGAAACTTTTTGGGTAATTACTTTAAATGTACATTGTGTTTTTTTATACAAGTTTGTTTATATTATAATAAAATCTTTTTATATAAACACATGTACTTATGAAATAATTGATTAACATAATACTATAGCTCATATGATATCAATTTCTCATTTATATTTTTCATATGGTTATGGGATAACATCATTATTTTCAAATAATGTCTCCAAAAAATGGAATTATCTACAATGTATGAGTTTTAACATTGATGTTTCTTTTACTAACATCATGACTCTAATGTGTATAAGGAAATGTTCATTTAGGAATTTCTCTATGCTAAATTTGTTTAAAAAACTTTAATATGTAAGACTCATTATCCATTCTACTTTTTAGTGTCATGGATTTTATGTGGATAAGGTAACGTGTGATCAAGAATTACTCCATGATACATTATGATGATCAATGAATGCTCGGTTAAGATTTTCATCGGCACATCAGCCCAAAGCATCTCATATCTTCTAACCATGAATATACCATACTTAAATTTTACATTCCTTAATAAATACTTAAAGGAATATTATTATGTATACTTACCACTAGCTTACCCTTGGAATATTCCATGTTCTCAAGCTAAACTAGTTCTGAAAGCTTTGTGGAATACCTTTATTTATAAAGGTTTTTTTTCCAAAATGATGTAATTATATATTTCAATAATACCTAAGGTATTTGACACCACTGAGTATAAATACCATACTTGGTATATCCTTATCCTCCACATTTAGTTTTACTTGACATTGAATTATCTTTACACAACTAGGTATTAAGCATTACAAATTTATTCAACAATCACTGCCTATGATTTATGTATTAATGAACTATGTGTTCGGTATTAAACACCATAAAAAACATCCATTCATGAACTAGAATAATGTATCCTTATTTCCATTGGATATGTGAGATTAATTATTTGGTAATACTAAATAATAGTTCAACTATAATCATTAAAATTTGTGTTCTTCTCACCACTGACTTAAGAACCACCCTTTTTCAGCAGCTTTGAGAACACACCTTACTTCCAGTAATGTTTCTATACTTAATTGGTAACTATATTCAAATTAACATATGTGATAGGTCTATTTTATTCAATACCCAAAAAGTATCAAAGAAACATTACATATAATGATGAATTTTCTTAAAGAAGAAGCAAAAACTTTCTTCTGCGATTCAGTTTATTATGTTTAAACCTCCATATATATATTTGAAGAAATGAAAAGAAAATAAAATCATATTTCATACATATTTCATTGAATGAATTTTTGAAGGTTAATTTTACATCACTATTTCCATTTTTCTTTTGTCTTTGTATTTCAACTTGTTCTCCCTATGAACTAAATATTAATATTCTTTTAAGTTATAATTCTCTTAGAGAACTTTACCCAAAACGTAACAAAGTGTTTTCTCCATGCTGTTTATTTTGTAATATTAAATGAAACTAGATTAAATGGGTGAAAATGATATGATAAATGGATCCATTTATTATTCATGATCTATCTATCAATTTTCATATGTCTAGTGTAATCCTCACCTTATTTATATATTTCACTTCTATTTCTCCTTGTATGCTTCTCATAGGTGAGACAACATGTAAAATAATTTATGTCCCAATGTTTTATCTGCAACTCACATCAATAATGGATGATAAAAATATGGAATAAAAATCATATGAATCTTACATGAGTGTTCTGTAATCATTTTTACACTCTTTCTTCTTGAGGTTGCTTAATAGGTATTCGGGACACCCACACCTTGAATTTACTTTGTCATTGTACTTTACAAAAGCACCTAAAATTTCTTTTGGAAACTCATTCCAATTTGGACATTGACTTTTTCCATAATTAATAACTACATATTTTTTGTTTTAACTTCCATTTTATACAAAAAAATCTATCATATTTCACTTTTATTTTGATTACTGATTTTGGAACTGTAGATTAATTAATTAAATCATTAAATGCATTCCACTAATTTATCAAACTCTAGAGACCCTTTGTACTATAATCAGAATACTCTATCTCTTGAGTATTCTAGTTGAAAGGATACTTGAACCTCCTCTCATGATCTACAAGATAAAACTACACCACTACTCAGAGAGTTCAAGGTAGGTGTTTAACTAACCAACTAAATAAACTCATGAATCCTTGATCTATTTGAGTGAAGTATTAGATTTTAAAATCATAAACATGATTTACTCAAATCTTTATTTTGATGCTGAAACAAGATAAATATGGTTACTCCTTTGCTACAAACTTTAGTTAATTCAACCAATCACTCTCATTATAACTACTCAGTAGTACGAGTCACCCTCAACAATGGTTAATCGAGCACCCCATACACCTAGTTTTGTTTAAATTCAGTCCCTAAAATGCATTTTCAACTTAATATTTTTGTGAGGGTTTTTTATATTTTTTGTCAAATGTATTCCATTTCTATTAATATATTTATTCAATGTTTTCGCTCTCACAACCGAACATTAATAGGAAAAAAATTCACCACATCTTGACTCATTTTACTGTATATTATTTTATGTGTTTCTTGTTGTCATGTAAATATATAAAATAATAAACAAATGAATAGAAGAAATAAATATATTTGACTTTCCTTGAGAATCTAATATTGGTTGATCCATTTAAACTCAATGGATCAGTCATGACCTAGGGGTATCATAATTGATTCATAATTTGACTCATGATGCAGCTCATCCCCAATCCAATGCGTCCACTTCTCATCTATATTTTTCCTCGACATGGCATGGTTTTCAACTTACAACATCTTTTTCAAAGTGCAAAAATATTTTCACACATGTGAGGGGGTCTGAGGAGTAAAAAATACAGATAACTCACTTTTACCTAGGCACATAGAAATTATACATATTGAATGAGGAAAAATAGTGATGTGCACATTTCCATATTTAATTACATTCATTATACATAATTAAATAATTAAAAAAATAAACTAGACATACACAGGTTGGTTATTGGTCAGGACTGGTCAACCGGTAAAAGTAACATGCAATAAAAAATTAAAAGCAATAAATTTTAAGTACTATGTCTATTTAAATAAATTAAATTAATTAATTAAAATAAAATAATTTATTAAAATTAATTCTTCATTCCCAATATTAATTTAATTTTAATTTCAAAAATTAAATTAATTAACTAATTTAATTCAACACCTAATTTATTTTATTCTTTTCTGGTGTATTAAAATATTAAAATTTAAAACAAAATTTAATATTTAAAAATTTAATTTAATAATAAAGTAAAAATAATTAAAATAATTAAATTTTGATTCTATGAAAATAAATTAGGCCCTAAAACCCCATACATGGAAAATATGAGTTGAATCGACAATGTGCATGCTCATTCTAGGGATGTGCAGGGTGTTTTGGGCCATAAATACCTACCCTGGCCCATTTCGGTTATTTCATATCCACCCAAAACCTGTGCAATCCCATACCAGGTGGGAAGAACCCAGTTTAACCTGTGGGTTTCTAAACTAACCAAAAGGGAAGAGACAGGGTGTTATGAGAAGGATGAAAATGGCTAGAACCAACACAACATGAGTGCCCCTGGTGAATGGGTTTTATGTATGGTAGATATGGCATCATTGTTGACCAGAGGGCATCAAGTCCTGTATCTTGGTAGAGCATTTCAGCTTGGCTGATGCATGGTAGGGGTGCCAGAGACAATGACTGGGCAGCGGCCGCAGCCTAGCTACAATAATCAGAGGATGTGTCAGCTTGTAGGTGGGGGTTAGGGCGGTCTAGCATAACGGAATGAGAGAGGTGAAAGGGTGGGGTGGTGTGCTTGAGAATCCCACAGTGCCCCCTATTTTTACCTTTTTTTAAAAACAACTGGCTTCCCCTTCTGTAGACTTTTTAATGTCACCTTTTTTTTCCTGTGTGGATTTCTCCACACCCACTAAAGGGCTGGTTGTTTTTCAATGCCATCCACCCCAGTTGTTCAAAAAAAACCAAATCCTTATTAAATAATATTTTTTATATAATAATAAAACTCAATAATATAATTGAAAGTCATCCCTTACTGATGGAATTGAGATTCACTCACTAGAGACTAAAATGGTTTTCGAGGATTAATATTTTGATGACGGGCAGTCCAGTCGGTCTTTTATATCACTGATGATCATGTCCACAAACTGTTTCAGGTAAAATGAAATATTTATATATCATTGAAATGTATACCCACATAAGTGAATTCAACCCATATTGATAAATTCTGATGGTTTCAACTTGATCATCTAATATATAATTGATGTGTCAACTGTGGTGTTGAGTCTGAATTAATTCCCTCTACTTAATTTAAATCATATTAATTTTTTTATCATAGAAAATTCACACGCTCCCTCTAATAACAATTGAAGGTACCATAGTTGCACAATGAAAGTAGATGTGGTGGGGATTTAATTTTTTTATAACCATAGTGACAAAACTTGTCATCTCTTGTGATATGATAACCGGTAGATGTATGAGGATCTTTCATGAATTTAATAAAAACTAAAATAAAAATGAGTAATTACCACATTAAAATAGAAGTGAACTCGATTTCAGGTCATAATTGGTGACTATTGATTGAAGGATATGAATTTGAACCCTTTTAGATCATCTACATGCACTCTATGATTCCACACATTCATCATTAAACGAATTCCAGGTGCTATCATGGAGCTCTTATTAATCCTTTAGCATTGCAATGATAACCTCAATCTTGTGTCTTCGATCCATCATAGACTCTCTTAGATTGGTTTCTCAAATAGAGACTTTCTTCACTAGAAGTTTGGAGGAGAGAAAGGATCTCATTCTATTGGAATAAACAGTGCATTGATTGAGTGTTTATCCTGTTTATCCAGTGGGTGAGTCAAATACTCAGAAAAGTTTCCCCAACCACCGAAAATAAAACTCCCACTAAATAAGAAATAAATAAATAATAATTTAAAACTAATTGTTTCCTAAATATTATTTACATTTTATCAAATACATGTAATATATATTAAATATATTACATGATAAACTAAATCATTTAATTGGACTCGTAATTCATGCTGATATTAAATGAACCTAGAATATTAAAAAATTATTTGTTCATATAATATTTTCATTTTATTTAATAAATACCTCATAACTTCTATGGAGATGAGGATAAGTGATAGTATTGGGGAGGTCATGTGGATATTTGATTATAGATTCATATAAGGATAGGGTTTCATGAATATGGTGATCCTGCATTACCTTAGTTCCATCATTCTAGATGGAGGTGATGTCTCTGATGGGATCCTTGATCTGCAATAGTAGTTGAGGTGGTAGAGCACAGAGATCACTGATATTGTTTTAGATTGTACGAGGGTGGGGGTATCATATGAGTAGATCTATTTTTTAGTTACTTTCATTTCAGTTGCGGTTAAGGGAGCTCAAATATGCATGGAATTCATGGATGAGGTGATAAGAGATTCAATAGAAGTGGCCAAGGTTGGAGCCTAGTGGCGTGCGGCGGTGGTGGACAAGGTGAACGGTTCTCATAAACCATTGGTGGTGGCAGAAGGGATACTTGATCTTTGTTAGACTACGACAATTGATAACATGGAACATGTAGTGAGTCAGACTATGGAAAAACTAATAGTGATAATTGTGAATAGATGATCTACAATGGTCATAGTGGTTGATGTAGGAAAAGATCATCAAGTTTTGGCAGTGGATGAGGCAGTTTAGCCTGCTTCTTGGGTGAACAGATCTAAAACATGGATGACTGATAAAGAATCAATCTGAAAAACTGAATTTCCACATTCTAGTCTTAAAGAAAATGAAAACGAAAGTGACTCAAATATAATCTGTTTTGGACTTAAAAAATATGTTCCTCTAGAGTGAATCATGAAAAAGGTAGAAACATATCATGTTTTTTTCTAAAATAGAGGTGATTCTTGATAGATTTAAATTTTTTCATCACTCCATATTCATTGGACTTGTTCTAACCACTGTAGGAAAGCTTTGGAAAGCCAATGATCTAGTTTAGAATATAACTTCTATATTGGGTTCTTCTGACTGGATATGTATTCAAATGGTTCATGGTTTTTTCACATCATTTTTTCATCATAGGATCTAAACCAAAAGTCTTGGTGGATTAGTTCAATTACATTAAATCTAGGTATGGTTTTCATTTAAGAATAAGATTTTTGATTATACACATTTGTGATTAAAAATATTAGGGAAAAGGTTTTGATAAAAATTATTGGTATTAACTAGATCTTATGGAATCCTAAAATTTTATTTGATATATATTATTTTGTTGTAATTAAAATTAAAATGGATAGGAATACTAATATTTCAATGTTTGGTCACTTTTCTAGGATCCTTGTAGATATTAACCTAGGATCTAGCTTGATTAATAGTATAGTTTTGTTGACATTGGATGATGACATATCTCTGAAATTGGTATATGAAAGACTGCATGAATTATGTTCATATTTTCAAATTATTGGTCAGGTTAAGGATAACTTCCATAAGAATGTGGTTTGTTATTTTTTGTTCTTTAAAAGGGAATATGTAGGATTCCTATAGGATAAAATTGAGGAGGCTATTAGTACATAATAATTTGACTTCTGTTGGATATAATCTTGAAAGGGGAAATGAGTAGGGTAATTTTGGTTCTTTAAAAGCTAGTAAGGATCCTTCTTGGAAGACAGAACAAGTGGCTTAGGAGGCTCAGAATAATGTCCAAGATTTTCATGTTCATGATAAATTCTAAGAGGAGGAGGTAATTCTATAATCTTAGATATTTGAATATGGATCACATTCCATATGCCACCAATCTTAAAACTAAGGTACATTTAGTTTATGATTTGAAGGAGTCTTCAAACGTGGCTTCTTTTTAGTGTATTGTACCTGAGGATTCTTCCTTACAGCCTGAAGGGCAAGGCTGTATTGTTCAACCACTAGAAATGGTGTTCTTAGGACATTTTTCACATGATGATGAGTCTAGAAAATTTTAATTTCATCAGGATATGAATTATAATCATGATATTTAGAATGTATTCTACTCCTAATGAATTTAGAAGTGGGGTAACGTTTTAGATGATAGAAGTGATAAAGAGCACTAGTTGGCCTTATTGGAAACCACTCATCTAAGGCGTTTAGTTAGTGGTGTTTATTTTATGTATTCTTTCATTGGAAAAGGAAACCATAATCCTCAAAAAATATTTCTATGAAAGTATTATTCCAATCTACCAAGTAATGTGTACAACAGATCTTTTTCTAAGGCTCCAAAGGTCAAGCTCACCTTAGAGTAGGAAAGTTCCAAGGCATGGATCCTTAAGATTCTAAACCAAGGTAACTCATAGTTGGAGTGGGAAACAATCGATTAATATGATTATGACTATGAGAATGATCCCTCTTATTATGATTCCTAAACAAGTTTTCGGGATGGTGGAAGTTATCTTTTCTTGAACACACTCACTTCTCTTGTTATATTTTTCTTTATTTTATTAAATGGTCAAAAAATTTGATCTTGGTTAGATCATTTTGGTAAATACCTCATGAATACTTTTAATAAATAAATTCACATCAGTGATTCTATACTCGAATAATAATGAATTTATTTATTCATCAGTGATTGATAACTTGGAAAACTCTCAGACCCTGTGCAGGGTCCCACCATGTCCTATATACTTATTCACTAGAATTGGGAAGATTCTTAAATATGATATTATACATGAAAATCAGGGTCCTTATCTCAAAAGCACGGAATATTATTCACAGTCCAAGAGTAGAGCCTAGAAACCCTCCAAGGATCCTAATGAGATGAGGAAAAGTTATAGAAATGATAACCAATCTATGAACACACACTCTGTAATATAATATATTTGTCTTTCAATATATCATAAAGTAAGAATCACACTTCTGCATTGTCCTTTATTTATTTATTGCTTTTTGATCTAACTGGATGGACATACCTCTAACTCCCATGGCCAATAAATTATTAAGGTACTACCATCTTGACCAACTAGGCCCAAGATATTACTTCCTTAACTTGGAAGTGAAAAAATCTATCTTGACCATTCATCCAATATCATACCACCAATGATTCACCCAACAAAAACTACCTCGCAACAATTTAATTATCATGGTTTTTTCCTTTCGTCAAGGAACACGATCAAATGGAACACATTGATAATGATTTCAACTCAAGAGACCAATACACATGTATGTAGATAGGAACAACCACTGACACTTGAAACATGTTGAGTTCCTATTGACGGGGTTGCCCTTGTGATCTCACCTTCTAGATATCACCATGTATGAACTTCATAAGACGAAGTCTCAATGATTATGATCCCCCAACACCTGATAATCATGCATAAATTGTGTCCAGTCAGTATGATATATCTTGACCATAGGACATTTATTTAAGATTAAAGTCATAGTATATTGAGATTCTCATTACAGACTTAGATCTGCTATAACATTTTGATACACTAAATAATCTATGGACATTACCATTTAAATTGTGGATGTAAAAATATCTACACTAAAATGGTAAGTGTACATCATGTATAACTAACTATATCCATGATATGTTAATCGAAAAGTAATGTTTATTTGGGTCTAGGGAACCCACTATTACAAAAGAGAGGCCTCGTGTAAGGGAAAACAAGGCCTCATATAAGGTTAAACAAAACAATATGTGCAAGGGTAATACCTAAATATCTAGAATCAAAATTTGAGTATAATAATAAAATAGGAATTAAAATTCACTTTATCAAGAATGCATAACAATGTGTAAATGGTAAAAAAATGAACCAATTTCATATGGAAATTAAACAACAAATATCCACTATTTTCTTATGAGACTGGTGATGTTATTTCGCTTGTTTTCATTGAATTTCAACCAAATTCACTAATACTAAAAAATTCTTGAGCCTAGATAACATCATGGACTTAGTCAAACTATCAGTCGAATTGTCATTAGTTTGTATCTTATTAACACACATGGTTTCTAATTCAAAGACATATCTAATGAATTGTAACTTAATTTCAATATGATTAAACCTACCATGACATAATAAATTTTTAGATAAGTTTATGGTAGATTGACTATAAGAGTATACAATAATTATAAAATTACTAAGACTATGTTCAAAAAGAAAATTTTTGATCCAAATGGCCTATTTGAAAACCTCAATCAGGGTTATATATTTGGATTCAGTGGTTGAGAGGGAAATCATGGATTTCATACTACATTTCCAATACATTGGTCCTCTAAAAGTAGTAAATATATAGACTGTGAGGGACTTGTAGGTATCTATATTCCCTATATAATCTAAATCTACAAACCTACAATAGGGTTAGAAATGTTAGCATTTTATCAGTAGCATAAAGACAATGATGGTTCTTAAATATATAAGTATCCATGTTAAATATTTCTAATGTGGCATTATAGGATTACTCATAAACCTAATAAGAGTACATAAAACATATGAAATATCAGAACATGTGAAAATCATAGAATACATGATGATGCCTACTACAATATCATATGAAATCTTAGGCATAAATTAAACATCTTATTTTGTATAAGGATATTGAGACAGCGAGGGATTAAAATATTGTTTTATCAATTCATTAACAGGTTTTAGGATTTTAAACATATATCTCTTAAGAATTTTCAGAATATAACCATGTTGTAACATGTAGAGAAAATTATTATCCATGTTCCTTATTATTTCATTCCCCAAATTTTGTTTAGAATTTCATGTATCTTTCATTTCAAACACTTCCTTCTATTAAGACTTTACATAAATGATAAGTTTCATATCTTTAAAAATGATTAGTATCTCATCAATATATGATATCAAATAGAGCATAAACGATTTTATATTTTTGAAATATACATATTCATTATATTTTCTTATATTAAAACAATTATTAATCATGAATGTATCAAACATTAAATATCACTACCAAAATGTTTAAATTAGACCATACAATGATTTATTTAGAAGACAAGTGTAATTGGCATAGAAATTACTCAGATAACCATCTAGTAGTTTCACGTAAATGGTTTCATTTATACCACCATGGTTGAATGATATTTTTACATCAATATGTTTAATGTCCCAATCATAATAAGTATCAAAATAAAGTAAAAAATGGACTGATGAACATTTAACCACAGGAGAAAAATTCTTAGAATAATCATTTTCCTCCCTTTGGAGGCATTTGGATATAATTCTAACCCTAAACATGATTTTATTTTCACCGGTTTCCTTTTAAAGATCCACTTTATTCAATTACTTTGGAATTTAGTGGCCTAGAAATAATAGACCATATGGTGTTATATTTTAAGTATTTCATTTCATCAACCATGGAAGAGACCCAATTCTTGGAGTCTCTATCATGTATAGATTTCCTATAAGTATGTGGATCTACAGATTCAAGATCTTGGGTAACAAGTAAAAAAAATCCATTTCATATTTGTTAAACAGAGTTATAGGTTTGGTGACCCTCCTGGCTCTATCTCGAGTAATCTAGTAATCATCTTGATCCTCGATTGGATCACCATCAAATTCAACAAGATAATCAGGTTCATTAATGTCCTGAGGGTGAGGTTCTATTGAAGTAATCTTGATTAGAGGCTTAAATTGGATTTGATTATCAGTTTGGATAGCCCTTTTTTGAGGCATGTTATCACTATCATTAATGAAAAATTTAGATTTTGAAACTACAAACACATGGAAAACTACATACCGACTTATAATGAAATTTTGGTAACATATCTTATCAACCCAAAGATTATACCCCTTAACCCATTGTGTATATCAAATGAACATACATTTAAGGGAACTTAATTTAAGTTTATCACCTATATTATGAGCATAGGTTTTTCAACCAAAAAATATTAAATGGTTATAATAAGGTGGTCGGTTACACTTAAACTCTTGAAGAGTTTTAAATCCATTTAAAAAAGTAGGATATTAGTTGATAAGGTAAACTATTATAGATCTGTCTTATTCTCAGAAGGATTTGGGTAGTCCTGAGTAAGATAACATACTTTAGACTCTTTCAGGTATATTTTGGTTTATATGTTCTGCCAAAATATACTATTGGGGTGTTTCCTTAATAATGTAATGTCCACCAATACTTTTGGACTCCCAAAATTGGATGAATTCATTTGAGATATAATCTAATCCATTTTCTAGTCATAAGGATTTAATATTTCTAATAATTTGGTTCTAAATAGGGGATTTACAAGATTTAGAGGTTTTAAAGACATCATACTTATTTTTAATGAAATAAATCCAAACTCTTCTAAAGTAATCATTGTTGAATGTTAAACAATAAGAACATCTTCAATGAGAGGTAGTCCTAGATAGTACCCATTGGTAAAAATGGACATATTCTAAAGAGTGACCACCTTTAAAATAATACCTATTAAATTTTACTCTCATATCCTTTCTTATAACACAGTCTTCACAAAATTGAAGTTTGCTTGGTGTTATACAAGTCAACAACTCTTTCTACCCAACTCATCTAGACTATTGGAGATTTTATGCCCCAACCTTATAGGTAAAATCATAGTAATGTCTGAATTGGTTACATATGTACCACATAGTTTTATATGGTGTGTCCTTCCACTTAAAATATACAAAAAATTTACCAATATTCCTTTTATTAGTGTCCTATAGCCCTTAGATATCCTTAGATAACTAGCATCAGACCTAAAAGTTTACCCTTTATAGTATAATACACCTAAGTAAATGAGGTTTATATATAGGATGTAGACCCACCTTACATATACTAAGGTCACTAAATATTTATCATGAAGATCTTATATAATTGATCCTCTTCCCTAAACTCTACACTTCTCCCTCAAATCTCTCAGAATGATCAAGGAAAGCATCTTTAATATGGAACATATGAAATGAGAATCCTAAATCTAAAACCCATTCACTAGATAGATTATTAGTAGTAATATTTATCACCTTATTAGTGTCATAAACAAAATGAATTATCAAATATTGATCATCAGATTCATCAGGTCTAAAACATTGTTTTTTCTTTGGCTTGTGGTACTCTAGAGTAAAGTGTCTTGGGTTTCCACAATTAAAAAAAGTAAACTACTTCCCCTTAAAATTTGATTTATGTTTAGATTTTTTATGGTTATTTAAACTTACCTTATTATTTTCTTTCTTATTATTATTACTCTCAGGTCTAACCTTAGTAAAAAATCATTCTACCTCAAACTTAACTTTAGGTTCAACATGAAATTCATTAGAAATAAGGGTCTATTTAAGTTCTTGTAGTTCTTAAGAGTATCTTCCATACATCATGGTCCCTAACATAGTGTTATAATAACTATAAAGTGAAATTAACAGGATAATATCTTGGTCCTTAGACTCAATTTCCACATTAATGTTAGAAAAATATAAAAGAATCTTGTTAAAATCATTAAGTTTTACTCAAATTAGAGTAATTGGGTTCATTCTAAAGGTGAAAAATCTATTTTTCTTATACAGGTGACTAACAAGTGAAGCAGTCATTTTTTTTCAATTTTCAACTATATATGAGAATCATTCTTTTCCTAAGATACTTCTCTAAGTGCTTTATCATATAGGGGTAGAATAATCGAGCTTTGTTCTTTTTTCAAGGTCTCAATAGGGTCATCTTGATGAATAGTTATATTCTATCCATCATTAAAATGAGAAACTATAGGTTTTATAAGTCCATTAAAATCATCGATAAGTCCATGTTGTATAAGTAGGGATCTCATATTGATTCACCAAAGGATAAAGTAATTGTCACCATCAAACCTTTCTATATCATATATAGAATATTTTTTCATTTTATTCAATGGCTCTAATACCACGTTCTTAGGTGAAATCTTAAGGATACACCCTAAAGAAAAGATGATGATCACCAATTTGATGATTGGTTTTTTCTTAATATGTTTGATAGAATGAGTTCAAAATGACACATATAATAACAACAAAACACAAAGATAATTGGAAAGTAAAAAAAAGATCAAAAAAGGAATCACAATAAAGAAAAAGAAAATCATGAAAGAGACCCATGATTTAATGTGTTTTGGGTCCTTTGGGATCCTACATGCACATAAAAAACACCACCCCCACACAAAAATTTTATTATTGTCAAACAAAATGGTATAGATAACAAACCAATTGTAAGAATAAAACGAAAATAGGATTCTATTTTACAGAATACTTACAAGCGAGAGAGGGTATCTCTCTAGTGGTCATGGTTTCTTTGTAATGTTGGAACACCTTTGGAGCTGATGGTTCACAATTCTCTGGGAGCTCATGGATCAAGAGAATGACCAAAATTATTCTACATGAAATAATTTATCAAAACTCTACCATGAAAGGAATATAAGGATTATCCATGCATTATGAAATACAATTAATGAACTTATAGGAATCAGATATTGGAGGGGCAATCTAGGGTTTTTCAAAATGAGAGATGAAAATCGAGAGTGAGGAGCATGTAAGATCCAAAGAATTTCTCTTAGGTAAGATGAGGCTAAAAGTGGTCATTAATTTCCATGAAAACCACATTCCATCCCAATTTCATAGCTAATCAGGCTATGCCACAAATCCCTTCCAAATAGAAAAGAAGCAATGCAACAAAAATGAGGGGTTTCACTACATAAGGGTCAGAGACACCCACATATTGGAAAACCATGCTGCATAAAGGTACAGAACTAGAACCACGATGTGTAAGGGTAAATACATAAGGGTACCACTCATGTAAGGGTAAGAATATAAGGGCACCGCCTGTATAAAGGTACCACCTGTGTATGGGTAAGCACATAAGGGTACCACCCACATAAGGGTAATTCTCTCCTAAAATTCATAAGGAGCTTCATGTAAGGGTAAGAAAAAACCATGTAAAGGTGGATAGGTCCGCACATAAATAATTCCTTGCATATGGTAACCAATATAAAATGTGTAGGGTGATACCTAAATATACATAATGAAAATTTGTGTATGATAATAAAAAGAGAATTAAATTTCTATTTTTCATGCAGACATAACAATGAATAAATAGCAAAAATAAATGAACCCAATTTCATATGGAAATTAAAAAACAAATATCCACCATTTTCATATGAAATTTGTGATGTTATTTCACATATTAAAATTTAATTAGAACCAATTTCACTAAGTCAAAATAATGTTTCAAACAAGATAATGTCACAGCCTTAGTCAAACTATTGACCAAATTTCCATCTTTGTGTATCTTATTGACACACATGGTTCCTAATTCAATAATTTCTCTAATAAAGTGTAACCTAATGTCAATATGATTAATCCTAACATTAAATACTAAATTTTTAGATAGTTTTTAAGAATATTGACTATCATAGTATACAATAATTATAGAATTACTAAGACTATGTTCAAAAAAGAAAACTATTGATCCCAATGGCCTCTTTGACTGCCTCAATCAAGGTTATATATTCAAATTTGATGACTGAGAGGGAAACACGGATTTTAAATTATATTTCCAATAAACTAGTCCTCTATAGTTAGTTAATACATAGTCTTTGAGTGATTTACAGATATCTATATTTCCTACATGATTTGAATCCACATAGCCAACAATAGAGACAGTAATGCCAGTATTTTCTATATAGAATAAATACAATGTTGAATCTTGAAAAATATATCTAATTAATCATTTTCAATCATGAGAATGTAGATTTACATGATTACTCATAAACCTATTAAGATTACAAATAATATATTAAATATTATGTCATGTGCAAATCATGGAATACATGATGCTGCCTACGTCACTAGCATATGGAATCTTAAACATAAATTCAATATCAAGTTTTGTAACATGATATTGATATAGTTGGGGCTTATAATTTTTTGTTATTAGGATTTTAGCAGGTTTAAAGATTCAAAACATATCTCGCTTAAGAATTTTTTGAATATAACCATGTAGTGATAGGTAGAGAAAATTATTGTCCCTATTACTTATTATATTCATCCTCAATATTTTACTATCATTTACTAGGTCTTTTATTTCAATTATTTACTTCAATTAAGACTTAAGAGAAATGACACGTTTCATATCTTTGTAAATAATAAGAAATTAATTAACATATAGCAGCAAATAGATCACAACAGATTTCAAATTTATAAAATATAAACTAGCATCATATTCAATTATATTAAAATAATTATTAATAATTAATGTATCAAACTTTAAAAACCATTACACATATTCTTGGTTTAGACTATACAAGTATTTATTCAAAAGGAATACCAGATTAGCCTTGAAATTATTCGAATAATCATCTGGTGGTTTCATGTAAATGGTCTAATTTATATCTTCATGCAAGAAGGTTGTTTTTAAATCAATATTCTCAATGTGACACTCATAATAAGAAGTAAAAACAAGTAACAAATAAACTGATGAATGTTTAACCACAGGAAAAAAATCTCATAATAATCGATTCCTTCCTTTTCAAGGAATCCTTTGGAAAAAATTCTAACCCTAAAATTTAGTTTTTTTCTATTTTAAGTTATATTTTTTCCTTTTAAATAATCACTTTCAACCAATTACTTTGGAATTAAATGTTTTATAAATAATATAAAACATGATGTTCTATTTTAAGGATTTTATTTTATCACCAATGGAAGTGACCCAATACTCGGAGACTCTATTGTGTATATCTTGACTATAAGTCTAGGGATCCTCATATTCAATGTACATGGAAACATGTAAATCAACCGAAGTCATGTATTATTGGATAAAATGAGATGGAGGCTTGGTGACCCTCCTCTCTGTGTCCCTAGTAAGATGGTAATCATTTTTAGTCCTTGTTGACTCATCATCTGATTCAATAAAAGAATCAGGTTCATTACGGTGTTTAGGGTGAGTTTTAGGTGGAAAAAGCTAGATTATATCCTCCAAATAGGTTTTATTATCAGTTTGTGTAGCCTCATTTTTATCCATGTCATCAATGCCATTAAAGACAGATTTAGAGTTGGGAACTAAATACCCATAGAAAACAACACCCCAACTAATAATACATTTTTTGTAACCTTGATTTTCAACCCCAATATTATACCCCTAAACCCCTTGAGGATATCCTATGAGTATTCATTTATATGATATTCATTTGATATTATGTCCTTAAACATGATTATAGGTTGTTCAATCAAAAACTATTAAATGGTTATAAGAAGGGGTTCAGTTGCACCAAAACTCTTGAATAGTTTTAAATCCATTTACTAATGAATAAAATCAATTGATAATGAAATTTTTTGGAGATTTAGCCACTTCCCAAAAGGATCTAGGTTGCCTTAAGTATTTGAACATACTTAATACTCACTCAATTATAGTTCAGTTTATACACTCCATCAAACCATTATGTTGGGGTGTTTCCTTAACAATTAGATTTCTAACAACACCTTCTAACTCAAAAAATTGGATAAATTTAGATGAGAGATACTTTAATCCATCGTTTATTCATAAATAGTTAAAATTTCAACCAGTTTTTTCTCACCAAATGATTTCCAAAATTTAAATGTTTCAAATACATCAAACCTATTTAAAAAGATATAAATCCAAACTCTTATAGAGTAATCATCAATGAAATTTTTAAAATTTGAACTTCCAACATGGGAGATGGTCCTAGATAGTTCTTATAGATAAAAACGGACATATTATAAAGGGTGACCAGATTTAAAAGAAGACTTATTAAATATTACACTCTTATCCATTTCTAAGTAATTTCCCACAAATAAATTTGGGAAAACAATGTGTTTTTTTTTCAAATATATTTTCTCTACAATGAATTTGATCCCTATAATTTTAATGATATGAAATTTTTCCTTATATGTTTGAAAATATTTCATTTTTAACCTTAAACTTTAACCATATTAATAAATTGCTGTACAAATTTTATATGGATCAAAACAACCCCATGTAAGATTCAAATATGTTTTAGTTTTTAGAAGTTTATAGTTTCTATGTTTTGAATCTCAAAATTAATTCCCATTAAATCTCATTAATCAATGAAATTTTGTTAATTCAACCTTACTAATACAATTTAATTTTACATAAATATTATTATTTCAGTGTATTTAATCCTAATTAACATTATTTTGATGTTTCAAATGGGTATTTAATAACTTACACCGTGATTTGAATTTATAAGGATGGATATAAGAAACTTGAAATTATAGGGGTTTATTTTTTAATGGATTGAATTTTTGATTTTTGAAGTTAAAATTTAATCAATAAACTTATCTGAGTTGATAATTAACTAAAATACATAATCAAATCAATAAAATTACTTCAATTTGAGTCCTTTTTATATTGGTTTCTAGCTTAGACCTGGAGCTTGAGTAGATGGATGTGAAGACATCTTATTTTCTTAATGACCTCAGCTAATTGATATGAATAATTAAGTCTGATGGTTTTGATTTCTCTAGGAAAGTAAATATTGTGTGAAAATTAAAAGATCTTATACAAAATTAAATAGCCTCTTAAACAGTGTTATAATAGGTTTGACTCATTCCTAACGGGTCATGGATACAAGAAAACACTGGAAGACAAGTGTGTCGACATCCGAATATTTTAGGATAGTAATTTCATTACTCTCTTACATTATGTCGATGACCTTATGATCATTGGGGAGGATTAAATAAAGATTAATCAGTTGAGGGTGTCATCCAAGACATTTGATATGAAATACTTAAAGTAATTTCATGAGATTATGGGGATGAAGATCTCATTCTCTCCAGGAAAAGGAAGTATGTTGAATGTGTTTTGAAACATTTCAATAGGGATAAATCAAAACCAATGTGAATTACTATACCAGTAAGTTGAATTTGAGAAAAAGTTCAATTTCATCCTCCAAGTAAGAAATTAAATTGTATGAGATGATTACATACTCTTTGACATTTGGAAGTTTGATGTCCTCTATGGTGTGTATAAGGTCGAATGTTGTTCAAGAAGTATCAGTAGTGTGTTGATTTCTTTTAAATCCAAAAAATCATCTTAAGGCTACATCCAAGTGTATTCCAAGATATCTTAAATATAAATCAATGTTATCTTTTTTCTACAGTGGAGTTGATTCACTCTTCGAGAGCTATACAGATGCATATATGTCTATAGATTATGAAAACAAAAATTCTACGTTACAGAGTAAGTTAAGTAGAGTACCACAATGGACATTATATATTTTTTCATATTAATTATTTATTATAAATAAACATCAAAGTCTCCCTTAGAGAGGAATATTGGGTATTGGGTCACTACTTATCCATTCTAACATGGTATCATAGGGGGTTCTTAAACCCTAATGATCCCTCCCCCCTCTCTCTATCTTGGAGAAAACCCAACATTTTTTCCAAAAGGGGGCGGGTGGATTCTGGTGAGAGGAAATCATTTTCATCATCTTATCCCCACCTTTGAACCTCCAACATTACTCACCTATACATGATGGACCTCCCTTCAGGATGACCTCCCCTACACGTCACCCCTATATGCATGAAGAACCCCACTATTATCTCCTAGTAGTTATGGTGGTCCCCATGGATAGGTATCTATAAGTCATTTATCATCGCACCTCTCCCATCTCTAATTTCACCCCCTTCCCCAAATGATGAAAAAACACTACACATCCCGTTATCTAGTTTTAGTGGTTCCCTTTCCAAACGTCTCTCAACACTCAATGAATTCCACCTTCTAATTTCTCTTCCCCAATGAATGATGATCCATCCCACTTCTTGTGCTTCCCCAAATGAATTTGGGTCATGTGGAATGCTCTTATAATATAAAAAAACAAATTTTCCAGTGTACCTCCTCATCCTCATATTTTTCATGCACCCTCGTTGTTTTCACATAGATTTGATGTTTCACCTTACTCATATGTGAGCACTATAAGATCCTATGTTTTTTAACAATTTAAATTTTCAAAGGAATTTATTTTTTTCACTTGGTGGAAGGAATAAATCCTAAAATGAGCCTCATAATATAAATACTAGAGTTTTAACACTTAAAAGTGTTGTTTTTGGACATAGTCTATGGCCTGATAGGTTTTTATAAATTTTGGATGAGTTTTAGAAGCATTAGGCTCTGAAAACAAACATTTTGAGAGAGAAATACTGGGGCACATGGTTTTTTTAAAATGTGTGTCCCCTAGGAGAAAATTTGTGGCACTATAAAGGGTGTCACACGACTTGTTTAACTATGCATGGTGCAGAACATGGTCATCAAGGATGTTTGAAATAAGTTGTAAATGTGGGTGCATGGGTTGTGCATGGTTTTTCATACTGTTCCCCTAACCCCTATGGTTAATTCCACTTAACCAGAAGCACTACGTAGTTGGTTCGTGGTTAGCCTAAATTGTGCAGTCAAACCATGTGGGGTGTGGTTCTTAGGAAATGAGAGCTGCAAAGTTGGTGCACAGTTATCCAAACCATGTGGCCTAATTGTGTGCCTCATTTAAAGGTAAAAATATCCATTTTACCCTCAAACCTTAAATGGGTTTGCCCCCATTTTCCCTCCTCTTTCACCCAAGAGGCCTCTTGCACATGCACCTCTCCTCCTCTACTTCCCATGGTGGGATATTCTCTATTATCGGTCTATATCAAACATAATTCATTATGTTGGAAGGACATAATTAAGTCTACGACTCCTCTTTCCACTTATTTTAGTTTCTCTTCTCCCTTGTTGTGCTATCTTCATGCTAGATAGTTCACCCCTTTTAAGGATATTTTATGAATCTTTATATTTCTGTATTTCTCGATCAACTATAGGATTGATATTGGATGTGTAGAATATTCTAATCATGAGGTAGGTGGAATATAAAATTTTACCTCAAAGTTTCATCATTTATAAATTATTTCCATTTCATCACATGTCGGACCATTCTACGCATTACTCCTAAATTATGAGATGAATTAAATTAATTACCAAGAACTTGTTTAGATATTCTATGAAACACTTTTAAATATTTGGAGGTTGAAGCCCTCAACTCAAACCACCACTGAGGAGAGATGAACTAATCTCCTCAGAATCAATATTTGATGTATGACTAAAACAACCCTTAGAGTGTGTCATCTGATTTTTATGATTATAATGATTTATCCACATTTTGAATCATTGTTTGTGGGTTGACTAACCCTCATGAAATTATATGATTAAATTTTTTAGAATGAATGGTATGTCAATCATGCATCTGTTTTCTAATAAAACCACCTTTTAGGTGTTTTGTCTTATCTAATGCAAGGGATAATAAAATGAGAGTTCTTGAAGCAGTATGAGGCATGTATATGTACATGGAACCCTTTATTATTTATAATTAAATTGTAATATGGAATGATCATGTACAAGGACTTTTACATTATTAATGTTTGAACTGAGATGTATAATTTGGATTATAGGAATATTGAATGGTAAGACAATCTCACTTACCCCATTGTTTGGTACTTATGAATGAAATGTTATGTATTATTTTATTTAACTATAAATGGGAATGGAGTCCCTTATTATTATCATTATTTTACATGTCTTCATGACATCCCTTATTATTTTCAGGCATGACATCCCTTATTTTTATGGTCAAGACATCTCTTATTATTATGGGAATGAATTTCCTTATTATTTATGATCATAGAATTAATTATTATTTATGAGAATGAAGTCCCTTAATATTATGGGCATTAAATACCTTAATATTTATGGGAATTAAAACCCTTATTATTTATAGGCATGTCATCCCTTATTATTACAGGCATGGAGTCCCATATTATTATAGGCATGGAATCCCCTTATAAACTGTGATACTCAGGCATGACGTCTCTCATTGTGATACCCAGGCATGGATTCCCTCTTGAATTATATTAATCAAGCATGATGACTCTCATGATTTATGATATTCAGGCATGATATCCATTATTACCCAATGAGACTCCTATGACTACACATGGATGCCTCAGTTATGTCTCGGGTCCTTGCTAGTCTTAGTATATATATATATATATATGGAAACATATGTCACTATGTTTCTAGTCCATATATATATTCATATGTATCTACATAATTATATATATATATAGTGAAACATCATCAGAGATATTCTAGTTTAGGTCGAAGAAAGTATTGTCATCCAGGCGTCCCTTGGGGAACTCAAATTTTACTTGTAATTATTTCTTCATTTACTATATTATTGATATAACCACACATTGTTGTACTTTATATTCATAGACTATATATGCATTAAAAACCATTAGTTTTGGTATATTGAATATATCTTACTCACTATTTAGGTCATCTTTTGGTACCCAAAAACACCTCATGGTTTCATGTTCAGGATCATGGATTTTGCCTTGTGATATCACTCATGTACTTAGATATTAAGAGCACATGATTGAGATGGTTCCTAGGATTTTAATGGATTTATCCTTGGAGGCATTTTTTTTAATGTATTATATTATATATTTGACTCCAGTGTATGTTTGTACATTGTATCATGTTCATGCATTATTATTTATTCATTTATTTTTTCTTGTATATTGTTGTTATATTTCACTACCTTTAATTATGATTGATTCTATTGTTTATTATCTTTCATACTTCTATGCTAATCTAATAATGAGGGTTTAATCTCCCCATTATACCACCTATATACCATCACTACTATTCGATAACCTTGGGCGTATGGGGAAGCATGCTTGAGTCAATGTGACCAACCGACTTAGGGAACCGTTTTGGTGGTTCCTAGGTCAGGATGTTACAAAGTGGTATTATAGGTTTCTTTTGCTTTGTATTAATTTTTTTGGGATGGTATAAAAAATACTAGGAACATGTCAGTACTTGTTAAATTAATCTTGTTGGGGTCCATCCATCTCATGCATGAGGGAAAGATCTGTTGGATTTGGTGGCCTAGAACCAACTACTTTGTACATTATTCATTAATAAATACCTTATCACTTCTGGATTGTTATTATGCATGAAAATGCATGTGATAATGTCCTAAGTATAGTTCTTCCACTAAAATTTCATAGCAGATCCCTGCTATGATGTGAACCTGGAAGTTCCATAACACTATTCTTGAATATATGTTCTATGGTCAGATGATATTATTTTAGGGACACAAATAATATAGGCCACTAGGGGTGAGGACTCATAAAACTTTGAGGCATCTTCTCATGGTGTGTTCCCTTGGTATTATCCAAGAGGATATTATGAGAATGAGTCCCGCAATTAGGAAATCCCCATTTCACAGTGTCATTGGATGTTCCTATCTACGGATGTGTGTATTGGTCCTTATACTTTAAGATTATTATTAATGGGTATTTCAACTCTTGAACTTAGATGTATTGACAAAAATTTTGATGAAACACTGTTCGCAGCAAGGTAGGATATGTTGGGTGCATCACGAGTAATATTTCATTAATAGATCATGTGAGAAAGGATTTTTCCCTTCTATTCCATAATGAAAGTAGATATCTCAATCCCTTTGATGGAATTGATATAGCCTAAAAAAATCCATGTCCATGGTAAGGAATGGGAAAGTTCAATTCCAGGAAGTTAAAAAAAAGAATAACCGAGCACATGGGTTGATGGAACCAGCATGCAACCCACTTTATTTGAAATCTCAAGACAAAGGGATTACATTACATGGTAAGTGTTCGTAGGAGGTGACATGTCATTTCGGTGTTAACTTCTTTCTATATGGGTGCCTTGGCTTGTTGCTAGACACTAAAATTGGACTTTACACAGACTCCACCTAATGCCACTGAGAAGGAGGCCTAGATGGTCACACACTAAGTGTGTCCAAGTATCTCAGTTAAATATTAATTTAAAAAGTTGAATAAATATTATTCCTGATTGTGGTTTAATAATTATTCAAGGATTCCTGATCACATTTATTTCCACACTAGTTATTAGAGAGAATATATTGTGGGAAAAATAATATATTTATTGGTGAGTAATGTAGTGTTATTTATTTGAGAAATAAATAGTCATTATTCAATTTCTAATAAATGTGGGGGTGGAAATAAAGAAAATGGAAAAACAAAAGTACATGCAGTGTATATTAATAGACATGATGTGTAAGTTTTCTAGGTATTTGTGAGAAATAATATTATTTATTTAATTAAATAATATTAGGTGTAATTCATTGGTCACATGTCAAGTAATAATAATAGTCAACTATTATTATTAGACATGGGGTCTTACTAAAAATTAATTGAAATGAATAAATTCTTTAGGGTAATTAATTCATTTTATTATTCTAATTAATTAAAATCCAAATTATATAATTCTTCTTATCCTATCAACTTTTGGTGGTTGTTCACAAAGGATCTATTGAAATATCTCAATAAAAGAGAGAATTCTTTTCTTATAATAATTCTCTCATGATTTGAGAGAGATCCTAATCCACCGGATCAAGGAGTGTGCTTTGCAAGCGGCTCTTAAGGTGATCGAAGGTAGACATCTCAAGTGAAGGCTCTTCCATGCTAGCACCCAGAGATCCCTTCAGCGAAATCCATAGATACATAGATCACATGTGGATCACTTCTAGATTAATCCTACACTTGGATTCTATAATGCAATGACAAATCACATCGAATCGTGACCATAAATATCAACGGAGATAGAATTCCATAAAGGAAATTCTTGTCTTTTAATTAAATTAATTATAACCAACATATGATGATCCTCTCTTTGGTTTCAGGACTCCCCTCTTTTCATTTGTTCTATTCCAAAGATATGACATTTAATTATCGTGACGGATCTCGGATTGATCATCATTAATGGAAAAAAAAGTTGGGAACACCGACCAACGCGCTTCCACTGCACCGGGAACCTAGAAGTGGTATTAGAGGGGTCATATCATTGATTATAATTATTTAGTTTTTCCTTAGTGATTTACGCATTTAATAATTTAGTTTTTTCATTTCAAGTTAATCATTCTATAAATATGAATATTGAGATCTATTCCTTCTCATTCATTTCTTGTTCACCTTACAGAAATGATTTTTTTTCATTTAATTTTGATTAAAATAAAATAGAGGATCTCATATGGAGGCGCCAAAGATTCATGGTCGTACAACACCAGAACACACGACGTTTATTTGGTATTACATGTTGTGTATTATAGGTTCCATACACTGGGACAGTATGCCAAACTAGGCCGTGTCATTAGATAGGTTTTTTAAATATGTGTGTTTAATTGAACATCTCCATAATGTTCATTTCTACTCATTGGGTAGTTATGAACGAGAATTCATCGGGTTGCCTCCAAGGTAAAAGTTACATACAAAGATAATTTTAAATGAATTAATTTGTTTAAAATTATGATGTATGAGAATCTCAAGGAAATTCAGAAAATGGGTTTAAGATTAAAGGATGGATTAATTAAAAATAATTAATTGATTTGAGCATGATTTATCTTAAACAAGAATGATTAAATATTTTAATTCAAGTTTATTTATGTATAAATATCTTTTCAAGTATAGATGATAGCGAGCTAGACCAAGAACTTTGTATGTGAATGGTTTCTTTTAATTTATTTATTTAAATTATATTTGTTGGCCAGTGAGCCTTATCCTCATTAATATGTCGGGCATGCATGCCAAAGGTTTATTTTTCATAAAACCCCATTTTACCCCTCATATGAGAGTGAGATAAAATAATTTGTAATGAATGGAGCTCCCATGATAGTGGAGGTAGATCAAGTTAGGATCCAATGTGAAACCAATCCAAGGAGATACAAAGATGGACAGGTGGAAAGCTGTAAACACGAACCCAAAAGGTTCAAGTTGTTTCTCCCCTAGTTCTTGGGTTAGTTTATCGACTGATAGATAAACTAACCAATAGAACAATCTCATGATCATACAATTTATTTTATTTCTGTCAATTTCATTGTTTATTTATTGTGGGTGTGTTGTCATGATCACACAATTAATGAATTAAACAAGAATGCAAGATGGAACTAAAATAAGAACAAATGATGCATAAATATTATCTTATACATGATTAATCACTTAATTATATCCCACTTAATATTAAGAAGCATGTAATCAATGATAATAAAATGAAAATTGACGTATAAGGATAAAATCCCTCAAATAAATATTAAGTCGGTATACCCTTCCATAATCTTGGTTAGAATCGAACCATAGTTCATAGTGATTAACCAACCCTAGTTGGGGTGATTTCAATTATAGGGGAATTCTAATTCAATGTTTTGGGTTAACTTGACTTGGTCCACATCAAGGTTTTACTAACACATTAGGAATTGGTGCGACCAAGAGAAAAAGGTTGAGGAAATCCAAAATAAAAAGATTTTAGGATTGGAGAGTCCACTCAGCGGATCAAGGAGATGAGAGTTAATGCAGTTGGCAGTTGGAATGCCTACCTAAAACCCTTCAAGTTTCTTGACCAACCCTAGTTGGGGTAATGTGAAGGGAAATATAGATCATTTCCACTAGAATATTCAGGCAACATAATATTCTGAAGTCAGTGGTGAGGGCTATTGGATTTCAATAAAATAGTAGGAGACTAATAAGTATTAAATTATTTATTTGTCTCAGTTTTATCATGATAAAGTAATAAACCTTTTATCATATTAATTTGAAGAAATTGTAAGAAAAATGAATTCAAACATATCATTTCAAACCATACTCGAGAAGGAAAACCTTCTCACCAGCACCAATTTCCAGGAATGGAATAGGCGTTTACACGTCATCCTTCGCCACGAGAGGAAGTTGTATATACTAGAATAACCTATTCCAATTTCACCAGGAAAAGAGGCTAGTGATGATGAACTATCTCTCTATATGAAACATATGGATTATGCCACATATATACAATGTTTCATTCTATCATCCATGTCTAATGAGCTTTTGAAGAAACATGAAAACATGGGCATGTATAGCATGATGTCTCACCTTAAGGATCTCTATAAAGAAAATGTGATACCGGAAAGATATAAGATCTCCAATTCTTTGTTCACAAATAATCTTATAGAGCATGTGCCGGTTGTTCCTCATGTATTCAAGCTTATTGACTACATTGAACACTTGGACATCCTAGGGATTAAGTTCCCAGATGAGTTGCATACAGATCTCATCATATCATCATTTCCCAAGTCCTTCTATAGATTTTTTGTCAACTACAGCAAGAGAAAAAATGACAAGAGTCTATCAGAACATCTGACCTTAATTCACCAGGTAGATAAGGACATGGGGTGTGAGAATCCCATAGACCTTGTGGTGAATAAGAAAAAAAAGGTCAAAGAAAAGGGGATAAGGATTCATAAATTGTCTGAACACCCTAAGCATCGTCCCTCCAAGAAGGGGAAGATTCGTAGGCAGGGCATGGAATGGGAGGCGGTATGTTTTTCATGTGGCAAGAAATGTCACTTGAAGAGGAACTACACCTATAAGTGTGGGGACTCTAAAACTGTGTGTTTGTTGTTGAGTGTAATATTTCAATTTCAACACATTGGGTATTAGATACATCTTGTGGGGCTCATATCAGTATTCAAATGCAGGAACAAAGTATATTTAGAAATATTTCCAGAGGAGAGGTGGGTCTTTGAGATGCCAATGGCACGAGGCTGGCTGTGTTACCCATTGGCGATTACCCTCTCTCATTTACAACTAGAATGATTTTGGTTTTACGTAACTGTTATTTTGTGTCTAGTGTTACCAAGAACATAATTACTATATCTTGTTTGGATATGGATGGATTTATTTTCAAATTTGGAAATAAGGTTTGTTTATTTTATAAAAACAACATATGTAATGGTATGGAGAATTTGAATAATGGTTTGTATGTATTAAATTATGAAAACCAAGATTTGGAAAACAACAATGAAAAAAATTCACATGACTCATACAACTCCCAATTGTGGAATCACCATCTTGGTCATATAAATGAAAAGCACTTTAAAAAGCTCTTCCTGGATGGTTATTTAGACTCTACTAAGCTAAAACCACTTGACAGATGTCATGCTTATTTACAAGGTAAAATGAACAAGCCTCCTTTTGGTTGATAGGGTTAAAGGGATATAGAGCTTCTAGGATTGGTTCATACTGATGTGTGTGGACCATTTATATTAGATTCTAGAGGTGGATTTTCTTAATTCATTACATTTAATGATGATTTGAGTAGATAAGGATATATCTACTTAATGAGGTATAAGTCAGAAGCCTTAGAGAAATTTAAGGAATTAAATAATGAATTAGAGAATCATATTGTCAAGAAGATAAAGAAACTTCGATCAGATCTAGGTGGAAAATATCTAAACCAAGAGTTCATCAGTCTTCTACGGGATTCTGGGATTATATCTTAGCTCGCTACTATTTATACTCGATAGTAGAATGGTGTTCATGAAAGGAGGAACTGCACCTTTTTGGACATGGTGAGGTCAATGATGAGCCATGCAGATCTTCCATTATCCTTTTAGGGATATGCATTATTAACTGCAACATACACATTAAACTGAGTACCAACTAAGGTAGCAAATGGAATTCCCTCCAAGTTATGAAATGGGAAGAAACCCATTTTTTTCACACACACGTGTATGGGGATGTGATGTGTTTGTTAAGTCCTTCTCAGGAAACAAACTAGAACCTTGGGGCATGAGGTGTATCTTTATAGGATATCCCAATGAAATGAAAGGATATTACCTATATAACCCTTCATAAAAGAAAGTTATTATCTCCAGATAATCCATCTTTCTTGAGAGGTATAAAATCATCAAAAAGGATAGTGAGGTGATGGTTGACTTTGATGAAGTGGTTGCTAAATATGCACAGGAGTTGGTACAGGAACAAGTTCCATAATTCCCCATGGAAGAGGTTCCAGAAACACAAGTATTGCGTAGGAGATCAAGAGAGGTAAGGGAACTATAGAGATTTGGTTTCCTAGTCACTGAGGATGGTGAATCATTATTTTTGGGCAATGATGAACCTCTCTCATATTAGAAAGTAGTAGAAATATCAGAAGTTTCAAGTTGGATAGAAGCTATGAATTCTAAGATGAATTCCACGTATCAAAACCAAATTTGGATTCTAGTTGATGAGATAATTGATGTAAATCATGTCAAATGCAAATTGGTATTCAAGTGAAAACTATATGTGGAAGGTCATGTTAGCACCTATGAATCCAGGATAGTGGCTAAAGGATTCAGAAAACATTAAGGAATTGATTATGATGAAATTTTCTCTCTATTTTCCATGTTTAAATCCATAAATATCATAATTTCCATAGTTTCTTACCATGACTATGAGATTTGGAAAATAGATGTCAAAACAGCATTCCTTAATAGGGACCTTTAGGAAGATGTCTATATGACGCAACCATAAGGGTTTGTGACACAAAGTGTATCCAAATGGGTTTCCAAGTTGTAGAAATCCATTTATGGATTAAAGCAAGCATCCAGGTCATGGAACATTCAATTTGATGAAGCCATAAAGGAATTTGGTTTCATTAAGAATGAATTTGATCCATGTGTTTATAAGCGGTTTAATGGGAATACAGTTGTTATCCTAGGAGTATATATTGATAACATATTGCTTATTGTAAATGATGTACCAGTATTATAGTAATTTAAGGACTTGTTGAACAAGTGCTTCTCCCTGAAGGACTTGGGTAAAGCACCCTACATTCTAGGGATCAAGATCATTCATGATAGATCCAAGAGGCTACTTGGACTAAGTTAAGGTATATAAATTGACCGTATACTAAAGGGATTTAGTATGGAACAGTCCAAGAGGGGATTGGTTCTAGTGTCACATGGACTACATATTTCTAAGAGAATGTGTTCTCAGACACAATAGGAGAAAGATAGCATGAGTAAGATCCCATATGCTTTGACTATAGGATACATCATGTATTCCATTTTATGTACCATGCTTGATGTTTCATATGAACTGAGTATGGTGGGAAGATATCAAACAGATCCAGGAGAACAACATTGGACTACTGTTAAGATTATACTTAAGTATCTAAGAATAGCTAAGGATGTGATCTTGGTGTATGGAGGACATAAGAAGCTTGTCATTAGAGGGTATGCTGATGCTGGTGTTTAGATAGATAAGAATGATCTAAAGTCGAAATCTATATAAGTTTTATGTCTTAATAGAGGAGTTGTGAGCTAGAAGAGTTTGAAGAAACCAGTTGTCGCCAATTCTACAGCGGAGTCCGAATATATATCAGCATCTGATGTAGCCAAGGAAGCCGTCTGGATTCAGAAATTTTTTTAGGAGCTTGATTTGGTGCCTAGTAGTAAAGATCCCATCACATTGTATTGTGATAATACTACAGCGGTGGATCTTGCAAAAGAACCAAGGTCACATTAAGGACAAATCACATTCTCCAAAAGTATCACTTATTGAAAAATTTCTATAAAAGGAGTGAAGTTATCATTAAATGAGTGTCCACATAAGAGAACATGGTGTACCCCATGAGTAAAGGTCTATCTCAGTAGAAGCATGAATATAATGTGACATCAAGCATGTTAAAGGTTGTTAACAGTTGGCTTTAGTCCAAGAGGGAACCTGTTGGAGTTGGTGGACTAGAACCAACTACTTTGTACTTTATTCATTAATAAATACCTTATAACATCTTGATTGTTATTCAGTGTGACAATTCATGTGATAATGTCCTATGGATAGTTGTTTCCCTAAAAGGTCATAGTGGATCCCTACTATGATGAGAACTTAGAAGTTTCATAACACTATTCTTGAATATATTTTGTATGGATGGATGATGTTATTTTAGGGACACAAATAATATAGATAAATACGGGTGAGGAATCATAAAACTATGAGGCATATTCTCATGTTGTACACCCTTGGTAATATCTAGGAGGATTTATGAGAACAAGACCCACCAGTAGGAAATCCACATTTCATAGTGTCATTGGATATTTATAATTGTGGATGTGTGTATTGGTACTTAGAATTTAAGATTATTGTTAATGGGTATTACAACTCGCACATTTATATATATTGACAAAAATTGTGATGACACATTGTTCCTAGTGAGGTATGATATGTTGGGTGTGTCATGAGTAAAACTGAATTAATAGATAATGTGAGAAAGGATTTGTCCCTTATGTTCCATAATGGAAGTAGATATCTCAGGCCCATTGATGGAATTTATATAGCCTAAATAAATCCATGGACATGGTAAGGAATGGTAAAGTTCAATTCCAAGAAGTCAAAGAAAGAATAATTAATCACATGGGTTGATGGCACTAACATGCAACCCGCTTGATTCGAGGTATCAAGACAAAGGGATTACATTACAGAGTAAGCATTCCTAGGAGGTGGAACATCATTGCGGCGTTAACTTCTTTATCTATGAGTGACTTAGCATATTTCTAGATGATAACCTTGGACTTTAGGCAGGCTCCACCTAATGCCATGGAGATGGAGGCTGAGAGGGTCACACACTATGTGTGTCTAAGTATCTGAGTTAAATATTAATTTAACAAGTTGAATAAATATTATTCCCGATTGTGGTTTAATAATTCTCCAAGTTTGCATGGTCATATTTATTTCAATACTAATTATTTGAGAGAATATATTCTGGGAAAAATAATATATTTATTAGTGAGTAATACAATGAATTTTTTTTTGAGAAATAAATATCCATTTTTCAAAGTCTAATAAATTTGGTGGAGGAAATAAAGAAAATGGAAAAAAAGTACGTTTTGTGTATATTAATATACACACCATTTAATTTTTCAATGGATTTTTGAGAAATAATATTATTTAATTAATTAAATAATATTAGGTGTAATTCACTCGACGCATGTTAAGTAATAATAATAGTCAACTGTTATTATTAGATATGGGGTCTTACTAATAATTAAATGAAATGAATAAATTCTTTTGGGTGATTAATTCCTTTTATTATTCTAATTAATTAAAATCCCAATTATATAATTTTCATTAGCCTAGCCATTTTTGGTGGTTGTGCACAATGGATCTAGAGAAAGCTCTCAAGCCAAGAGAGAATTATTTTCTTCAAAGAATACTATCAAGCTATGAGAGAGATCCTCCTCCATTGGATTAAGGAGATCACTTTTCAAGAGGCTCTCAAGGCGATCGAAGGTGGACATCGTAAGTGAAGGATATTCCGTGCTAGCACCAAGAGATCTGTTCGGTGATGTCTAGAGATATGGGGAAAACATGTGGATCACTGATAGAGGAATCCTACACTAGGATTATATGACTCAATGACTTATCACATAATATCATGAATGAAAAAATCAATAGAGGGATAATTCCATCAAGGTAATTCTAGTCTTTTAATTAAATTAGTTATAACCCACATATGATGATCATATATATGGTTCTGGGAATCCCCTATTTTCTTTCGTTCTTCGTTCTATTTTGAAGATCTGGTGTTTTATTATCATGATGAATCTCATATTGATTGTCGTTAAAGGAAAAAATTAAAGTTGGGAACACCCACCAATGCACTTTTACTATTATCGGAACCAACAAGATCAAGTTTACAGTGATGGGATTATTTATGTTGTTATTATAGTTTATTATTATTTCACCTTGGTTGATTTTTGTACTTCCTTTAGATACTGATTTATTGTTTTTACCCTTGACTAGGTATGATAAGTATTGTGACATGAATCATTGTATACACATAGATATTCACATGTCATGTATACATCATTCCATGTATATTTTATGATGCATGATGATTTATATAGAATTCTTGTGTGATTATTTATCATGATTATGTGTATACTATGCTTCGTGGATTTCCTTCCATGTTTATAGTGTTCGCTTCTTATGTAATATCTTTCTATGATCTTTTTCATGTTTACTGGTACTATTGTTGTGATAGAATGACCTGTTACAATCATAATAGATGTTTGGTTAAATAATGTGTTTGTATCAACCTAAATTTTTTTTCCTACATATCTTGATGATGAAATTATATTTAACTAACCATTTACGACATGTTTCAGCCATAAACCATTGGTCTCAGGTGATGAAGCATTTATAATTACAATTAAATGGGAGATAATTTTCTAATTTATTAAAGTCTATAGTCCTTCACAAATTAGAGAAGGGTAATCCATATGGTTGAACCATCACATATTGATTTGTTATATTTTATCACCAAAGGTAAAAACCTAGTTGCAGTTACATGAATTTCAATTGTAAATTATAAAGTCAAGTACATTTATAACTTTGGGATAGTAATCCATCTAACTAAACCATGACACACACATATATATAAATGTGATAAATTGAAATTCTTATAAAAAATGGTTTCCTTTATACAGGCTTGTACCATTATCATTAGAGAATGATGACCCATATGACTAAATCCTTAAATGCACAACTATACCCAAGTAGGTCGGTTAGGGCACGTTGATTATTAAATAAATTGGACTCGAACCAAGTAGTTTATTCTTTTAATGAAATTTTTATGAAATAATCCCATAAAGGGTGTTTTAGAAATCTAAATGAGATAATGTAACCCATGTAGGTCACCTTATTCTTTTTATGACTAAGTAATTAGCACATTGGTGGTATGTTTATACTAATGGGATAATTATTTAAAGTATTTTCAATAACTTATATGGTATCACATATAAAAATATGGTAGAATCTTACTTGACCGGTCTCGTTAATTGTTAAAATAACCTTTTTTTCTTAGATTTATTATTATACGACATCATTTAATTAAAATTCTAATTACAACATAAAGAGTGTTTTCCTCTTTAGTTTGGAATTGAAATTTTCCTTTAACTAATCCTTATTTTTAGAACTTATGGATAAATTAAACAGTTTAAAAGAAAATTTTGGGACAAATTTCCTAGAATGATTTAAGGAAAAAATAAAATAAAGTGCTTGGTATAGTTTCCTTAAAAATTGGTACTCGATGCCCTTGTATATGAGTTGTTTTAATTTTTTATCATACGATCATTGATTAAATTCCCTAAACCTGAAAACTTATGTGGTGTACTTAGATTCTTCCCTTGAGTTAAGAAAGTTTTAAAAAAATTACATAGAGAAAGAATGTGAGAATTTCCCATTGATCTTAGTTGAATTATTTCAAGTTGTTACATAAACATAAAGGATAGGAAGAAGATCCTAGTGACTTATTTATAATTAATCTATTTTATATGGTAAATGACTTCTTTTAGAAATTATGGGTTAGACCATTGTGTTAGAACCCTTTAAAATTAGAAACTGGAATACTTTTGAGTTGAGTTTTCAAGAACGGTAAGTAATATCTATTTGACTATTTGAGTTGGATAGGGATCTTAGATAATGAAGTGACTCCCCGGGTAGGCAGGTGGTTTTCAAGTAAGTTAAAACTCAGGAGGGTATTACCGTATGTTGATACCTAGTGAGTATCAGCTCTTTATCCCTGTAACCATTCAGTGAGAACTCCCAATCCGAATGATCAGTGAGTATCATAGCCTCATAGCAAAATGTTTGACAGGTGATGTTGTTATGCCCATGCTAATAGGTTTTTACTGTTATAGGTTTATTAACTTCATGTTTTAGTTTTATCTCTATAGAAAGGAGTTGTATGCCCATTAAATTCCATGTAATGGAAACCATTATGTGGGATATGCTTCTCATGTGAGAGATCTTAGGGCTTGGTGGATGGACCCAATGGCCCTATTTTGGAATATGATCATTAGGGATATATGAAATACCCAGAGCCCTTATCATTGAATATGACCCTGGTAGGTCAGTTGAACTTAATTTGATCAAGGGAAACCCATGAGAGAGGTTGGCCCAGGGTTTATGGTTTTCTTTAAAATGTGATCTCGGTTTTATGATCATTTCTAGACTGATATATGGTATTTTCTTGGGGTTTTCTATAAGGCCCTAGCCTTAACCCTTACTTAATATTGAATTAAATGAATAATTCACATTGAGGATCTTTTCAGGTTTACAGGTTTAGAGAATTAGGACATAACTATTACATCTCAAAAGATTACAAAGTAGTCACTTCTTCTAAATTTCCATAAAATAAAAAACTCTTAAAAAGAAACATGTCTAGTTCCATGCATTAGATATCATGACTTTCCCTTAATCCCATCCTTGACCCTATTACACATTAAGTCTTGTGAAAAAAATTTCAAAAAAACATGGGGTGAGCATAAAAAGCTCAGCAAGGGATACAGAAAGATTCAAAAACTGTTAGTTTTTCAAAGAAACAAGTAAACCATGTACACTTTATCAAAGTAAGACCTTTCACCTTTAGGAAGTAGTAAAAACTCTTCACTGAATAAAATATCATTACTTACCCTTTTGTAACCAAAATATTACCATAAAATCCATATAAATAACACATAACATATAAAGGTAACTTGGGACATAAACATACTTAAATGGAATAACCATACGGTCGACTTCCACACATACTTAATGGAATATCCATACGGCCGACTTCCATACCCAATGCATTGGAGGTTATAACGTAACCACCCGTCCTGGTATTCACCGCACCACCCGTCATATGGTTTATCACGTAACCACCCGTAAAATGTCCAAGTACCATCACTACACTTAAAATATTGAAAATATAAACATTTCAATAACAACATTTCATTTGCAATCACAATAGGTAATTTCAAGATATTGAATCAATCAATCCATTTTCAAAAACCATTTAAAAGAGATTTTTGAATCAAAGTGTCCCATACCACTTTGAATATTTTAATGGAATTATAATTTTAAAACATTAATGTCCATATAAATAAATACTGAAAACCATTTCGAAAACATGGACATTAAAGATAAAGATTTAGAATAATAAATCTTTAAAACATTTAAGATGATATTTTTGTTAAAGAGTTTTTAACAAAATGAGAGACTCTTGAATACAAATAATTGTGGAATAACATTTAATCATAACTTTATAATATCATGAGAATAAAGGGATTCATGATATAATATGTCAAAGTACAGTATACACACCATATAAAAGTGAATTGGTGCATAACAACAATGAAGCCTCAATGGAAATGTAAATAGAGATGAAATCCATTATAAAGATGGTATCCTTAAATTAAGGATAAATCTATCACATAATTATGTGTGAGAAATATAAATACACCCAATATAAGTGGATATTAAGTGTGAAACAATCAGAGTTCATTCACACATATTCATAGGATGACATGATCAAGAAGTACTGGTTGAACCCAAAGAAATCGAAATTGGGTTAAGACGTTCCCTTGTAAAAATTCAACAGCCTAACGGCGTCACTTCAAAATTCAGAAAATTAGTCGATGAGAGAGTGAATGGTATCTCATCACATGGACATAAAATTTACATCAATAAGTATATATAAGATAATATCCCAACATAATAAGATGTAAATTAAAATACATAACAAAAGAAGTCTTTTAAAATGAGGAGGGTGAAAGGTTCCCATACAGACTTGGGTAACTTTCGAAACGTACAACCCATGAAAGAAGGGCTATAAAACATTGATTTGAATACTCATAAACGAAATTATATTACACAAAGATTATAATAATTGGTAGTACATACACCACTCAAAGGAAATGGTGTAAAATGTAGCATAAATCTCACGGGAATAAAAGTGAGATGAAAATCCCTTACGAAAACTCGGTAGCCTAACGGCGCCACTTAATACTTCCAAAAATGGATTTATGAGATCAAATAGGGTCTCTCATAATTTGAACAAAAACATTACAGTATCATGAATATAAAAGAACATCCCAATCATAAGAATGATGATCTTATAAGAAATGACATAAAAGAGATTACTTGAAAAGAACGAGAGAGGTTGGATCCCTTACCTCGGGTCCGACTTGACTCGATCGTTCTTTAACGTCCTTAAAATCGGGTAACTCTTTTTGATTTGAGCTCAAAGGCTTCCTTGGGAAGACTTATGCCCAAAGTGAGGATTCTAAGAGTAAGAGAGGGATGTGGAGAGACAAAGTGGGCAGATCTTGGCCGAACCAAAGGCTTGAGAGGTGTGGGTAAGGTGATAGTGGTGGGGGCCTTTTATAAGAGGAGAGGAGGGGTACTCTTGGAAAGTAAAGAAATGTTACTTTATTTTAAAATGAGTTTAGGATTTAAAAGTTCCAAAATTGATATAATATAAGGATAAGGTGATAAGGGTTCGAAATATACCCATCCAATAGGTTTTTGACAAGTGTAGGTCTTAGATTTTACATTATCTTTTCATTTTATTTAAATCGTTAAATAATGAGGTAATCGCTGCATCATCATGATGTCATACATAATTTAATTTTTTTAATGTCTAAAAATTATAAAAAAATACTATGATGTAGGAAATATTTTTAGATTTCCAGTTACTATTTATAGTCAAAACTCTGACTTGTATAACCCTATTTAAAAATTGTTTTTGTAAAACAACTCATGTTTGTGTCATTTTTACTTTTACATTAAATAAAAAGATATTAATGTCATTTTCCTTCCAAAGTGGCTCCATGGGGTCCCCAAGTTGACCCATGGATTTTTTGGGTCGTCCATGACACATACAATTAGGTTAGGACATGTTTCAAGCTCATCTCATATTATTAAAACATTATTTTTACCTTAAACTACACTAATTACCTCTAATCGCGATTAAAAACTTAAAAGTTATTATTCACCAAAAAAATTATTTTTATCTCATTGAACCATATTTTACTTCTTAATGACAACCATGTAGGTTGGATTTTTGAAATTCAAAACACAGAGGTGGAAAAGTTTCATTTAAACGAAAAATCAGTTTCTTTAACTACCACTTAGTGGTTTCACTATTCATCAAAATTTGAAGTTTTTCAGAAAAATACCAAAAATAAACCCTAAGCTATATTTGATATTCTGAACTCAAATCTGATGTCTATTTTAAAAAATTCAAAACATATAAGTTGCATTAATTAATTTAATAATTAATTCTCGCTGTCAAAACAAATAGCGTGTTTTTAAGAAACAATATCTATTAAAAGATTGACACTAGTTTAAGTCCAATTTCAAAGTGAAATTAATTCCAATGACCACTATTGGATGAAATGGTAAAAATATATTATAATTTTACTTTAAAAACAATTCAAAAGATAATATAATCATATAAATAAATTATATTAAAAAGATGTTTTGAATTCAAATACAACATTTTTCAATATTCATAAAAAATGAACTTTATCGGAAAGATACCAAAAATTTACACAAAGTAAATTTTGATGTCTCGATTCTAAAGAAGAATTTTATTTTGTCAAAAATAACACAAAAAATTGTCAACAAGTGGATTTAAAAGAGGTTCTCCATCAAAAGAAGGTTAATCGACCTTCTAAAGAATATTAGAATATTTACGCTTAAAATTGAATTCATTCACATTTTTAATCCTCTAAAATTTATTGTAAAAAGTAAAAATATTTGACAAACATATATAATCATTTTGTAGTTAGTTATGGTCATTCCCTCCATTACAACGACTAGGCGTTAACTACCATTTAAAATAATATTATTTTATTATTATAGTACAACGTAAGATTTCAAAGGAACTCGTTGTTGCGTATTGGGTAAGCCATCAAGCATAGTGTTCCCTTTAAATTAATATTAACATTTTAATCAAAAATAGGGATAAATATAAAAATTTCATATTCTTTATTTACCTGGGGTGTTACATCCTTCCCCTCTTTTGGGAATTGCGTCCTCGCAATTTTAAAATTGGGCTCGGAAACATCCTTGAAAGTCCCACATCGGAACAAGAGTCGGTAAAACAATCACTTTAAAATAAATAAGGAGAAGTACAGAGGTCACCCGAGTTAACCCATACTAGGATTCCATGTAGGAAAGCATGGACATGGAGGAGAAAACATAGGGTCATGTTTTGATGGAGAGTGATAGAAAACATGTTTAGGAGAAAGTTAACCATAAGAAAATCACAAACTTGTGATGGGTTAAAAGGTATTGGATTCCCCAGTAGGTAAAGTTAACAGAAAACATTTTTGTTTCAAGTTACTCTTCCTTGAGGAATTTATTTTTGAGCTTAACTAAAACATAAGGAAACATACTTACTTGTCATGTTGACTTTAATCTTTTACTATATTCCTTACACAAACTCATACTTTCTCCAAAAGACAAGTATTTTGGAAGACTTGTTCACATTAAGAGTACTATAATCAACTTCTAGAGAATCACCTAATCCACAAAAGAGAACTATATACTTCCCATGTCTTTAGACTTTAACCAAAACCAAAACCAAAAAGGTTAGTACAAGATCAGATAATCCAGAAAAGGATAACCCTTTATAAAAAGAAAATTTATTCTTAATCTCTAAAATTTGTCCAACAAAACCCAAAGTTCAACAAGGACCATTCAATAAAAAAAATTTCCATAAAATTATTCCAACTAAACTAAACTAAGATTGAAACTCAAATATTAGAAGGATTTAGTCACATAGTCTTCCAAGTTAAATCGTAACATTTATCTCCAAACAACATCAGTTTCTCTTAAAGTCTAGTATTGAAAAGTAATTAACCTAATCACATATCCTCCATGATAGGTTAATAAATTTCCATAGATAACCCAAAATCAACTTACTCTTAATTCATAAAATCATCTAACTAAAAATAATCAGTCAAACTAACCAGGGACTTCACGTAGTCCAGTGGTAGGCGATAAATACCAGTTGCACTTTGGTTTTGGGTTCGATTCCAATAGCTTTTTCCGACACGACGGGTTGTCACACAGTCTACATGTTGTCCTTTTTCCAAAACTACATAATTCTTAAAACATTCCCCAAAACGAGATAAAATCTTCAAAAGTGATCATAGCATATTTTAACCTCAAGTTTATCTCAGGCCTTTAATTTTCCATCATATCATAGAGTAACCCATAATTACCTAAAAATTAAGGATCATATAAACCCTAATGGTTACCTTTATAATTATTACCTGAACTTCTACATCGAGTTGGTCATCTCATACATGATGTATTAGAGTACTCACCAAGGTTCAAGTGGTTGATCATGAATCCTTGATAGTTGGTTTAGCACAACCACGAGATTCCTCATTGAATCCCCCATTTCCTCCAGTCTCTTAATCAGAGAACCACCATAGTTTCCATCAAACCCATTCCCACTTTGGTGCCTGCTTGATCCATCCATTTACTAAAAATAGAAATGTCAGTGTGCGTATATCAACAAAATCATCATGTACTAATGAGGAAGATAAACACTAAAATATACTTACTCATTCACTTTATCTAAAACTAGGAATCTTTTTGAAATCCTAACCATTATGGTAATGTCACTTATGCTTAGAAGTTACCCTAACCTCTAAAGTTATCTAAACTGACCTCTGATACCAACTATAAGGCCCCAGCCTTAAACCTTACTTAATATTGAATTAAATGAATAATTCACATTGAGGATCTTTTCAGGTTTATAGCTTTAGAGAATTAGGACATAACTATTACATCTCAAAAGATTACAAAGTAGTCACTTCTACTAAATTTCCATAAAATAAAAAACTCTTAAAAAGAAACATGTATAGTTCCATGTATTAGATATCCTGACTTTCCCTTAATCTCATCCTTGACCCTATTACACATTAAGTCCTGTGAAAAACATTTCAAAAAAACATGGGGTGAGCATAAAAAGCTCAGCAAGGGATACAGAAAGATTGAAAACTGTTAGTTTTTCAAAGCAACAAGTAAACCATGTACACTTTATCAAAGTAAGACCTTTCACCTTTAGGAAGTAGTAAAAACTCTTCACTGAATAAAATATCATTACTTACCCTTTTGTAACCAAAAGATTACCATAAAATCCATATAAAGAACACATAACATATAAAGGTAACTTGGGACATAAACATACTTAAATGGAATAACCATACGGTCAACTTCCACACATACTTAATGGAATATCCATACGGCCGACTTCCATACCCAATGCATTGGAGGTTATAACGTAACCACCCATCCTGGTATTCACGGTACCACCCGTCATATGGTTTATCACGTAACCACCCGTAAAATGTCCAAGTACCATCATTACACTTAAAATATTGAAAATATAAACATTTCAATAACAATATTTCATTTGCAATCACAATAGGTAATTCCAAGATATTGAATCAATCAATCCATTTTCAAAAACCATTTAAAATAGATTTTTGAATCAAAGTGTTCCATACCACTTTGAAGCTTTTAATGGAATTATAATTTTAAAACATTAATTTCCATATAAATAAATACTGAAAACCATTTCGAAAACATGGACATTAAAGATAAAGATTTAGAATAATAAATCTTTAAAACATTTAAGACCATATTTATGTTAAAGAGTTTTTAACAAAATGAGAGACTCTTGAATAAAAATAATTATGGAATAACATTTAATCATAACTTTATAATATCATGAGAATAAATGGATTCATGATATAATATGTCAAAGGACAATATACACACCATATAAGAGTGAATTGGTGCATAAAAACAATGAAGTCTCAATGGAAATGTAAATAGAGATGAAATCCATTATAAAGATGGTATCCTTAAATTAAGGATAAATCTATCACATAATTATGTGTGAGAAATATAAATACACCCAATATAAGTGGATATTAAGTGTGAAACAATAAGAGGTAATTCACACATATTCATAGGATGACATGTTCAAGAAGTACTGGTTGAACCCAAAGAAATTGAAATTGGGTTAAGATGTTCCCTTGTAAAAATTCGACAGCCTAACGGTGTCACTTCAAAATTCAGAAAATTAGTCGATGAGAGAGTGAATGGTATCTCATCACATGGACATAAACTTTACATCAATAATGATATATAATAACATATCCCAACATAATAATATGTAAATTAAAATACATAACAAAATAAGGCTTTTAAAATGAGGAGGGTGAAAGGTTCCCTTACCGACTTGGGTAACTTTCGAAACGTACAACCCATGAAAGAAGGACTATAAAACATTGATGTAAATACTCATAAACGAAATTATATTACACAATGATTAGAATAATGGGTAGTACATACACCACTAAAAGGAAATTCTGGAAAATGTAGCATAAATCTCATGGGAATAAAAGTGAGATGAAAATTTCTTACGAAAACTCGGCAGCCTAACAGTGCCACTTAATACTTCCAAAAATGGATTTATGAGATCAAATAGGGTCTCTCATAATATGAAACAAAAATTAGAGTATGATGAATATAAAAGAACATCCCAAACATAAGAATGACGAGCTTATAAGAAATTACATAAAGGAGATTACTTAAGAAGAACGAGAGAGGTTGGATCCCTTACCTCGGGTCCGACTTGACTCGATCATTCTTTAACGTACTTAAAATCGAGTAACTCTTTTTTATTTGAGATCAAATGATTCATTGGGAATACTTATGCCCAAAGTGAGGCTTCTAGGAGTAAGATAGGGATTTGGAGAGACAAAATGGGCAGATCTTGGCCGAACCAAAGGCTTGAAGGTGTGGGTAAGGTGATAGTGTGGGGGCCTTTTATAAGGGGAGAGGAGGGGCACTCTTGGAAAGTAAAGAAATGTTACTTTATTTTAAAATGATATTCGGATTTAAAAGGTCCCACATTGATATAATTCTAGGATAAGGTGATAATGGTTCGAAATATACCCATCCAATAGGTTTTTGAGAAGTGTAGGTCTTAGATTTTACTTTATCTTTTCATTTTATTTAAATCGTTAAATAATGATGTAATCGCTGCATCATCATGATGTCATACATAATTTAATTTTTTTAATGTCTAAAATTTATAAAAAAAATACTATTATGTAGGAAATATTTTTAGATTTCCAATTACTATTTATAGTCAAAAATATGACTTGTATAACCCTATTTAAAAATTGTTTTAGTAAAACAACTCATGTTCGTGTCATTTTTACTTTTACATTAAATAAAAAGATATTAATGTCATTTTCCTTCCAAAGTGGCTCCATGGGTTCCCCAAGTTGACCCATGGATTTTCTTGTCCTGAAATGACACATCCAATAAGGTTAGGACATGTTTCAAGCTCATCTCATATTATTAAAACATTATTTTTACCTTAAACTACACTAATTACCTCTAATTGCGATTAAAAACTTAAAAGTTACTATTCACTAAAAAATTATTTTTATCCCATTGAACCACATTTTACTTTTTAATGAAAACAATGTATGTCGGATTTTTTAAATTGAAAACATAGAGGAGGCAAAGTTTCATTTAAACGAAAAATCAGTTTCTTTAACTACCACTTAGTAGTTTCACTATTCATCCAAATTGAAGTTTTTCGGAAAAATACCAAAAATTCACCCTAAGCTATATTTGATATTCCGAACGCAAAAATGATGTCTATTTTATAAAATTCAAAAACATATAATTTTCATTAATTAATTTAATAATTAATTCTCACTATCAAAACAAATAGCGTGTTTTTAAGAAACAATATTTATTAAAAGATTGACACTAGTTTAAGTCCAATTTGAAAGTGAAATTAATTACAATGACCACTATTGGATTAAATGGTAAAAATATATTCTAATTTTACTTTAAAAACAATTCAAAAGATAATCTAATCATATAAATAAATTATATTAAAAAGAGGTTTTGAATTCAAATACAACATTATTCACTATTCATATAAAAATGAACTTTATTGGAAAGATACCAAAAATTTACACAAAGAAAATTTGGTGTCCCGATTCTAAAGAAGAATTTTATTTTGTCAAATATAACACATAAAATTTTCAAAAAGTGGATTTAAAACAGGTTCGCCATCAAAAGGCGGTTAATCGACCTTCTAAAGAATATTAGAATGTTTACGCTTAAAATTGAATTCATTCACATTTTTAATCCTCTAACATTTTTTGTAAAAAGTAAAAATATTTTAAAAACATATATAATCATTTTGTAGTTAGTTCTGTTCATTCCCTCTATTACAACGGCTAGGCGTTAACTACCATTTAAAATAATATTATTTTATTATTATAGTGCAACGTAAGATTTCAAAGGAACTCGTTGTTGCGTATTGGGTAAGCCATAAAGCATAGTGTTCCCTTTAAATTAGTATTAACATTTTATTCACAAATAGGGATAAATATAAAAATGTCATATTATTTATTTACCTGGGGTGTTACATTTTCATTATAGGAACGGTGATGCCTTAAATTACCAAGGAAGCACCAAGGGTAGTTGTTTATTGAAAATGGATTCTAATGGGATTAATATTTGATTTTATAGTTTATTTGAATATTACATTCATGTTGATGCTTCCTTCTGAAAAACACCATCATGAGGCGGATGATCGTTTGATAAAATCATGTTAGGTGAGATGCTCGATTTTGAATAAGAATGATAAGGGAACTTCTAACTAAATAAAAATAATTTTTTATAGCACATGTAGTTAGAACATGCTTATGTAAGACTCTATGGAACATGAGTTAGGATTTTAATTGGGTAGTATGGGATAGTACACCTATTGTTTATGAAAAGATCAGTTCACACTTCTTTTACATAGTAACCACTAAAATTGATCATTGGTGAATGGTCAGGTGTTAACCAAGGACTTATGGTTTCCAAGGAAGTAATTCTAATGAGAATGGTGACCTAGAAATTTGGTTAAATTAAATATATTTCCCTTTGAGGAGGTAAATTTCCGAAATAAACTGAGTGATGTGACACATTTGACTTGTGGGAGGATCATGACACACATCGTTGGGAGATGTGGTGTTAGTACTTGGTAATGGAAAATATTTCATGGTTGATTTGAATGTGGCTTAGGAGATCTATAAGATTTTATTGTTGAAATATTAGTGCACTTCTAGCCTAGAATCCATTATACCTCATATCTTGTCATTATCTTGAGTATGTAGAAAGAGTGTCACCTATACACCGAGCTACCTATCTAAATATATTTTTTGGTTTAAGAGAGTTACCCCTTGGAGGTACACTCAAGAATAGGTTTAGAATAATCCATATGAAGCATAGTATTCCATTGGTAGATTGATGGTGGTAACCCATGTTATGATTCAATTCTGGGGATCACCATGTGAATTGTTCTCTAAAGGAGGGAACGAGTGATAGTTGATGTTTAAGCTAGCACTTGGATATGAGAAACACCTTATCCATCATAGGAATATGTACCAGATAGAAGGGGAATAGACTGTGGTAATTCGAGAATCATTTTCATTAAAAGTGACAAGAAGTATGCTCCTTAGGTGGGGAGTGAGATCTCAGTCACTGTTTGATACCCCTCACTTGAGAAGGGTAGTGGAATTGAGAGACTGGTCATGTGACCATAGTTTTCAAACTTATACCCTATTTAATGAATGTTATTGTGTATGGATATATTTCTTGTTAAATTCTAGGTATATTTTTGAATATAGACATTATGGAGTCCAAGTGTGGGTGTTAAGTTTGGGGTAGCTTATGACAATTAATGAATACTGGATCAGAAACATGTTGGATCTTGTGTAATATAATGATGATAGTTTTGATAAAGGATGTTTTTACCATGAGACTTCATTAGATTTTGATTTCAATATTTCATGATTATGCTCAAAAGACACTCATTACACCTTGGGATAAAGTTTATAATCTATTTTGAAGATGCATCAGCTGTAGGAGGAATGCACATTTCCAAAGTAGGCAGCCAATGGTGAGTTGAATTGAGTTTCCTTAAATGATTGAATGTGGCTGGTGTGGAACTGCATATAGTCTGTCATTAGGGGTGACACAGGTGTAGTTTAAAGGCTGGCCATGGAAATTCAAGGAACATTTTTTGGTAGAGGTATGAGCTTGTTTAATGGAAATTATATTGTTTTAATAAAACTACAAACCTATATTAGTATCCCCATGTTTACTCTAATAAACATGTTGGGAGTGTCTTTGTGACACTAGGGGTGTTTTTAAATGGTAATTCAAAAGATGGGAATATAGTAGTTGGGAATTAGTTGTTGGAAGGTAAAACCTGTGGTGAGAAACACCATTGGCTATTTGATTAAATAGAAAACGATGTGATCATGTCCCAGGTTATATGATCCCAGGTAATCATCTTCTTGATGTTTCAATTCTGTTTACAAGAGTTGGATTAGGTTTTGGTGGTTTAAGTGTTGTATTCTTGAAATGAATCTTAGTGGTGCATTGGGTACTATGGAAAGAAACATGGATTTTTGAAAGGTATTTCACTAACCAAGTAGTTCATGTGATGATTTTTATTGTTCATAAGCCTTATTGGGGATGATGTGTTCTAAGATAGAGATATTGTAAGATATTGTGTTTTAGACCCATTGAAATTTTAAAAGGAATTTGAGTTTTTCTATTTGGTAGATGGGATGAATCTTAAACTAAGCCTAAAAATTTGAATCTAAGATTTGGAACACTTTGAAGTCTTTTTTACATGGTTTAAGGCCCTAGAGGTGTCTCAAGAGTTTGTATGAGTTTCATAAGAATAATACATAGAAAACTCACTTTTTGAGAGAAATAGATTAGTGCACACAATTTATTTGAACTTTGAAACTCCTTAAGAGAAATCATGCAGCCCTATAATGGGTGATTTAGATCCCAGGATGATCATGGAGTTATGTTATGTTATTTTACTTGTGTACTTGGAAATTAGGAGAATATGACTGATTATGTGCTGATGATTCTCATGGAGTTAGCCTTGGATTATTTTTTTCATTTTTTTTCACATGTACTGTATTGTATATCTACTGCCATGTTTTCTTTTATGTTCCTATATATTGTAGAATGTTCATGCATGGTTATTTACAGTGGTTTATTTTTTAATGTATTGAAATTTTGGGAAGTAATGTTAAAATTTTGTCGAGAAACATATCTAAATGGATAATTAACTATGTTGTGAAACCAGATCAATAAAAGGACAAAATATATTATATGTGAATCTATACATAAATTGGAGGACTAAATCATCCATATGGTTGGGGACTAAATTCTTTTACTCAACAATAACATTACACACAACATCCAAGAAGCTATCTATATTAATTATCACAGTTGTACGTCTCTTGTATGAAGTAAATGGAACTTTATTACTTCTATAATCCTCCTACAAATCAACATGGTATCCAATCTCCAGCATACTATATTGAAATTTTCCTTCATTATACATCCTTTCAAATAATATGATCCTAACATCTACATTGCTGGAGGTGATGAAGCATCAATGAGGCGTTCAACCCTCATCACTTCAAAAACCCTTTTTATGATCTTATGAGAGAATATGATGTTTCAACACATGTTACAAAGGAACCTTTTTAAAACATGGAAATAAAACTTTCTTATATAATTAAATATATATTTCATGGACTGCGTTAAAGGCATATCATGCTTCATATACCATGAGCTACATAGTGCTTAGTAAAAAAGAAATTGTGTATATGAAATAAACCTTCCCTTCCATGTTCTTCTCTTCATTGTTGATAGCCAAAATATGTAATTCCTTGGATACTTCTTTCATCCCTTCACAACCAACAAAATGAACCAATCAATTATAACACTTTAGAAAAAAACTAAAATAAAAGAAGTAATAAATGCATATATTGTTCACAAAAGAAAAATAAAAAGAATGATAAGAGGAAGAAAAGGTAGGATTTACAGGTGACATATGTCACTGTGTATCTAGTAAAAATATATTTACTTACATATCTATATACTTATATATATATGGTAAAACAACATTAGTTATATTTTGGTTAAATTCAAAGAAGGTATTGTGGGTTGGGTGTCCCTTGGGGAACCTGAGTTCATCTTGTTATTATTTATTTATTTATTGGCTTATTGAAATAAATGAACACCATTGTACTTTATTTTCATGAGAAAGATATGCATTAGAAACCATTGGTGTTTCTACATTGATTATATCTCACACCCAGTTCAGGATTCTATTTGGTGCCCAAACAAACCTCATGGTTGTAAGTTCAGGATCATGGATTATGTTATGTGTTGTTACATGTGTACATGGTACTTAGAATCATAGGACTGAGTTGGTGATTAGGATACTCATGGAGTTATCCTTAGAGGATTTTGTTATTTTCATTGTATATGTACTGTATTGCATATGTACTTCCATGATTTCTAGTGTATGTCTATATGTTCATGCATGGTTACTTATTAATATATTGTTCATTATCAATTGTTTTTATATTTTGTTTCTTTTAATTATGATTTCATCTGATGTTTATTGTATTTCATACCATTTTGATACTATGATCATGATAGTATATTATCCCTATTATTCCATCTATAGAACCTCACTTCTAGTCATCAACCTCTGGTGAATGTGGATGCACGCTTGAGGCCATGTGTCCAACTGTCTTGAGGCACTATTTTAGTGGCTCCCAGTTCAGGATGTTTCACACACCACCCAAACATAGAGTTCCATTATACTATTTATTCATACTATCCTCTTCTAGCGTTGCTCCAAGAGACATACACGATTTCACCCCCTCTTTCGTCCCAACATCCTGTAACATCCTGACCTAAACCACTAGGTCCAAGATAAAGGGTCACATGGAATCATATGTGTCTCCCCATATTCAAGAGGCTTTCAGCTAGCAGTGAGGGTCTGATCTCATCAACAGGGATATTATAACCTTAGTATCATGTAATAGGATCAATAATGAACAATAATAAATATAATAAACAATCATTTTAAACAGGAGAAAAACTGAATAAATGGCATACATGTTAGATAAATAAAAGAATATTTTATAAGTGGAAAGCATGTCCGTAGGAAATAAAGCATATAAAGTAAATAAATAAATAGTGGGTCCTTTGAAGTCTATCCCATTTTACAACTAGCTCCATTCTCCTCTACGCAGCTTTCCACAACAGGGCATTTTCTATTTTCTAGATCCCTCATTCAATCTACAAGTGCATCAAAATTCACGAGAAGGGTGTGAGTACAAGATTTATTAGGACACCACCAATTAATCTTTAACATGATATTCTCAAGTATAATAGTGTATTTAATAATAATGATAATGAATAAGAGGCATAAACAGACAATCAAAAACTGAATGATTGTGTGCTAACAAATCTTCCACAAACCCATGTCCATACCTGCTTAGAATCCATGACATAAATCATCAGAATAATCATGGAAAAGTCTCAATCTCAGAGCCAGACTCATGTTACTCAATAGTTGTATAAGCCCCAGGACTCCAGGTCATCCCACTCCATACCATCATTCCCCATAGCAATCTTTTGGTCTTGTCACATATATCATCATGTCCCACTGTTTCCACATAAGGTTTGATTACTCATGATCATTATTCCCCAAGCCATCACATATGGGTTTGATCGCTCCTGATTATCATGCCCCCAAGCAAGGCCACACTATGTTATCATGCCCCATTATCCATATCAGTATCATCATCAAGTCACATAAATCATCTGAACACACTCCCCCTCTAAGGCTATTGTGCTACAACAGTTCCACCTATCACTTTGATACCATTCATAACATAACAACATAGCATATATCAAGAATATCACAAGAAAACACTGGTATCATAGAAAATATATCATGAGTGTAAGAAAATCCATACAAAAACACATGTAAGCTACTCAACATGGTCTAAAGCACATCAACATGTATAATCATAATATTGTGTCAATAAATCATGTATAATGGAAACAATTATCACAACTAGTCTCACATACTACACACACCCACACCCACATGTGATCATAACTCAATCATGGATATCATTCAAGACTAACATAAATAATAACTTGTAAATTCGTGTGTAACGAGATCCCATGAAGTTAAAGAGCTTCCTGCCTCAAATTATTCAATGTTAAAGGTGAGGATAAACTGCTCTCTATGGTTTAAAACCTGGATTGGAAACCTCAATAGTGATTAAAACCTCTTTATTGGCCTTATTCTCTTATTTTATGAAATTTCAATTCTCGCGGTAAAAAAAACTCTATAACCAAAACTAGTTTTTTTATTTCAGAAATAAATAAATCATCACATGCAATGATACATTCTATGAATTATAAATAATTTCCACAAGAATAATTATCTTTTGAAAATTTCTTATAAATTATATTTTTATAATTATATTTTGATAATTTCTAATAAATTATTCATGATTAATTATTACTTGATAATTTTACAAAAATTATACTTTTATAATTATCTTTTGATAATTTCTCACAAATTATCCTTTGGTAATTGTCTCTTGATAATTTATCATAAATTATCCTTTTATAATTATCTCTTGAAAACTTATCCCAAAATTATCTTTTTATAATTATTTCTTGATAATTTCTCATAAATTAACCTTTTATCTCTTGATAACTTATCCCAAATTATATTTTTATAATTATTTCCAAATATTTTCTCATAAGTATTCATTTATAATTATCTATTGATAATTTATCATAAATTTTCCTTTTATAATTATTTCATGATAATTTATTAGTAACTATCCATTTATAATTAAATTTTTTATAATTTGTCAAAAATTATCATTTTATAATTATTTATTGATAATTTCTTACAAATTATCCTTTTATAATTATTTCATTATAATTTATCATAAATTATCGTTTTATAGTTATATTTTTATAATTTATTTTAAATTATCACTTTATAATTATATTTTGATAGTTTATTATAAATTATTCTTAAAATTTCATAATTATCCCCAGATAACTTGAAATATTTAGCGCATGATAATTCCTTTATAATTATCTTTAGATAATTTTCATAATTATCTTCTAATAATTTTATCCTTACAAATTATCTTCTCACCATTATCTTATGATAATTTATTTCTAGAATTTATCCTTTGATAATTTGACATAATTAACCGTTATTAATTCTTGATAATTATTTTGGATAAGTCACATAATTTTCCTATGATAATTTAAAGAAATTATCACTAAAAATTTACAATAAATTATGCCTTGATAATTCCATATAATCATCTTAGATAATTTCAGGAAATTATCTTTTTGATAATTGTACGAAATTATCATTTGGTAATTGGAATTACCATTGATAACAACTAGGGTTATCATTTTATTACCTAACCAATTTTTTCCATATTTTCTTATAAAAGGAAACAAAATTGAATAATAATAATTAAATAATAAATAAAATAAATAAATCAAAAACACACATTTTTCTTGTTAGGCATAGTGCACCATGGGGGGAAGAGAATTCCATTCACAAGCCTAGATTGATCTATAGTGGGTTCACCAAACCTATATAGGGTACTTTCAGGATCACCTGGACTCAACAAAATCGTCCAAGGTTGGACCTAAAATGATTTTAATATCTCAAAAACCCATAGAACGCATAATTTTTACCCCATTTTTAAACACATAATTTAATCCACAATTCAATAATAAAATGGTGGCAGAGTGTTTTAATTCACTCCCTTAATACGTTCAAAGATAAAATGGATCAAAATTGTGTGAAACCAAAGGGTTTAGATCGTTTAGTGTGTGATAATGGTGGTTCGTCCATTTGGGGAAGAAGAAGAACTCAAACCCAATTTTTTAATAATTAAATTAATATAATAATATAAATAAATATTTAAAACATAACATAAGTGAGATCTGATCAAACCCCTAATGTGAAAAAATGTTATGTTGCTCCTAGGGTAAAACCTGTATCCCATACCTAATAATGGTATCATATTGTAATATGATTCACTATTTGGGAGATATTAAATTATATTTTAAAAAATAATTTAATAAAAATATTAAATAAGTTATCCTCACATGTGATGTTACCAAATGACTGACACATGTAAATGTTATGTCAAGATTAGGGTAAACCCCTCATCTCAGACCAAATTGTGGTCTTAGATTTCTCATATAATGCACTACTTCAAGGTTATTCAATTAATTAGGAAAAACAATTGTCCATAAAATAATATATAAAATATTTTTATTCTTTTGGTATTGAGGCTCTATGGGCCTCGAAATCTCGCACTAACTTAGTGCCTGACATTGAAAATATTAGACAGAATATTCCAAGGTTTAAACTTAGATTTTACCCTTTTGAAAATAATTTAAATCATATATTAAGTGACTCTTATTAAAAAATTACATTTTACCATAAAAATAACCATAAATGATAATCAATGATGGTTTTTATTATCTTTAAAATTTTAGGATGTTACAATTATCCCCCTCTATATACTTCTTGTAATGACCTATGTTTCTTTAAATTATATTTTTTTCCTAAACAAATTTGTGTTATAATATATTATATACAACAAAACCATATCATTTTAGTAATGATCAGTACTTTAGTCACCAAAATGGTAAAATATGGATTACTCCAATCCATTAGAATCATCTCCCCAATACTACATAAATAAAACAAAATATTAGTTAACTAATCAATGTCTTTGAAAATAATGGTTTTAAATATTGAATTAAATAATGAAGTGATATTTATAGATTATAAATGGAAATGTGACCATTTGGTTTTGACCACTGAGAACTATACCCATTGGTAATAGTTATAACTTTGTAATTACTATTTAAATGTTGTAATGAAAAAGGATAATGTAAAAAGAAGAAGTGATGGCCTAAACTAGTAGATTCATTCCGAATGAAGCCCATTTTTCAGAAAATGGGAGGGAGGGAGCATCATTGGGGTTCTACCTTGACCAAGACCAATATGAGCTTCAATAAGTGAATCTAAAACAAAATAACCTATAGTATTAGTTCAAGTTAGTTGAAATTACCACTCGATCGATGTTAGCCGAGCGGTATCATGAATTTATCACCATCACACACCTTACCCTAAGGTCATACACGAGTGTTATAAGGGGTTATGTGTCTATGCCTTAGTTACTTAAAGTGTAATTCTTTTGTATAAATAAAATTTTTATTCCATAAATTCCAATTTAAGAATAGTTTTTCTTAATAAATATATGTTTAAATAATATGAATTTGATAAATTGATTTTTCAGACAAAAATTTTATTTTACAGAAAAGATATAAATTTTTATAATAAACTAAATTATTTGGAATAATATTTATTTTATCGAAATATATGTTTAAAAAAACTTTTTTAAATATAAATGATAAAATAATTTTATCTTGTCCTAGGAAATTTTCAAGTGTCTAAAATCTGAATATGCCTTACAAACCATTTTTTAATAAATAAGGTATTTTATAATTTAAAGTTAAAATTATAATATTTAAATAATTATTATGATAAAATAAACATCATTTTTGAAATCAACACATCAAATTTATGTTAGGGTGAATTTATGATAATTTTTTAAAATACTTTAATTTTTCTGTGAATAGTAAAAGTAAAGTTTGGGTTTTCAGTATGTTTAAGGACTTCATAATTATTTCATAATGATGTAATAATTAATTAACAAAAATACAAGAACTAAAATATGTTATTTTATTAATTTTAAGTATATTAATATATTTTAATCAATATAAAAACTCATTAATGACTTTTAAAAGTCTAAAATTGAAACTTTGATTTTAAAAGCATTACCTTCTTAAAACTTTAATTTTCCATGATAAGGGATAATAAAAAATGTTGTTTGGTCCTTTTCGGATAAAATAAATTAAAATGTGGCATAACCTTCCAAAACCATGGGAAAATCCATGGGTAAGAAAATGGTTTTTCTTTTCCCGCAATCTATATTTATGTGGCATGTATTTGGAAATTATTAAATAAATACTCTACTTTTACTACAAATACCCAACCATTTATCCATTTACTTTCAATCCTAATAAATTTCCCATGATTTTATAGTATTTTTATTCCCATGTAGTCTTATAAACTTTTCCTCAAGCCCCTATGGTTTTACTCCTCAATATTTAGGAGTAACTCTTCAAGGTAAAGGAATTATCCTTCTTTTCTCTTAAATTCAAGTACCTTTTTTATATGTCTTCTAAATGTAATGGTTATTATTTTTTATTACCCTTTTGATCATAACATTAATACAAAATTATGTTTTATCAATGGGATAACCTATTCCCCTTTGATTTTCCCTTTTCTAAAACCACCTTTTATACCCTTCATGTTATCGAATTTACTCAACAAAATTTCTCCCTATACTTAAGAAATTATCTTTTATTTTCTTTCTTAAATACCCAAACATATTTATTTTCTAGTTTATTCACCTAGAGGTAAAAATTATTTATTTTATTATTATATTAACATACATTAAACCCAAATTTTCTTTTCTTGGGTTAAAAATGAAAAAATGATCATATCTTTAAGAACTTTTGAAACACCGGGATTTTAGATAAGAAACCCATTCTTTATTATCAAAGGGTTATTTATGAAATTATAGATTATTATCTATGGGGACCAAATTAATTAATAATGATTAATGGTGTTCCCTGATAGTTCTCTATTTCATTTGGTAAATAATTTAATCTCTATATATGACATGTTATATGATACCTTGGTGAACAACCTTGGCAATTTTCATTTATGACATCTTAGTGAGAGACCTTGATGATATGATTATGAATGTATCACTTAAATATTGTAGCCACATTTCCATGTTATTATTCATGTTCTCTTTATTATGTTATGCTTATTTCCCATTCCTTATCATTATGCCTCATGTTCTTATTGATATGTCCCAAAATATATTACTATATTTATCTCTTAATAAATAAATTACTAGGCATCATGCTCACCCCTTTCCTTTGATGTATATCCCTTAGCTATGAGATACAGTAAACATAACTTAATATTAACCCATGAAGAATAATTTCAAGTGGATTAAAATATTTTCTTTATTTTTTATTTATTATGTTCCTTATTTCCAAAAAACTAAACATTAAAATATCCTCTATTGTGTTCCATATAATGAAAAGATTATATAATAAAATGGAGGGTTTCCATAGTTGATATCAAAGGACAGTTTAGTTATTTGTAGGAAATGGGAATATAAATCTTTATTATGAAACCTAGAAAAAGGTTTAAATATAAGAAAACACACTGGTATTTTGGTTAAGTATTATGTAAGTGGTTTCTAAGAAAATAAATCCTATTCTAGATACGAACAATTGGATGTGACTCTAAAACAAATATATCTAGGGGTAACGCCCAAAAACAATGCATTGAGATGGACTCGATTGGGAACTGGTTCATGAAAATGGGGCTTTCTACACTCCTGGTTTGACACTCCTAGGGGATATGTTTGGTTAATCAATATATTTTTTTGAACCATTATGAAGGATATATAGAAACAATAATTATTGTTAAAGAATAACATATTCATACATGATGTTTTAATGCATAAAATTCATATAGAATTATAAGATTCTTAAAAGAAACACATTTCTCATTATGGTTTTATTATTTTAGAAAATGGTGCGAAATACGATGAATTTCATAAATGATAAGAGAAATGGGTGATGTGATGGCGACCCTCCATTGGAATCCAAAAGGGAAAACAACACGAGAATGATGAATAGACTATCGTGAGTTATGAATAATAACATGAATAGAGTTGAGTGTCCATATTCACCTTGAAGGAAAAAAAATTTCCATTGAATCCTTCATGAATAAATGGCCACCTTCTTATAGTGGATCTAAAGACCAATTGATTTTGTATAATGGATAATATCTATAGAAAATATCTTTTATGTACTCCACTGTTCAAAATAAGATAAAGTCACCCTATTTGCATACTACTTGGAAGGAGAAGCTGATTAGTGGTGGACATTTATTAAAAAAATGAATCCCAGAAGGTATATAGATGTTATGGAGTGATAATAGTTCATGGGAATATTTTTTAATAAATATTTCCTCTATTGGACGTGAACAAAAATGGAGAAGTAATTCCTTAAGCTGAAGTAGAAGGAAAATGAATCTATGGGAAGCTGTGAGATTAACTTTACAAGACCTTTTTGTTACACCTCAACTTTGTTATAGATCCTAAGGGAATGACTGATAGATTCTTTGATGGGCTGAGACCCTATCTTCAAAGGAATCTAGAAAATCATGAATATGAAAGCTATGAGGAGATAGTGTAGAGTGCTATCAAGGTTGAATTAATGTTTGGAGAAACGTAGTGGTCACATAAGTCGATTCAAAATAAGATAGATATGGATCTGAAATCATGGATTAAATTTTCTCATGGAAGAGGAGGAAAGAAAGTGAAACATCCCACGTTAAAAAAATTTGAGAAGAAGCATTTAGATAACTGCTTGATTGGGAGTGAATGTGATACAAGTTTAGGAGAGATGGTCATAAAGATCAGAACTGTCATAGTGAGGTGAAACCTTGACTTCTCAACACTAATAAAAAAAGGGAACATGGTGCAGACCCAGCTTGCAGTTCAATGATTCAAGTGTGGATATATTGGAAAGTTTTCCAAACATTGTCTAAATACTAAGTTAATAGAGGTAAATCAACATCAACCTCAACATAGTACAGGGGTGTAAGGTAGGGATTTTTCTATCCCAATGGATGAAGTAGATGCTAAAAATTATGTGGTGGTAGGTACTCTAATCGCTCTCTCAAAGCTATAAAGTACTATGTTTGATTCCAGTTCTACACTTTCCTTTATTTCCTCCAAGTTTTCAAATAATATATAAATAATACATGAGCTGAAAGAAGATGAGTTATCAGTCAATACTTTTAAAGGTATTTTCCAATCATCACTAGTGTGTAGAAACTCCAGTTTTTACTTTGTCAAGAAAAAATCATCATAAATATAGTAGTCTTTCTAATGGTGCAATTCAAAAATATACTAGGTATCGATTGACACTCAAAATATAATGCTAAGATAAATTGAATATGTAAGTAAATATCAGTATTCATGAATGGAAAACCTATAATTATTTTCAAAGGAGAGATATCCCAACTAGAGCTTTACCTAGAAGCACCTCTTGTAGCCTTCTTTATGAATATTATTAGTGAGAAGGAAGAATAAAATTAAAGTATAATAATAGAAAATTTTCCCATCATTTAAGAATACATTGAAGTATTTTCTAAGTAGTTACATGGACCTCCCGCTGAAAGAGAGGTAGAGTTCTCCATTGAACTCATACCTTGATCCAAGATGATATCAAAGACCCCATATAGAATATAAAATGTGGAGTTCGAGGAATTAAAGAAAATCTTATTGATATTTTAGGGAAGTGGTTTATCCAACCAATTTTTCATCCTTGGGGATCACTTGTTCTCTTTTTGAAGAATAATGATGGATCAATGTGGCTATTCATTGATTATAGAGAACTTGATAGGATCACAATGAATAAAGAGTAACCTCTCCCAAGTATTGATGATTTATTTTAAAAGATTCATGGGGTCAATTCTTCTCCAAGATTGATCTTTGATCAAGTTGTCATAAATTGAGGGTAAATAATGAATATATTTAAATGACTGCCTTCTGACCAATGTAGGGGAATTATGATTTTGTTGTTATGCCCTTCGGCTTGACTAATTACCCTACTACATTTATGTATTTGATGATTAAAATATTTAAGTACTAACTTGATAATTTTTTGTTAATTTTTATTGATGATATTCTAATATATTCTAAATGTCATGAGGATCATGAGGATTATATAAGGGTTATATTGAAAACCCTGAGGAAGGAAAGGATATTTGGAAAATTCCGAAAATGTAAATTTTGGTTACAACAAGTTTCTTTCATGGGGAACATTGTAACCAATGCAAGAATATTAGTTAACCCAACCAAAAAAATGGTTGTATAGGAGTGGAATCATCCTATAATAGTAATTGAGATTCATAGTTTCATTGGTTTTGTAGGATATTATAACAGTTTTTTGAAAAAAATCATGAATTTATAATCCACTAACCAAGTTAAGTCAAAAAAATGATATGTTCATATAGAATAAAAAGTGTGATGAAATTTTCTGAGAACTGAAGAAGATATTGGTTACTACACATATGTTAACTCTACCCTCTATCAAATAAGGATTAATTATTTTTAGTGATGCATCTTTGAAAGGGATTGGTGTGTCTTCATGAAAAATATCAAGGTGATTTCTTATGCATCTCAATAGTTAAATCCTCATAAGAATAATTATCCTATGCATGAAATGGATATAGATGTTTTCATTATTTCTCTAAAGATATGTATACACTATTTTTATGGGGATAAATTTGACATATACACATACCACCGAAGTTTCAAGTATGTATTCACACAAAAGGATTTAAACACGATACATAAGAGATGGTTTGAAATTATTAAAGACTGTGACTATTAAATTCTTTATCACCCTAAAAGAGAAAATAAAATCAATTATGAATTAATTATGAAATACCCTAACGTAATAGAAATTATGTGGATTTGAGGAGATCCATTTATCAAAGACCCAATAAGGTTATACATGAGAATCATTATGGAAGGGACATCATCAATCTTATCCAAAATGATTTATCAACAATCATTACTAGAGAGGATCAATAAATCTCAATGATAAGATCCTTTATTACAAAATAATAAATAGGATGAGAATAATGGGATGTTTCCAAAGTTAAATATTGATCAATAAGGTGTACTGGAATGTTTTACAAGGCTATGTGTTCCATCTATTCCTGAGATAAAGAAAGAACTAGTGAATTAATCTTATAGATTTATATTATCTATACATCATGGAAGCACTAAAATTTATATGGACCTTCATGATCATTATTGGTGTGACAATATGAAAAGGGATATTGTTGACTATGCTACAAGGTTTTTGGTATGTTAGAAAGTGAAGGTAGATTGACCACTTACAAAAGGGGTATTGTAACCACTACCCATACCAACATAGAAGTGGGACAATATCACTATGTACTTTTTCACTGGTCTCCCAATAAAAAACAAAGGAAATAATTTGATATGGGTTATAGTGGAAAAAATCACCAAGACTTACCCTTTTATCTCTATCCAGGAATATTTCCCTCTTAACTAACTTGCCAAGATATATGTAAAGGTCACTGTGAGATTGCATGGGGAACTCATTTCAATCAATTATAATTGAGATCCAAGGTTCACATCTAAAATCTAGAGAAGTCTTCAACATCATTTGAATAACGATTTGAATATCAATATGTCCTATCACCCCAAAACTAATAGCCAATATGAAAGTGTATTCAGACACTTAAGGACATGCTGAGAACATGCTCAATGGAATTTAATGGTGGATGGGATCAACAAATCCCATTATTTGAGTTCTCATACAAAAACTTCTACTTGAGTATTAAAATGGAACCCTATGAAGCTCTACATTTGAAGTGATGTAGAAATCCTACCTTTTTGGATGAATTTGGTGGATAAATCTTCATCGGGCCTATCTTATGAAAGTGATGATAAAAAAGGTTTATTCCATTCAACAACAAATAACAACTTCTCAGATTCGGTATAAGAGCTATGCTAACAACTGTCAAAGGGATGAGGAGTTTGATGTTGGAGATAATGTTTTCCTTTGAATATCACCATGGAAGAGATTCAAGTAGTTGGGAAGAAATGGAATCTTATCCCCAAGTATATTAGCCCCTATGAAATCCTTGGTCATGTAGGAGTAATGGCATTTCAAAGTGCACTTCCACCAAATCTAGATCAAGTTCATGATGTAATTCAAGAATATCTCTTGATGAAGTACATACCTGATCCCGCACATATACTAAATCTGGAGGTGGTACAACTGGAACATGACCTATCTTATGAGGATCATCAAGTAAAGATCATAGACAATAGAGACAAGCTTATATGAAACAATACTACCCTCCTTTTAAAATTGTTTTGGAGGAACCATAAGTTTGAAGAGGAATCTTGGGAACTATAGGAAGTAATGAAGAAGAAGTTCCCACACCTTTTCTCAACTGAGAGAATGATTTGAAATTTTGGGGATGGAATTTCTTATGGGGGAAGAATGTAACAGCCCAAGTTTTTTTAAATGATATTTGTTTTCTGAGAAAATGTGTGTTACATTATACTATACACAATAGAACTACATCTCTTTAATAATGATCAATACTTTAGTCACCAAAATAGAAAAATATGTATTTCTCCAATATTTTAGAATCATCTTCCCAACACTACAGAAATAAAACAAAATATCTGTAAACCAATCTACATCATATAAAATTATTGTAGTGAATATTAAATGAAATAATGAAGTGGTATTTATAGATTATTAAGTGAAATATTAACATTGTGGTTTTACTACTAAGAACTATACCCTTTGATAATAGTTCTAACATTGTAATTACTATTTATAAGTAGTAAAAAAAATGATGATCAATGTATAAAGGATAAGTGAAGGTTTCAAATCGTAGAGTCCTGTCGTATAAATCTCATTTGTCTAAACATTGGAGGGACGTAGCATCAAAGGTATTCTTCCTTGAGTAATCCAAAACTAATCTTTAAAAAGTAAAGGTAGAATGAAATTGACTATGGTTTAAGTTCAAGTGGGTAGAAATTACCACTCGACCAATGTTAGCTGAGCCACCTCATAAATCTATCACCATCGCACACCTTACCATTAGTTTATACATTGATGTTATAAGGGATTATGTTTCTGATCCTTAGTTACTTAAAGTGAAATGATTTTTTATAAATAAATTTTTTATTCAATCAATTCCTTTTTAAGAATATTTTTTCTAAAGAAAATATATGTTTAATTGAAGAGAATTTGATAAATTAATTTTTTAGTAAAAAGGTTTAATTTTCAGAAAAGATATAAATTTTTATAATAAACTAAGATATTCTAAATAACATTTATTTTAAACAAATAGTATGTTAAAAACTCATTTTTTAAATATAAATTATAAAATAATATTATTATGTCCAAGGAAATTTTTAAGTGTCAAAAATTTGACTATGCCTTACAACTTTGTTTTGTTAATAAATAAGGATTTTTATATTTAAAAGTAAAAAATTTAATATTTAGATAATTATTTTGATAAAATAATTATCATTTCTAAATCATCAAATAAAAATTAGTTTAGGGTAAATTTATGAGAATTTTCTAAAATACTTTAATTTTTCTATGAATAGTAAAAATATAGTTTGGGTTTTTGGTATGTTTAATGACTTCATAATTATATAATAATGATTTAATAATTAATCAGCCACAATGAGAGACCAAAAATATATTATTTTATTAATATTTATTATTTTAATGGATTTTAATCAATTTACAAACCTATAAATGACTTTCCGAAGTCTTAAATGTAAAAATTGATTTTAAAAACATTAACTTGTGAAAATTTAATTTTCCATGAAAAAAAGTAATAAAAAATTATTCTTAGTTATTTTGGTTTAAAATAAATTAAAATGTGGCTCAAATTTCCAAAACCATGGGAAAACCCATGTGTAAGAGAATGGTTTTTCTTTTTCCACAAAATATATTTCCAAGGCTTATATTTGAAAATTATTTAACAAATCCCCCACTTTTTCTACAAATACTCACCCATTTATCCATTTTATTTCACTTAAAATCCATTCTACATGATTTTATGGTAGTTTTTCCTCCTCATGAGTCATCCCAAGGTGTCCTCAAGCCCCTAAGGTTCCATTCCTCAATATTTAGGAGTAACTCTTCAAGGTAAGGGAATTGTCCTTCATTTCTCTTCAATTCAAGAACCATTTCTTATGTCTTCTAAATGTTACGGTAACTCTCTTTTATTTCCTTTTGATCATACCCTTACAACCAAATTATGTTTTATCAATGAGATACATTTTTCTTCTCTCATTTTAACCTTTTCTAAAACCACATTTTATACGTATCATACTATAAAATTTACTCCTCAAATTTTTCTCTCTACTTTATAAATTCCTTTTTTTGTGAATACCCAAACCTTTTATTTTCGAAGATTATTCACCTAGATGTAAAAATTATTTATTTTATTCTAGTATTAACATGTATTAAACATTCATTCACTTTTCATGGGTTAAAAATGACATAATTATCATATATTTAATCACTTTTGAAATTCCATGATTTTGATAAGAAACCCATTATTTAACCTCTATGGTTTATTTATGAAATTTTTTATTATGATATATGTGGATTAAATTAATTAATACATATAAAGGGTGCACCTTGATTATGCTCCAATTCATTAGGTAAATAATTTAATCTCTTGAGATGACATGTTATATGACACCTTGGTGAACAATCTTGGTAATGTTGATTTATGACACCTTGGTAAAAAACCTTGGTAATATGATTATTAATGTATTTTTTAAATGTTGTATCCACATTTAAATTTTATTATTCATGTTATTTTTATTAGGAAATTCCTCTTTCTCATTCCTTGTCATTATGCCTCACGTTCTTATTGATATGTCTCAAGATCAAATGTTATATGTCTCTCTTTCTTATTCTCTTACTCAGCCTCATGCTCACCCATTTCCTTTGATGTATATCCCTAGATTATGAGATGTAGTAAATATATCTTAGGATGAACCGATCATAAATCCATTTGAGTAGAACTAAATAATGTTTTATGTTTTTATGTATTAGGTTCCTTATTTACAAGAAAATAAACTTTAAAAGATACTTTGTTTTGTTCCATGTAACAAAACATTTATGTAAAAAAATGAGGGATTCCATAATTATCATCCATGAGAAGTATCTCTACTGGTCTTACTCGAAAAACTAAGGCCACTGAGCTTTAACATGAGACTTGTGCTCCCACATTTTATCATTTATCCATCCATGCTACAACTGAATTTGGACAAGTGGTATCCTCTTCCCTCAAAGAACATTTTGACTTCAGTCTGTTGTAATAGTGGGTTCCCTAAACCCAACTATACATTACTTTTAGATCACCATTTCATGTGTATAGTGAGTTATGAATGATGTTTACATACAATTTAAGTGTCCTCTATTAATTGTTAATTTCCATAGATTATTTACCATATAAAAAGGTTATGGTAGATCCTAGCGAGGTTAGACCCGCCAATAGGAACACCACATGTTTCAGGTGTCATTGGTTGTTCCTATATACGACCATGTGTATACGTCTCCTGAGTTGAGATCATTATTAGTGTGTTATTTGATCACATACTTTTATATAAGCCAAAAACCATGATAATTAAATCATGTAAAGGTAGCTTCTGTTGGGTGTATCATTGGTGGTTTGGCATTGGTTGAATGGTCTATATAGAATTTTTCACTTTCAATTTGAGAAAGTAATATATCTCGGGACATGTTGATGAGGATGGTAGTATCTTCATAAATCCCTGGTCACGATAGTCAAAGGTAAATTTTTCCAGTTAGATTAATAAATAATAAAGTGAGAAATGTTGACGACACCGATGTGCATCTTACATTATGAGATATCTAAAGACAAAGAAATTATATTATGTAGTAAGTGTTCGTGGGTTGGTTGTCATTTCTATGACTACTACTTATCTCTTTAGGGGCCATGATGGGTTTTTATATTCCACTATTGGTCTATGAATAATATTATCTGCTATTGAGATAAGGCCTAGAGGGTCACACACAACAGCATATTCATGAATCTACCCTATTCTGGCGAATGAGTATATAATACATGGTGGGCCCCACCACTGGGGTCCAAGATTTGTCCAATGATGTACAATCACCAAAGGAATAAATAAATTCATATTATTCATGTTAAGAATAAATGGAATTGAATTTATTTATTAAATTTATTTACCAATTATAAAGAAAATAATGGAAAATATTATATGAATGAATATTAGTTTAAAATATTCAAGATTCATTTAATATATTTACAAGAATGATGAGTCGAGTTAAATAAATCGGGTTTAATAAGTAATATATTTAATATATATTATATTTATTTGATAAAATACAAATAACATTTATGAAATAGTTTAGTTCGTCAAAATTATTATTTGTTACTTATTTAGGGGAAATTAGATATACAGGGGTTGGGGAACCTTTTTAAGTATTTGAAAATCAACTATTTAATTGAGGAAATAATCTCCTGTTAATGACTATTCATAGAGAGATCTTGAGATATTCTCTCTCCTATCCCACTTTATAGGGATAGAAGCTCTTGATCCATGTGATTGGATTAAGAACACCCTCGTGAATTAAAGTTACATCGATACATTGATTTTTGTAATGTCAAAGGTGTCGTTGTATTTTGATGCTAGAACCTAGAATTCAATCGTCCGTACTGTTGTAGTTTTTTTGAAGCACGTGTGGATGATCTAGTGGAATTTTACTTCAGATTCTTTGAGTATAGATCATTAGCAACAATATCATTTCCAACATAGCCTCGAATCAAAGCATCTATTTATGGTTTGATATTTTTCTACTTAAAACTCTTCAAACAAGATCCTTAGGCATATACAGGGGAAATTATTTATCGATGATAATGTTGTTACATTGATCGTTGGTGAAATTTTTTAAATATCTATCCCACCATCTTCCACTGTGCATCTCGGTACATTCAATTAGAATCAGAGAGACACATGAAGATTTTAGGAGAAGTAAAAAATTAAATCTTCATTAAATTTAATAGAGGGTGTAATTATGATCCCAATGTCGTAGACAATGGTTCAATCTAAGATCAGATGGCCAATCTATGACAATCCAAAGTTTTAATACTGATTGAAATAAAATTTTGTGTTTAAAATATGTAGAACATATATTTATATGTTAATGTTTAACCCAAACCCCTCAACACAATCAATTTCTTATGATCTTGATCTGTGGCCATAAATCTAGTGATCATAATAGGATTTTCGGGCTGCCCTTTTTTCATACATTTGTGGAAAGTTAAAGGAAAAATTCTATACCATATATATAGGGTGTGGAAATACCATAATACAACATAAAATGGGAGGATGGGTAGGTGTCATGACCTGTAAAAGTTCAAAGAAACGTTATATAAAAAAACAAAAACAACAAAATAATAGGGCCAGCCATTTTTTTCCACATCTTATTTGAAGCATTTTAGACAAAGTCAAAAAAAGGGAGTTGTTAAAAGGTATGGACCGACCCACATTCCCTTTATTTGTAGAACCTCTGGATGAATCATTCTGTTGGCCAGCCATGCACCACCCTTTGGTGATACCCTAATTTCCCAGCATCTCTGGCCTCCTCCCTACATGTTGAACAGCCACTCCCTAGATGTGCCACCTCTGCCATCCTCCACAGGGAGATTGGGTATCCATCCATCCATTGGAAACACTATGCACTAAATTCAGATCCTTCTCTTACTTCTGTTTCATGATCGATCCGACATCCCTCTCCCTTGATGGACCACCTCCTTCATCCCCCCTTCAAGAGAGTCTGTTGTTGCGCACCTCCTAGCCAGAACCCGTAGTGTAACGACCCGAACGTTTTATTAATATTTTTTTCCTAATTTTTTTTTATTTTATACTCAAAAAACTATATTATTTAATTAATGAATTGATTATAATTAATTGAGACCGTTGGGTTTTGGCTATTATATGATCGTTGGTCAATATGACCATTGGAAGCTAAACACTTAACGTTACAATTTTTGTTTATAAATAAAAGTGATCTTGGTTAATTAATACAGAAAGAAGATTAGATGGCCTTATCCACAAGAATCAGGCCATTCGAATCCCATCTTACAGAACTTGGGAAGAAGGTAGAACCCCTGGTCTTTGCTCTAGACCAATCCCAAGATGAACTTTATCATGTGAAGATTGAACGGAATCGCATACAAGAGAAGTTCAAGATGATATAGGTCACCACTTGGGCAATGTTGGCCGAGCCGCCCCAAGATTCTATCACCTTAGCACATATTACACTTAGGTCCTATGCGGGTATTATAAGGGGTTATATAACAAGACCTTAGATACTTTGTGTAATCCTTTGATATAAATAAAATTGTTATTTCTTTTTATGGTAAAGTTTGTAAATTTCAAATGTCCGGATAAAGATAGGATGTATATTACTGATGAATTTTTTTTGGAAAAAAAGCATATTTTAAAATATTTATGTAAACCTTAAATATTAATAACCTGTAATGATTTTCAAAAAATGGCCTTTTATAGTTGTGTTCAGTGGGAAATTTAGAGTCTAATAAGATCAAATTAATTTTTATTGAATAGTAAATTATGAATAGTAATTTTACGCTTATGAATAGTAATGTGACCAAATGGAATAGTAATCTCACCTAAGAAAGTATTATTATATTTTAAGCACCTTGATTAGGTAATGTGATTCAATAAAATATGTAAATAACTCTTTTAGATATTATTATTTAAGTATTAGTTTTTTCAGGTGAATAGTGTTTTTATTTAAAAACTAAATTAAAAATATTTAGAAAATTATTTTCAGAAAATGGAGTTCATTTTTGAATTCAGATCATCAACATTAGGTTAAGGTGAATTTTTGGGATTTTTTTGAAGCAGTTGAATTTTCAGTGAATAGTGTAATTACAGTTTTGAGTTTCGGGTGTTTAATGATATCATTAAGGATGTAATAATTATGGTAAACTTATTAATAGTAATATATGTTGCTAGGTTCCCCAAGTGGCCAATACCATGGGAAAGCCCATGGTTTTTCCAATACCACCGATGAGGTGTCCCTTGGAAATTAATGATTTTTTCCCTCACTTCTCCCATAAATACCAAGACATTCCCTCATACATTTCATTCCAAAATCCTCCTCAACTAATTTATGGTCTCTTTACCTCCCATGGAGTCCTATCAAGGTTCTCTCAAGCCTCCCAATGTCCCGACCTTCATTCTTTCGAAGTTACACTTCAAGGTAAGGGAAAATTTCACCCTCCTCTTTTAAGTCATGACTTCCTTTATGTTATGTCTTATAGTCCCATTTTATTATGAGGGGGATTGTTCTTATATATATTTCATACTATCCATTTCATTTCCAAATTATTAGATACCCTTTATGTTCTCGCCAATTGATTTTTTGAATTTTTATGTGACGTTGTTAGGCTGCCGAATTTAAATAAAAGAAATGGTGCCTTCCCTTTCCTTGCAAGTTTCCTTTTCATGTAGTGTGTCATTCAATTGTCCAAAACATGATCTTATTTATTTTTATTATGTACCTATAATATAAAATTATTCATTTATTAACGGTTGACCCTTTTCCCCTCTCTTTTTATAATTTTCTAAAACCAAGTTACATAGCCGTTATGATACAAAAATTTCGTCTCTAAATTTCTCTCTCTTTCTCTCAATAAATTCTCTTATTTTATATATGTTAATACACATACCTATTTTGTTTCTATGGGTGTTCATATTTATAAAAAAATTATATATTTTATTTTGTAATTGACATAAATGTAACTCTCACTTCCTTTCCATGGGTTATAAATGACATAATGATCTTATTTTTAAGAACTTTTAAAACACGGCGATTTTGAAATGAAATCATTTCTTTTATTATCTATGGGTTATTTATGAAATGTTTGATTATGATATATGTGTCTCACATGAAAGTAAATACATATTAATGGTTTTCCCTGATAGTTCTCCAATGTAGTGGGTAATAATTAATCTCTAGAGATGACAAGTTTCATGATTCCTTGGTAAATAACCTTGGTAATTTTTTATGACACCTTGGGGATAAACCTTGGTGATATGTTCATGAATGTATAAAATAAATGTTGTATCCACATATTCAATTTATGATTCGTGTTATTTTTATCATTATAGGCTTATTCTTCCATTTCTCATGTATTTATGATTTTTATCATGTTCTTATTATTATTGCTCAAGAACACATGTCAATTGTTTCCCTTGTTTTCTTTACTGAGACTTATACTAAACCTTTCCTTTTATGTATGTATCCAGGTTATGAGAGGAAGTAATTGTACTTAGGATTAACTTATGATGAATCCTTACAAGTGGATTATAAGAATGTTTTATGTTTTTTTAAATTTTTTTGTTCCTGATTTCCAAGACATTAGACTTAAAAGATCCTTTGATTGTTGAATGTAATGGAAAGTTATGTATTAAAAAGGCGGGATGCCATAGTTGGTATTAAAAGATAGTTAAATTATTTATGGAAATTAGGATATGAAAACTTTAGGAATAACCCTATAAAAAAGTTTAAAATTGTAAAACTTCCTAGTATTTTGGTGAGTATTGAGTAAGTTGTTTACCAAACAAATACATCCCTGTCTGGATATGAGCAGGTAGAGGCAGCTCTGGCATAGATGTACAAAGAGGTAAAACCTGAAAACACTGCTTTGAGCTAGAATCTAATTGGAACCGATGCATGACAACAGGTCTTGTTGCACTCTAGGTTACGACACTCCTGAGGGATATGTTTGATTAATCGAAAGATTTTTATGAATCATTGTGAATTAATTATAGAGAAATATAATTATTTAAGAATTAAGTTTTAAGATATAAAATCCATTATAGTTAAAATATTTGTAAATGAAATAAGTTTCTCACTAAGGTTTTACTCTTTTAGAAAATGGCGGGCAATAGGAGGAACCATGCAAATGGTGACCTCAATGGACCATGCACCGACGACCCGCCGATGGAAGCCGGAATGGAAACATTTATGCGAATGATGAACCAACTGACTCAATTTATGGGAAATAACTTGAATCAAACTGAGAGAAAGAGCTCACCAGGAAAGTAACAACATTCTGTTGATTCCTTTATGCATCAACGACCACCAACCTTCAGTGGATCGATTGACCCATTGATTCATGAGTAGTGGATCAGCTCTATCGAGAAGATCTTTTCTATGCTCTGCTATTCAGAGCAAGAGAAGGTGATCCTATCTGTCTATCGCTTAGAAGGATAATCTGATCAGTGGTGGTAACTGATTAAAAACATGAGGAAAAGAGTGGAGTTTGAAGATATGGAGTGGGTAGAGTTTATAGGGATATTCTTCAGTAAGTATTTACCTCATTCCATAACAACAAGAATAAAGAAGGTGTTTCTCAAGCTGAAGCAGAAGGAGAATTAATCTGTGTGAAGCTACGAGATGAACTTCAAAAGGCTTTCACGTTACACCTCTAGATTTTTCATGGATCCTATTGGTAAGGTTGATATATTCTTTGGTGGAATAAGACCTCATCTACAGAATAATCTATCCAACTGAGACTATGATAGCTATGAGGAGATTATACGAAGTGCGATGAAAGTCGAGTTGGAGTTTGGTGACACGCAGTGGTCACATAATTCAAATGACAAGAAGAGATAGATGGATCCTAGATTAGGTAGGACCTTCAATTAGTGAAGAGGAAGCAAGAAAGTTCAACTACCCACGTGTAATAAATGTGCGAAGAAGCATTTGGGAAACTGCTTGCTCGGGAGTGGGAAATGCTACAAGTGTGGAAGAGATGGCCATATTGAGAGGAATTTTCATAGTGAGGTGAAACCTCAACTTCCTAACAAAAATGAAAAGGGGAAGATGGTGTAGTCCCTACCTGATTTTCAGTGTTTTAAGAGTGGAAAATTTGGGCACTTTTCCAATCACTTTCCAAATCTGAGGGAAGTGGAGGGGAACCCCCATCATCCAAACCAAAGTCCAAGGGAGAAAGGTCATGCTTTTTATATCACCAAAGCTGGAGTTCAAGCTCCGAATGATGTGGTATCAGATAATCTTGTTATTCTCTCAAAGCTAGAAAGTATTTTTTTTATTCTAGTTCTACGCATTTTTTTATTTCCTCCAAGTTTGAAAAGAATTTAGAATCAACCCCCAATTTTCTAAATGAAGATTTATCAGTCAAGACTCCTCATGGGATTATCCAAGAATCATCAGTGTTTATAAACTCTAGTATTTACTTTAGTGATCATAATCTTAGAGAAAATCTAGTAGTCATTCCCATGCTGGAATTCAACATTATACTAGGGATGGACTGGCTCTCAAAGTATAATACTAAGATCAAATGCAGAATCAAGGAAATATCAGTAGTATTGAATGGAAAACCTACAGTTATCTTCCAAGGAGAGATATCTCAACCTAATCTTTTTCTAGAGGAACCCCCTATATCCTTCTTTATAGAGTTGATCAATGAAGAATAAGGAGATGAGAGTTTAAGGATAGAAACTATCCCCATCATCCAAGAATATGTTGACGTATTTCACGAGGAGTTTCCTAGACCTCCCCTAGAAAGAGAGGTAGAGTTCTCTATTGAAATCATAAATGGATCTCATCAAATATCAAAGACCCCATATAGGATGGAAAATGTGGAGATAGAGGAATTAAAGAAACAACTCCAAGATATTTTTGGAGAAGGGGTTTATACGACCGAGTGTATCTCCTTGGGAATCACATGTTCTTTTTGTGAAGAAGAAAGATAGATCGATGCGACTATGCATTGATTATAGAGAACTTAACGGGATCCCGGTAAAGAACAAATACCCTCTTCGATGAATTGATGACTTATTTGACCAACTTCGTGGGGCTCAATTCTTCTCTAAGATTGATCTTCGATATATTTATCATCAATTAAGGGTGAAGAAAGAAGATATTTTGAAAAATGCCTTCCCGTCAAGATATGGGAATTATGAGTTTGTTGTTATGTCCTTACGACTGGATAATACACCTTCTATTTTTATGGATTTTATGAATAGAGTCTTTAAGGACTACCTTGATAACTTTGTGGTAGTTTTTATTGATGATATTATGATATATTCTAAAAGTCACGAGGAGCATGAGGATCATCTAAGGGATATTTTTAAAACTCTGTGGAAGGAGAGGCTTTTTGGAAAGTTCAGTAAATGTGAATTCTAGTTACAGTAAGTCACTTTCTTGGGGCACATTGTTACCAATGAAGGAATCACAATTGACCCTGCAAAGACAAAAGTTGTGGCGAACTGGACTTAGCCTATAAAAATAATTGAGATTCAAAGTTTCCTTGGATTAGAAGGATATTATAGGAGGTTTGTGAAAAAAAATTCATGAATTTATAATCCATTAACCATGTTAACTAGAAAAGGGGTCAAGTTCATCTTGACAAAGGAGTGTGAGGAATGTTTGCAATAGTTGAAGAAGAGATTGGTTACTACACCCGTGTTAACTCTATCCTCAAGTGGAGAAGGATTTGTTATTTTTATCAATTTATCTCTCAAAGGGATTGGGTGTGTCCTCATGAGAAATGACAAGGTCATTGCTTATGAATCTCGACAGATAAGAATCATGAGCAGAATTATCCAACGCATGATCTGAAGCTGGTTGCGGTCGTTTTTACTCTGAATATATGGAGGCACTATCTTTATGGGGAGAAATGTGATATATACACAGACCACCAAATTTTGAAGTATATTTTCACACAAAAGGAATTGAACATGAGACAAAGGAAATGGTCGTAACTTCTTAAATAATATGATTGTTCAATTAATTATCATCCTGGAAGAGCAAACAATGTTGTTGATGCATTAAGTAGGAAACACCCAATTATTCTTTCCATGATGAAAATTTAAATAGAACCATTAATCAATGACCTAGTAAAGTTGTACATGGGAATTATAAAGGAGGGGACATTATCAACCCTAAACCAAATGATTTCTCAACCATAATTACTAGAAAAGATCAAGAAAGATCAAAAAGAACATCCTTTGTTACAGAAGAAGTTTGAGGCTGTGAAGGATGGGAAGTTTCCTGAGTTCAATATTGATCAAGAAGGTGTACTGAAATTTTGTACAAGAATATGTGTTCCATATATTCCAGAAATAAAGAAGGAGATGATGGATGAAGCTAATAGTTCTACTTTCTCTATACATCATGAAAGCACAAAAATTTATAGGGACCTTCGTGATCATTATTGGTGGGATAATATAAAAAGGGTGATTGCTGACTACACTTCAAGGTTCCTAGTATGTCAACAAGTGAAGTCAAAGCAATAACTTCCTAAAGGGGTATTGCAACCACTACCCATACCGGCATGGAAGTGGGAAAATATCACTATGGACTTCGTCACTGGTCTCCCGAGAAGATCCAAAGTAAATAATGCGATATGGGTTATTATGGACCATCTCACTAAGAATTCCCATTTTATATCCATTCAGGAAGATTTATATCTTGATCAACTTGTCAGGATTTACATCAAGGAAGTGGTAAGGCTACATGGAGGTTCCACTTTCTATCATATCTGATCGTGATCCAAGGTTCACATCAAAATTCTGGGGAAGTCTTCAACATGCTCTGAGCACAGAATTGTATTTCAGTACGGCCTATCACCCCCCAAACGGATGTCCAATCTGAAAGGACTATTTAAACACTCGAGGACATGCTGAGAACATGCTCAATGAAATTTAAAGGTTGATGGGATCAACATCTCCCTTTAGTTGAGTTCCCTTACAACAATAGCTTCCACTCAAGCATTCAAATGGCCCCCTATAAAGCTCTGTATGTGAAGTGATATAGAACTCCTACTTTTTGGGATGAAGCTAGTGAGAGAAATCTTCTTGGGCTAGATCTTGTGCAATAAATGATAGAAAAATTCCATGCCATCCAAAAACACATTAAGGATTCTCAGAGTCAGCAAAAGAGCTATGCTAACAACCGTCCAAGGGACTTGGAGTTTGATGTTGTTGACAAGGTATTTCTTCGAATTTTACCTTAGAAAAGAGTCATGAATTTTGGGAAGAAAGAGAAGATCAGCCCTAGGTATATTGGCCCCTATGAAATCCTTGATCGTGTAGGAGCAGTGGCCTATCAGCTTACACTTCCTCCAAATATAGAAAAAGTTCATGATGTATTCCACATATCACTATTGAGGAAGTACATACCTGACCCTTCACGTGTACTAAATCCAGAGGTGGTACAACTGGAACATGACCTCTCTTATGAGAAGCAGCCGATGGAGATCTTGGATCGTAGAGAAATGGTTCTATGAAACAAGACTACCTACCTTGTTAAGGTGTTGTGGAGGACCCACAAATGCGAAGAAGCAATGTGGGAACCAGAAGAGTCTATGAGGTAGAAGTACCCACACCTTTTCTCTTGAGGGAGTACAAGTTAAAATTTCAGGGACGAAATTTATTAAGGGGGGAAGAATGTAACGACCCAAACTTTTTATTAATATTTGTTTCATAATTTACTGTATTTTTTCTATTTTATACTCAAAAAATATATTCTTTAATTAATGAAGTGAGTATAATTAAATAAGACCATTGGGTTTCTACTATTATATGTCCATTGGTCAATATGACCGTTGGAAGCTAAACTCTTAAAGTTACAATTTTTGTTTATAAATACAAGTGATATTGGTTAATTAATACAGAAAGAAGATTAGATAGCCTCATCCAGTAGACTCAGGCCATTAGAAACCCATCTTATGGAACTTGGGAAGGAGGTAGCACCACTGGGATTTTCTCTGGACCAATCCCAGGCCGAGCTTCATCATGTGAAGCTTGAACGGAATCACCCACGGGAGAAGTTCAAGCTGATAGAGGTCACCACTCGGGAAATATTTTCTGAGCCACCCCAAGATTCTATCACCTTAGCACACCTTACACTTAGGTCCTTTGCTGGTATTATAAGGGGCTATGTTATGAGACCTTAGCTACATTTTGTAATCATTTAATATAAATAAAATTGTTATTTCTTTTTATGGTAAAGTTTGTAAATTTCAAATGTCTAGATAAATATAGGATGTATATTACTGATGAATTTTTTTTTCGAAAAAAAGGATATTTTAAAATATTTATGTAATCCTTAAATAATTAATAATGTGTAAGGGTTTTCAAAAAATGGTCTTCTACAGTTGTCTTCAGCAGGAAATTCATAGTCTAATAAGATCAACTTAATTTTTGGTGAATAGTAAATTTTGAATAGTAATTTTATGCTTATGAATAGTAATGTGACCAAATGGAATAGCGATCTCACCTAAGAAAGTATTATTATATTTTAGGCACCTTGATTAGGTAATGTGATTCAATAAAATAAGTAAATAACTGTTTCAGAAATTATTAGTTAAGTATTAGTTTATTTTGGGTGAATAGTGTTTTTATTTAAAAATTGAATTAATAATATTTATAAAATTATTTTCATAAAATGGAGTTCATTTTTGATTTCAGAGCATCGACATTAGGTTAAGGTGAATTTTTGGTATTTTTCTGAAACAGTTGAATTTTCAGTGAATAGTGAAATTACAGTTTTGAGTTTCGGGTGTTTAATGACATCATTAAGGATGTAATAATTATGTAATCATTTTGGTCGACGTATGAATAGTAATATATGTTTTGAGGTGTCTAAGTGGCCAATAACATGGGAAAATACCATGGGAAATCCCATGGTTTTTCCAGTACCACCGATAAGGTGTCCCTTCGAAATTAATGATTTGTTCCCTCACTTATCCTATAAATAATAAGCCATTAACTCATACAATTAATTCCAAAATCCTCCTAAATTATGTTCTGGTATCTTTAACTCTCAATTATTCCTCCCAAGTTTCCTTCAATCCTCCGAAGGTCCCGACCTTCAAGCTTTCGAAGTTACTCTTCAAGGTAAGGGAACCTTTCACCCTCCTCTTTTAAGTCATGACTTCCTTTATGTTATGTCTTATAGTTCCATTTTATTATGAGGGTTATTGTTCTTATATATATTTAATATAGTCCATTTCATTTCAAAATGATGAGAGACCCTTTCTTCTCTCATCAATTCATTTTCTTAATTTTTATGTGACACCGTTAGGCTACCGAATTTTTGTAAAAGAAATCATGCTTTCTCTTTCCTTGCAAGTTTCCTTTTCATGTGGTGTGTCATTAAATTTTTCACACCATGGTATTATTTATTTTTATTCTGTACCTATACTATAAAATTGTTAATTTATTGATGGTATACCCTTGTCCTCTCTCTTTTTATTATTTTCTAAAACCAAGTTACATAATCGTTATGCTGCAGAAATTTCGTCTCAAATTTTATCTCTCTTTCTCTCAAAGAATTCTCTTATTTTATATATGTGAATACCCATACGTATTTCTTTTCAATGGGTGTTCATAGTTATAAAAAATGATATATTTGATTCTGGAATTGACATACATGTAACCCTCACTCCCTTTCCATGGGTTATAAATGACATAATGATCTTATTTTTAAGAACTTTTAAAACGTCATGATTTTGAAATAAACCCATTTCTTTTATTATCTATGGGTTATTTATGAAATGTTTGATTATGATCTATGTGGTTCACAAGAAATTAAATACATATTAAGGGTTCTTCCTGATATTGCTCTAATGCATTGGGTAAAGAATTAATCTCTAGAGATGACAAGTTTCACGATACTTTGGTGAATAACCTTGGTAATTTTTTATGACACCTTGGGGATGAACCTTGGTGATATATTCATGAATGTATAAATTAAATGTTTTAGCCACATATTCAAGTTATGATTCATGTTACTTTTATCATGATATTCCTATTCTTCCATTTCTCATGTCTTTATGATTTTTATCATGTTCTTATTATTATTGCTCAAGACCACATGTCAACTGTTTCACTTGTTTTCCTTACTAAGACTTCTACTCACCCTTTACTTTGAAGTATGTCTCCAGGTTATGAGATGTAGTAATTATACTTACGATTAAATTATTATGAAGATTAACAAGTGGATTAGAAGAATTTTTTATGTTTTTTTTCAATTTTTGTTGTTCCTGTTTTTTAAGACACTGGACTTTAAAGATCCTCTGTTTGTAAAATGTAATGAAAAGTTATGTATTAAAAAGGAGGGATGCCATACGTAGCTTAGTTTTCATTACCATATTCGGTCACCAAAGGGTCCCCAAATCTAGTGACACTTTTCCTTCTATTCATCAGATAGATGAACACTTGGGTGACAACCACTATTGTATTATCGGTGAGCCATCGTGAAGCTTCCAGTTCGCAGTGCCTCCTTGAATAGAAATTACTGCCACCCTCCCCTATATGCCTCTATTAAAAAAATCATGTGGCCAAAACATTTTCATCATGGTCCACTTCTTGGTAATTCCATCTGCGTCGTATGGTTCCATCTCCACTTCCCATCTTGGCATTCCCTTTCCAGTGACTCAGGAGCGAGGTAACCCCTCCAACACTCCGCACAGACCCAAGTCTCCCCGAAACAGTTTGAGGTGGGTCAGCCCGACTGGGTATGGGTTTATCCGGGCTTTATAGGCCCAGAAAACCAGCATGGTATCTGTAGGACTCTAAATGGGTTTGCGCAGGTTTATCCTGAACCGCACAGGCTCTACTCAGAGTTTTTAGGGCATAGGTAATTTTATGTAATCAAAAGTTAATTAATTTAATTAATTTAATTTTGGTTTTAAATTAAATTAATTAAATAGTAATTTTTGGTTTAAAACATAATTTTAATATTATGGGTTAAATTAATTTAATTTAGTTATTAAATTAAATTAATTAATTAATTAATTTAATTTTTTGAAATAAAATTAAATTAACATTAGACCTGAATGATGAACGTTTTTAATTAAGAATGAGAGTGAATAATTAATTCAATTAAATCGCCCTAAAAAATAATTTACCCTATGTTTAATTTTATTTTGGAATTTAATTTAAATACTTGTGTTTAATGTGTATCGAATGATCATGATTCATGGACCGACCAATGCATATCTAGTTTATATTTATTTATTTATTACAATGGTTGTTTGTAATATTTTTTTTAACAATGATGATCTACGTATCCTCTAAGCATATTATATGTATAAGGGAATTGGTGACCAATTTCTCAATTATATTTTGTAATACTAAGACCCCCCTTGCCTATGTGAGAATACTATTGTATAATGAAGAAGACAATCAATGACATTTTGAGATTTGACAACACACCATACATGAGTTTGACGCATTGTATTGGTGACCGCTGCAACTCGAGTTGCAAGCGACGCGACTCAAGGAGTTACCCCTTGGGTATAGGTTGATCCATTATTCACTCAATGGATCAACCATTAGTACAGATTTAGGATCACATATTCATTTTATTTATTCATGGTAAATTATATTATGCATGTTTAGTTTTATGTGTGATCACATGCAATAATAAAAAATCATTTTCAGATAAAATGAACATGTGACGTAATGGAAATTTTCTATTTATTGCATGTTCAGTTGCGAGTGTGATCATATAGTACCTTCTTATGAGATAGAAAATGGTTTCATTTCTCCATGCAATAATAAAACCCTTAAATAAATATTAATTCGCAAACTCCTTTCATCATTTTCATTTGAACATGACCTGGTGTTCATGGTGCTCGGTCAACGATAGTTGAGGGTGACTCATACTAATGGAGAGTTATTATGAAAATAATGGGTTAAATTAACTAAGGTTGGTAGTTAGGGATTATCCATAGCTAACATGTTATCACTTCTGATGCAAATAATTGAGGGAATCAAGGTTATAACTATGAGAAGTTGAGACTTCACTCAACAGATCAAGGAACTTCTAGTTAATACGGTTGTCCAATCAAACACCTACTTTGAAACCTCCACGAAGTATTGAATCTATAGCTTGTAGGATATTAGTGTAATTCAAAGGAAAATTTCCACTATATTACTCAATAAACAACGTATTGTGATTCTATTATAGAGGATTCATAAAATATGATAAAATAGTGGGAGATATTTAATGATTTAACTAATTAATCTATAATGTATAAATTAGTAATCAAGATAAAATTACTAATATGATAGAATTATTTTTGAAAAAATGGAAAGAAATACCATAATAAATATTGTGATATCAAATGGACAAAATAAATTTCCACACTAAAACAAGTTTCCAGTAGTACTTGTGCTTGCATAAAATACTACAATATCAAAAATTCATGGTTTTAGTGTCCCCAATACCTGTTTATCCACCTTAAGAAGTTATGGTGTCAACATGCTTATAGGAGACTCATGTGTTATGAAAATGATGGATATTTCATAATTCTATCACCAACATCCATTGTGATTTGTGGATATTACATCATTAAACTGATGATATTATATGTAATCTTATCTCCAAGAAGCTTACAAGGAGAAAGTGAAGTGAGATATGAATGAGTGATGATTACAATGGATATGTGTAAATTGAAATATGGATCAGGATATTTCAATAGATCCATTTCTCATAACATTTTCACCCACTTTATCTAGTTTTTTTAAGATAGAAAATGAACAGTATGGATAAAACACTTCGTTACCTTCTTGGTAAGGTTCACAAGGAAATAATAAATTAATAAAAGTTTAATTTATTGTTCTAATGATGAAAAAATTGAAATACAGGGAAAAAAGTCCAATATTAAGTGTCATGAAAAAGGAAACATCATAATTTCATTCAAATAAAGAGATATTAAAAGGGAATAATTTTCTTTTCTTATCATGAAATAATTATACGGAAGCTAAATGCAGTGAAATGAATTGAAAACTAAAGTGTCCACTTCTTCTTCATTGAACATTCATCATTTTTTTAATGATTCAGTTTTACTTATTAGGTATTATATAAAATATTCCTATCACATATGTGTATCAAAATACAATAACAAAGTATAGAAACATTACTATAAGTAATTTTTATTCTTCAAGTGGATGAGAAAGTGTGGTTCCTAAGACAGTGGTGAGAAGTAAAAAACTTATTAATAACCATGTAAATGACTCATCTAAGATTTTTATTAAGTATAACAAAAATAATTATCACACATATCCTTCAGAAGTTCTGATACATTATTCTAGTTCAAGAATGAATGTTGTTCATGGAGTCAAATACACAAGTAAGAGTTGAGTGATACATGAATCATTGGAAATACATGATGAATATAAATGTAAGACTTATATACCTAGTTATGGAAGGAAAATAATTTCCAAGAAAAAATATTTAGTTTTCAAGGATGTGCCCAGTATTATTTTAGACTATTATAATTTAAAGACCTTATGTATTATCAACACACTTACGTACTTAGTTTTTGTACAAAGAAATATTTAGAATTAAAGGTAAGCCACAAAGATATTGAAACTAGTTCATCTGGAGAGCTCAAAATATTCCAAAGGAAATCTAGTGGTAAAAATACTTTATATTATTCCTTTAAGTGTTTATGGAATGTGAAATTGAAGTACTGTATACGCATGGTTAGAATATATGAGATGCTTCAGGCTGGTCTATCGAAGAATATCTTTATCGGTCAAAAATCTCTCAAGGTATCATTGATGCATTTTTAAGGTGATTGTGTTTGTTGAAAAAGCAAGAGCCCAAGGTATAGAAGATCCAGAGGTGGTATAAAAATAATAGATATGAGATGGATATGGTTTCTAGTGTTTTCTAAATTTATGGGGTCCAAAATTTAGAGGTGGATGAACTTCAAAAAAAGTATATTTCCTTGATTATATCAACAAAATATGGAAAAGACATGAATTTTTAAAATATGGGATTCATGGAAAGTGAATCATAAAGAAGAAAATATTTCTAATGGTGATCTCTATGATTACGATAACCTTTGCGAAATTGAAAAGGTAAAGAGAATTGCGAGTGAGCTCTACAGCGGCGTAAAGGAAAGGAGCTTTGCGGAAGAGCATTGTAGCAGAGGAAGTGTGTTGTGGTGGTGCAAAGAAATTTATGGAAGGCTCTGTGGTGGAGATTCACAATTTTGAAAATGTTTCATAGTTCTTTACCAAGATTATTGAATTACAGCTGAAATTTTGGAGCTCTTCGGTTTGGGATAACCTGGTGATGACTTTGCGCAGAAGTCTTGAGGGTCGGTGGAATAACCTATATATAAACCTCAACCCCTCAAGAAAAGAAGAGATATCAAATGAAAAACCATAAAATATTGAATTGATAAAGAGAATCATGGAGCAGGGAGCTTCATAAAAGAAAAGGGAATTCACAGAAGTAGCTGAGCTCTGAAAAAGGAAGGCACACCACGTAGGCCAATTAGGCTTTTAGAAGGAAGTGAATTTGGAAAGAATTGTTTATAATTGTGAAATTTCAAATACTAGTGTGAGCTCTAAGAATTAGGGAGCTCTATGATTTAGAGAGCACTGTGATCTAGTGAGATTTTCCAACCTATGATCTCTGTAAACCTGTGATGTAACAATGCAAGATTTTATAAGATATATTCCTTTTAATTTCTTTCATATTTTCTGTTGTATGATACATCAATATTATCTTGCGCTATACGCAACACCGTATTAGCTTGCAGTATACGCAACATTATTCTTGGATCGTGTTACACACAATTTCAAGTTTGTTTGATAGTTGTTATTCTATGCAACATTGAGTGTGTATGAATATATATATATACATATATATATATATTCAATGTATAAATTAAATATGATTTTATTTTGTTATACACAACAAAAAAGGAGTCTTGCACTACACGCAACCCTGATTTGACTTGCATTACACGCAATCATGACCTTCCTCGATAGCGTGTGTTGTACGCAATATTGGGTTTCACTAAACAATGATATATGGTTATAATATTATCACGAACTAGCCGTTATGAATAGTATTAACTAAATTTTGAATTTTATAACATTATTATTCATCTTACACATTTTATAGCACATGGTATGTGAACAAAATAAATTTTTCGGGTAAAATAATTATTTTTCAAAAAATGCAGTTTTGCCTCCTTTTGATGGCACACCCACTTTAAATCTAGTTTTTGACATGTTTATAAGTTCAATTTTACAAAATAAACTTATTCTTTTCAATCAGGATATAAAAATTTACATTGGATAAAGTTTTGATATTTTCCTGATAACTTTCATATTTTAATGAATAGTAAAAACACACTATATTTTAATTAAAAACAAATTTTTTTCATCATAATGATTTATATGCTTAAATTATAATATTTAATGGTTTTAAAGTATAAATAGAATATATTTTTACCATTTAATATAATGTATGTCATTATCATTGATTTTACCTTGAATTCATAGGTTAAATCAATTCAATCTTTTGCAATGTTTTAAACAAAAACCCGTTTTCTTTCGACAGTGGTATTAATTTAAATTTAATTTCTGCAACTTTTTTGTATTGAATTTGGAAAAAGGAATTCCATATTTTGAATCAGTGGGTACAAATTATGTTAATAAGCTACTTTTTATTTTTGGGCATTATGAATAGTAACTACGGTAAATTTTATTTACCATAGTTAAAGGTAAATCGGGTAATTGAGGGTAAATATAAGATTATAAAATTACCCTAACACCTTCAAAAATCCTATTGAATGACTAAACGTAGACTCATATCACCTAAGGGTCGGATTAGATTCATTTAATGGACTTTTGTCCATGAAAATAATTTAATTATTATTAAAACCAAAGAAAGTGACAACATGTCACTTTCTTAAATCTTATAAGTATAATAATTTTAATTTAGTGATAAACTTCATGAAACGTCGAACATGAATAGTCTCCAGAAATCTAATAAAATTATCTACATCATATGAATTTGTTTATAATTTTTAGGTATTAAATAATTATCATTAATTATGACACAATAGTGATGCAGAAATTGTTTATCTAGTGAAAAATCAAGAAAATAGTTTTTATTAAACTAATAGTGACCATAAAAGGCCCAAAACCCTGACCAAAACTTACTTTTCATGTAAATTTAAAACACAATCATCCAATGGTTGAATATTTGACCATTTTGAGCCTTATAAAAGTGATTATGACATTTATATTATTTTATTTTAAATGATGCCAAAGTTGTCACCTTCATAATTTAATAAATATAAAAATTTAAATATTGTGATTTTAAGATGATGAATTCGAGTAAAAGTATTATTGGGAAAGGTAATATATTTATCTGAATCATATGATTTTATTTTTAATTTTTATACAAAAAAATAAGTATATTAAATAATTATACAAAAATGTTGTAGTAATTATTTTATTAAGAGATATACCAAATAAATGGTTTTAAAAATATTAAAATAAATATTATATGAACTATTTAATGTGCTCCATGAATTTTATAGACAAATTTGACCTGTTATAAATCTATTAAATATTTTAGTTCTAATATATCCTCTGTGTAGATTTTATTTATATTCAAATAAATAAATAGTGTCAAAATTGACACTATTGTTATTTTATAAAAATAACATATTATTAAATTGTTTAAAAATCACAAAAATATTTAAAATTTATAAATTGAAATTTATATATTCTTAAATTTCATAAATTATCCAATTTTTTAAAATTAACAACACATAAGTTATTATTTACAACCATTTAAAATTTAGAATTTTATTACCACAAATAAACATAAATAGATTAAATAAGGATAAATCAAAATGATAAGGTTTAAAATAAGATCAAAACATGTCTAAATTTTATTGGTTAATGATATTACAACCCTATATCATCTAATATTCGAATTGGAGTCATTTTGGAAGTTTTTAAGTGGGTTTTGGATTTAATATAAATTAATATTTTCTTATATTTCCAAAGGTTCCCCTCTCCTCCCTTATAAAAGGGCATATCCTCCCTCTTCTCCTCACACAATTTGGAGCCTTGAAGTTCAGACAAACCCTGCCCATTTTACTTCAACACTTCCTTAGAAACCTAATAGAGGTACTAGTCTTCTCAAAAGACCAACTCTAGTGCCCTAAGAGAAAGTTTAAAGGAGGCACTTCGAGAAAGAGGTAATACCTTCACCATTTTCTTCAAGTTCCATTCTTTTTCTACTCCCTCTTCTTTATTTGTTTCATTATGAAGTAATAACATTAGTATCCATCATATACTGATATGTTATTATAAATATTAAACAACCCTATTTCACCTTCTATCCATCCTACGGAAAACAAAATCACCACGTGTGCGTACGTACGGAATACTGTCTCCACACTGTGGTGTAATCTGTTTTTCCACCAACACCTTACATGGATGGGTATAATTGTGTAAAGAATAACTATATATGGTTATTATAACATTATATTGTTTCTGATATATTATACCATCCACTTCAATTCTATTCAATAATTATGGGAATGATATCATCGCTCGTGCGTACGTATGGACTACCGTCTCCACGACGCGATGAGATTAATTCTCCATGTTAACCATTCATTAGTGATTATAAAGTATATATAATAAGTAATCATGAAATATATGACATAATAATAATACTTCATTTATGTATATATATATGTATGTCATCTACTTAATTCTATTCAATTCAATAAGAAAACGAAAATAGCGTTCATGCGTACGTACAGCCTACCGTCTCCATGAACGGTGTATTTCATTCCTTTTATCAATCTATAATATATATGCATATGATGAATACATATTATATATAAATCATGTTTTAAATTATATAATTATGTAAATCAGGATATAACTAATAATATCAAGAACGACAAGTCAAAACACATACGATAAATGAAATGATTTTACCCAAAACACTGCTTTAACATGGAATTTACAAAAGAACCGGTAATATAAAGTCATAAGTCAAACATATATGATATCATAACAATGAATATGATTATTTAATAAGTCAATTACATTATTTAAATCAATATACAGGAGGTTCGGATCCATATGAAGCATATCGGACCTAAGGTAAGGGATAACTTTTCCAAACTCATTTTTATCCGAGATTGTTTATTCGTAAGTATTCACTGGGGTTATATCTATCATCCATGTCCCTATTTTCTAAAAATGGTTTCATGTATGTTTAAAGTCATTTTTACCCATTTTTTACTTTTACTACATGGTATGTAAGGAATATTTCTTTTGTTTACGTTACGAGGTACTTTTTGACTTTTCTGGCAAAAGTACGAGAAGAATGTTTTCTTAACTTATACGGAATGAAAGGATTTTTTTACGGTTTTATAATCGTTATTTTCATGAAGCTTCCTCCAAAATATTTTATTACTATTTTCAACAAAATAATTTTACTTTAAAAAGTGTATGACATTTTGTGAAAAGAAAATGATTTTGAAGAAGAAAGGATATTTTCCTCAAGAATTCATTTCAAATGTTTTATCAAAACCATTTTCCATCTAAGATGACATTATTTAATATGTGTATGTTTCAAGTATAAAGTCTCTATTATTTATATGGTTTCACTTTTCTTATTATGAAATGATATCCATTTCTTTTATATGGATTATGTGATGATGAGATGATGTTTATGAAACCCATTTTATTTGTTGGGTTATTATGAATGATGTCTGTTTATTTTGTGGCACAAGTAAGAATGATTTCATTATGAGATGGGTGGGACCTATATCTCCCTTAAATGCATTGGGTAAAGATTTATTTCTCATTATATAGACATGGCTGGAATGGTAAGTTAATCTGGTTCAGTGTTACGGGACTGAAACGAGGAGTGAACTCGATTCAGAAAGGGACTTTGTCCACTAAGATGGTCTTGGCAGCAATGCCTTGGCTACTATGGAAATCAAAACAAGTGTTGAATGGTTTCCACAATTTCATGTTTTATTCCCATTATATTTTATCATGGTTGATGTTCCATTATGATATATGCCTTATGTACTTCCACGATTTATGTCTTTGCTCAAGATTTTTGTGTTTAAATTTCATGTTCAAGTTTTTGCTTTCAAATGTTTATGGATTGTTTTATGTTCTCTATGTTTTCCCTTAATGAGCATCTGTGCTCACCCTTTTTATGTTTTATTTTCCCCAGGAAATAAATAAAGGTTTTAGGTAAGGAAACAAAAAGGGGAAGATCGTTATAGGAGTTGTTGAAGATCTTTCAACATGATTAGAAGTTTATATTCTAAGTTTCCAAAGACACTAAACTATTACGGTCCTTGAGTGTTGGTTCTTATTATGTATTAAGTATTCTAAAAAAGTAATTTAATGTCCATGTACGTCAAGATTTCAAGTCTCTACAGTTGGTATTAGAGGAAAGGTTTAGTCAACCTTTGGAAACTAGGATGTGAGAACTTTAGTGAGATCCCTTGAGATATTTCTAAGGTATGTCTAGGGATGTCCCTAAGGTTAAGTATAAGTATAGGTTATAGTCTTAGAATTACGGTAATGATATTAGATTAAACCTAAGATGTTATATATTGAAGTTAATCCCCCTTGATTATGATTTTTTTCTCTTACACTATTCTTTTTGGGTTTTAGAAAATGGCTGGAAACAGGAAGATTCATGATAATGGAGGATATGATGGACAATGGAATGATATTCTTCATAAGAAACCAAATGAAATTAGATCTGGAGGTCCACATATAGTTATTATGACTAATCAGCAATCTAATAATATGGTCAATAATCTCAAATTTGGTAAGTTTCCTGACTCAGATAATAAGAGAAAGATGGATTTTCATGATGATCATAGAGGAAAGAAAGTTAAATTCCCCTCATGTAAATCATGTGGGAAGAGGCATCAGGGAGAATGTTTCAAAGGAACTGGAAGATGATTTGGGTGTGGAAAAGGACACAAAGCTAGTAATTGCAAAGGAAAAGGTTTAGTTAACACCATGGACAAGGATAATGGTATTTCTAAGATATCAATAATGGTTAAATGTTTTAAATGTGGAATGTATGGGAATTATGCAAACCAATTCCCTAAGGGAAAATATCATGAAGAGAATCAGCATGGTCATATGAGTAGTATTTATGTGGATGATGATGAAGAGACTACAAATGAAATATGAGATGAAAGAAATGATGAAGCTCAGTCAGTGGTTTAAAAAGTTAGTGGAATGATTGTATGTTTATAAAGAATAATGTATGGTACTATAGAATAAATAATCATCTAAGGATTGTTACACTATTGTTTTTCCTAAAGTATTTGAAAGTATATGTTGAATAGTACCGGAAACCATGGAATGTTATTCATATATTTTTGGAAAGTAGATGATATGTGCATAATGAAGGGATAATAAGATAATGATATGTTTGATTGTATTCATGAGCTCATGACTGATATAAGGACTAAGTGATATTATGGTTTGATTATATAGATTTTTTGGGATTTTGGTATATGGAAAGAGTTACCTTTTGACAGTATTCATGTTTTCACTAAAGTTCTATGTTAATTTATGTTTCAAGAGAATATATGAATAAGGTATTCATGTGTTTGGAATCTAACCAACAAGATATATCTTATGATATACGTGAGATAAATGCTTATATTCACATTATTGGTGGATAACCTTTGTAGTAATTGTTTTCTTTATACTATGAGCTTGGACCGAAGTATTTTAGATAAGCCTAAAGATTGGAATGGATTAGGTTGGACATAAGTTATTATTGTTTAAGGATAGAACTTTTTTCGATATTATTGATGGGATGTTATAGTAATGTAGTTTTAGAAAAAGGACAACCTACAGGACGAGTGGCAGCCCATCGCGTCAGACAAGGCTGTGGGAATCGAACCCAAAACTGAAGTGCGTCAGGCCTTTATCGCCTACCACTGGCCTACAGGATGTCCCTGGTTAGTAGAAACTAGTTTTATTTTATTAAGCGGTATGATAGATGAAGTATAAGTCCATGTTTAGAATAATATCTGATTAACCTCACCATACATGGACTTATGTATTCGATAACTTTTTCTAACCTTTTCTTTGAGATAGATGGAATGACCCATCATTCTATCACATGATCTATTAGCACTTCACGAATAACAAATTCAACTTCATTTCTTTAAGAGATTAAGTGGAAATTGTTCAAAGCACGAACAACAGTGATATTCTACCAAAATCAAGCAAGTATTTCTTCTAATTCAAAATTTTCAACTTTAGGGAAATGATATTGAAAAACAAAAATGTTGTCCTAGTGCTCTTATATCTGACGAATCAGATGGTACCTTAGATCATCGCAAATCTATGCCTTTGTGATTTTTGGCTTTTTCATAGCCATGTTCTCTACCACTCTCTATCAGAACATGATCGTTCGATTTCTCTTCCATGTCCATATTTTCACCCATGTTCTCCTATGTGGAAACCCAGTGATTAGTTTTTTTGGGTGACCGTTACGTTTCATACTTTAGTTTTTAAAGTCAAGTTTTTCTATTTCATTTTACGATGTGGGTTTCAACTATAGAAACTTTCAAGTAGAAAACCATATACAACCCCGACGAATTTCGAGGGCGAAATTCATTTTAAGGGGGGTAGAATGTAACAACCCGAGATTTTATAAGATATATTCCTTTTAATTTCTTTCATATCTTCTGTTTTATGATACACCAAAATTATCTTGCGCTATACGCAACATCGTATTATCTTTCAGTATACACAACATTATTCTTGGATCGTGTTACACACAATTTCAAGTTTGTTTGATAGTTGTTATTCTACGCAACATTGAGTGTGTATGAATATATATATATATATATATATATATATTCAATTTATAAATGAAATATGGTTGTATTTTGTTATACTCAACAAATAAAGGAGTCTTGCACTACACATAACCCTGATTTGGCTTGTATTACACTCAATTGTGACCTTCCTCGATAACGTGTGTTATACGCAATATCGGGATTCACTAAACAACGATATATGGTTATAATATTATCAAGAACTAGTCGTTATGAATAGTATTAACTACATTTTGAATTTTATAACATTACTATTCATCTTACACATTTTCTAGAACATGGTATGTGAACAAAATAAATTTTTCGGGTAAAATAAGTATTTTTCAAAAAATGCAGTTTTTCCGCCTTTTGATGGCGCACCCACTTTAAATATAGTTTTTGACATGTTTATAAGTTCAATTTTATAAAATAAACTTCTTCTTTTGAATCAGGATATAAAAATTTACTTTGGATAAAGTTTTGATATTTTTCTGATAACTTTCATATTTTAATGAATAGTAAAAACAGGCTATATTTTAATTAAAAACAACTTTTTTCATCGTAATAATTTATATAGTAAAAATATAATATTTAATGGTTTCAAAGTATAAATAGAATATATTTTTACCATTTAATATAATTTATGTCATTAACATTTATTTTACCTTGAATTCGTAGGTTAAATCAATTCAATCTTTTGTAATGTTTTAAACAAAAACCCGTTTTCTTTCGACAATGGGATTAATTTTAATTTAATTTCTCAAACTTTTGTGTATTTAATTTGGAAAAATGAATTCCATATTTTGAATCAGTGGGTCCAAATTATGTTAATAAGCTACTTTTTATTTTGGGCATTATGAATAGTAACTACGGTAAATTTTATTTACCATAGTTAAAGGAAAATCGGGTAATTAAGGGTAAATATAAGATTATAAAATTACCTTAACACCTTCTAAAATCCTATTGGATGACTAAAAGTCGACCCATATCACCTAAGGGTCGGATTAGATTCATTTAATGGACTTTTGTCCATGAAAATAATTTAATTATTATTAAAACCAAAGAAAGTGACAACATGTCACTTTCTTAAATCTTATAAGTATAATAATTTTAATTTAGTGATAAACTTCATGAAACTTCGAACATGAATAGTCTAAAAAAATATAACAAAATTATCTACATCATATTAATTTATTTATAATTTTTATTGATTAAATAATTATCATTAATTGTGACACAATAGTGATGCAGAAATTGTTTATCTAGTGAAAAATCAAGAATATAGTTTTTATTAAACTAATAGTGACCATAAAAGTCAAAAAACCCTGACCAATGTTTATTTTTCATGTAAATTTAAACCATAACCATTCAATGGTCTAATATTTGACCATTTGGAGCCTTATAAAAGTGATTATGACACTTATATTATTTTATTTTAAATGATGCCAAAGTTGTCACCATCATAATTTAATAAATATAACAATTTAAATATTGTGATTTTAAGATTATAAATTCGAGTAAAAGTATTATTGGGAAATTTAATAGATTTATCTTAATCATAGGATTTTATTTTTAATTTTTATGCAAAAAATCTGTATATTAAATAATTATACAAAAATGTTGTAGTAATTATTTTATTAAGAGATATACCAAATAAATGGTATTAAAAATATTAAAATAAATATTATATGAACTATTTAATGTGATCCATTAATTTTATAGACAAATTTGACATTTTAAGAATCTATTAAATATTTTCGTTCGAATATATCTTCTGTGTAGATTTTATTTATATTGAAATAAATAAATAGTGTCAAAATTGACACTATTGTTATTTTATAAAAATAACATATTATTAAATTGTTTAAAAATCACAAAAATATTTAAAAATTATAAATTTAAATTTATATAGTCTAAAATGTCATAAATTATCCAATTGTGGAAAATTAACAACACATAAGTGATTATTTACAACCATTTAAAATTTATAATTTTATTACCACAAATAAACTTAAAAAGATTAAATAAAGATAAATCAAAATGATATGGTTTAAAATAAGATCAAAACATGTCTAAATTTTATTGGTTAATGATATTACAACCCTATCTCATCTAATATTCTGATTTGAGTCATTTTTAAAGTTTTTAATTGGGTTTGGGATTTAATATAAATTAATATTTTCTTATATTTCCAAAGGTGTCCCTCTCCTCCCTTATAAAAGGGCATCTCCTCCCTCTTCTCCTCACAAAATTTGGGCCCTTGGAGCTCGGTCAAACCCTGCCCATTTTACTTCACCACTTCATTAGAAACCTACTAGAGGTACTGGTCTTCTCAAAAGACCAACTCTAGCGCCCTAAGAGAACGTTTAAAGGAGGCACTTCGAGAAAGAGGTAATAACTTCTACCGTTTTCTTCAAGTTCCATTCTTCTTATACTCCCTCTTCTTTATTTTTTTCATTATGAAGTAATAACATAAGTATCCCTCATATACTTATATGTTATTATAAATATTAAACAACCCTATTTCACCTTCTATCCATCCTACGGAAAACAAAATCACCACACGTGCGTACGTACGGAATACCGTCTCCACGCCGTGGTGTAATCTGTTTTTAAACCAACACCTTACATGGATGGGTATAATGGTGTAAATAATAACTATATATGTTTATTATAACATCATACTGATTTTGATATATTATATCATCCACTCCAATTCTATTCAATAATTATGGTAACGATATCATCACACGTGCGTACGTACGGACTACCGTCTCCACGACGCGATGAGATTCATTCTCCATGTTAACCATTCGTTAATGATTATAAAGTATATATAATAACTAATCATGAAATATATGAAATAATAATGATACTTGATTTATGTATATATATATTTATTCCATCTACTTAATTCCATTCAATTCAATAAGGATACGAAAATAGTGTTCATGCGTACGTACGGCCTACTGTCTCCATGAACGGTGTATTTCATTCCTTTTATCGATCTATAATATATATGTATATGATGAATATATATTATATATAAATCATGTTTTACATTCTGGAATAATTTAAATCATGATATAAGTAATAATATAAAAAACGACAAGTCGAAACACATACGATAAATGAAATGATTTTACCCAAAACACTGCTTTAACATTGAATTTACAAAAGAATGGGTAATATTAAGTCATAATTGAAAAATATATGATATCATAACAATGAATATGATTATTTAATAAGTCAATGACATTATTTAAATCATTATATAGGAGGTTCGGATCCATACGAAGCATATCAGACCTAAGGTAAGGGATAACTCTTCCAATCTCATTTTTATCCGAGATTGTTTATTCGTAAGTATTCACTAGGGTGATATCTATCATCCATGTCCCTATTTTATAAAAATGGTTTCATGTATGTTTAAATTCTTTTTTACCCATTTTTCTCTTTTACTACATGGTATGTAAGGAATCTTTCTTTTATTTATGTTACGAGGTACTTTTTTGACTTTTCCGGCAAAAGTACGAGAAGAATGTTTTTTTAACTTATACGGTATGAAAGGATTTTTTTACGGTTTTATAAAGCCTTATTTTCAAGAATCTTCCTTCAAAAGATTTTATGAATATTTTCAACAAAATACTTTTAATTTAAAAAGTGTTTGACATTTTGTGAAAAGAAAATTATTTTGAAGAAGAAATGATATTTTCCTCAAGAATTCATTTCAAATGTTTTATCAAAACCATTTTCCATCTATGATGACATTATTTCATATCTGTATGTTTCAAGTATAAAATCTCTATTATTTACATGGTTTCACTTTTCTTATTATGAAATGATATCCATTTCTTTTATATAGATTATGTGATGATGGGATTATGTTTATGAAACCCATTTTATTTGTTGGGTTATTATGAATGATGTATGTTTATTTTGTGGCACAAGTAAGAATTATTTCATTATGAGATGGGTGGGACCTATATCTACCTCCAATTCATTGGGTAAAGATTTATATCTCATGATATAGACATGGATGGAACAGTAAGTTAATCTTGTTTAGTGTTACAGGACTGAAACGAGGAGTAAACTCGATTCAGAAAGGGACTTTGTCCACTAAGATGGTCTTGGCAGCAATGCCTTGGCTACTATGGAAATCATAACAAGTTCTGAATGGTTTCCACAATTACATGTTTTATTCCCATTATATTTTATCATGGTTTATGTTCCATTATGATATATTCCTTAAGTACTTCCACGATTTATGTCTTTTCTCAAGATTTTGATGTTTAAATTTCATGTTCAAGTTTTTGCTTTCAAATGTCTATGGATTGTTTTATGTTCTCTATGTTTTCCCTTACTGAGCATTTAAGCTCACCCTTTTTATGTTTTATTTTCCCCAGGAAATAAATAAAGGTTTTAGGTAAGGAAACAAAAAGGGGAAGATCGTTATGGGAGTTGTTGAAGATCTTTCAAAATGATTAGAAGTTTATATTCCAAGTTTCCAAAGACACTAAACTATTATGGTCCTTGAGTGTTGTTTCATATTATGTATTAAGTATTCCTCAAAAGTAATGTAATGTCCATGTACGTCAATCTTTCGGGTCTCTACATATGATATTTGTGAAGAGGTTGGACAATTGTGAAGGATTGTTTGATCTTTTCAAAAGTGGGAGCTTCACAAAGGTAGTGTGCTTTGTGAAAGAGTTTCAAAAGGTATTTCCTAGTGTTCAGTGGAAAAGTGGTATTCATCTATGGATAAAAGTGGAACTTCAATAGAGCATCTATCTATAGTTGAGGATGCAGGTATTCATGCAAATGAACGGTCCTACAAGTCTTTAACTATGAGTGTATCTTTTGAAGAAGCAGTGAGCACACTTTAGTTGAGAGAGAAGTGAGCTTTCAAATTTTCATTGGTTGTAAAATAGGAGGGACAGTGAGTCCTCTTAGAACATGTAAACAACAGTGCACTTATAGTGGATTTGATATATCAACACATCGCCACTGTATTCTCCTTGGATCCAACGAGTTTGTACTCGAGTGGTAAGGGCTCCTGGCTGGCATCCAAGAGACCCAGGTTCAAAATTGGGTGGAGAAGAATTTCTGGGGTACTGTAGAATTACTGTAGTAGTTACTGTTCGGTACTGTAGCAGCCATAACTATTCACTTAATTTGGGCCTTCGGACCACCGGTTTGGGCCTACGGGTCTCCAGGACCTTCGGGTCATCAAAGGCCTTCGGGCCACAGGGCCTTCGGGTCACGTAGACCATGGAGTAGCCGAGTTCACACAAAACATGCCCCAAAAGAGGATCAGAGCAATAAGAGTAGCAACCAATAGATGTAGAGCTAATCGGATTGGAAGAATGAGAGGGTATGGCAGCCACCATCGGGACCAGGAACCGTGCAGTTTTGTATGGGGAAATGCTAGCCGATCAGCAATGCAAGGTGGGAGCTAGGTGATCAGTGACGCAGAAAGCTGGGGAGGGGATGTTCAAGTGGGCTGGGCCTACAGGTCATGTATTGGGCATGGTATGCCTCTGGGCCTTCGGGTCATATATTGAGGGTTTGTCGGGCCTTGTTCCTTAGGCCTAAGGGTCATGTACGGGTTCCCCTTCAACCCTTAAAATGGGTATTATCCATAATAAAATAAAAAAGAAGGCCTTTGGGCCATTCGGGCATTTTATGCTCCTTGGACATATCCTGGTGAGGGTGAACCAACTAAAATTGATGTGTCCTATGCATGATTTAAGATTTGTTCATACTCTGCAATGGGAATGAGAGAGAATAGAGTTTTTTCTAACAACGAAACAAGATCAAAAGGGGTAGTTGTTTTAATCTTTTATACCCTAATTCACCCCCCCCCCCCCCTCTTATGGTATAAAAATTAGTGAACCCAACTATTGGTATCAAAGTGAAAGGTTGATATTAGTGTTTCTATATCATTGGAGGTAACCAACCATAAAGGGATTCTAGTCTTAGTGGGGAATAATTTTCAGCTACGAAAGAATCAGATGAAACACTACTTTCAATATTTGGGAATGGATGTGTTTACAACAGCAACACATGGTATAACAGTCGATGTTAACAGTGGTGCATTATCAAAAGCTGAGAAAACAAAATTGAATGCTGACGCCAAGGGAATAAATTTTTTAGAGTGATCCCTATCTAATGCTATATATACGAGGGGTGATGTCATGCAAAACATCACATGATATGTGGGAAAATTTATTGAACATATATGAAGTAATTTGAAAGGTTAGAGAGGCAAAGATACAAGTATTGTGGAACACGTATGAAGATCTAAGAATGAACACAAATGTGTCCATTAATTCATTCATTGACAGGGTAAATAATGTAGTATAGGATATGAAAGGTCCTGGTGAAGTCATTGAAGATTTAAATATTGTGAAGCACATCCTGAGGAAACATCCATCTCACTTAAATCTAAAGGATTCATTATTAGAAGACAAAGACTCTAAAGAGCTGACAGTGGATAATTTTCATTGTACCCTAGTAGAATATGAAATGTGAAGTGATGATAATGATGTTGTGTAAAAGGGGAAATCCAAAGAGTTGGAATTCAAGGCCATGTTGAATCTCACTATTGAAGATTATCTAGAAGACGAAGATACAGATGAGGTGATGTCATTCCTTTCTTCAAATCTTCAAATAGGAAAAGAAAATTTTGAAAGGAAACTTCCACTTGCCTGATTTAGATATAGAAAGGTTGTTCATCTTGCTGGAAGGTTCCCCGAAAAGTTCCAAGAAGATAATGATGTTGATGAAGCTAAAATTCCCAAGAAGAAGTCTTCAGCCTATATGAAAGGGAAGAAACTGTTTAAGAGAAATTCCTTTAAGAAGAATAATCTTCTTTCACAAGTGTGTGATATTTCAGATGAATCTGATGTTGAAGAGGTCAAAGAGATAGAGAACTGCAAATATCATGGAGAATAAGCTATGGTGGCTATTACAGGTAGTGATCAGGTAATGGATGAAATCGACATTGAAGAAGAAGAAGAATTTGAAGAAACAATTGATATGCAAGTTGAGTTAGAAGTATCTCTTGAATAGATAGATGTTTTGAGGTCCAAAAATAAGAAAGCCAACAAAGTGGTTCATGATGCCATACTCTACATGTAGTAGCAAGAAGAAGAGAAGTCTAAGTTAATAGAAGAAATTGAGAAACTCAAGTTTTTAGCACCAGAGGACACATAATTGGTTAGTGAGTATAAAATAAAGGTTGATGAATATAAAAGGGAGATTTATGGCTTGAATAACACAGTGAAAGATCATGTCTAGTGTATCAAAGAACTTAAATATGAGGTCGTCAGTATACAATGAAATGTCAAGGACTAAGAAAAAAATTAGATTCCCAACACATTATCTGTAAAGCAGATCATTCAGAATATTGAAAATATGAAAGGGGAGAAAATGGTGCAGTAGAAAAGAAGCAAGAATTGTGTTTAGATGCTAAGGCTGATGTGGGGATTGATAAAAACAGAAAGTAGTTAGTTTTGAAGTCAGGCAGCAAGCACATGCTCTAATATTGAATATTTATTTGCGTATGAAGCATAATCAGAATATTTAGAGGACCCAAGGAACATTCAGTGGTCTAGAAGTGACACATAGGAATACACCTCACTCAGGTGTTATTATTGTGGAAAGATAGGATATTTACAAAATGTGTGTTCAATAGTCAAAAGATACAGAAGGTAATAAGAACAGTAGTGGCACTCAAACATAAAATGGTACTTTAAATCATATTTCAAAGAAAATTATTTTTGGGGTGGAAGATTTGGGCACAATGCCAGATATTGTACATCAATCTTGTAGAGGAATGTTCCAAAGAAAAACTAGAGTGCCTGCAAGCAGCAAATCAGGCAATCAACAAGTGAGCTAAAAATTAAAAACTGATTTTTAGCTCTACAGGATGAATCTAGTCCATCATATTATGAAGAATACCAAGGTTATCAATATATACTGAGTATGAATTCAAAAACATGGATCAAAAAGAAAAGATATGAGAAGGAAGTGGTTACAGAAATTTCTCTTAAAGCATCAGACCATTCTGGTGTATGGATCCTTGATAGTGGTTTCATATCCTATATGATAGGTAATAAAGATCTTGTTATAGGCATAAAGTATAACAAATAAGGAGTTGTAAAATTTGTTAATGATGAAGTACTAAATATAATTGGCATGGGAAAGGCCATGTATGGGTGGAAAGAGATAAGATGTGCTGACGTCTTTGTAGTAGAAGGTCTTAGTCACAATCTACTTAGTGTCAGTCAACTATGTGACATAGGTTATTCTATAAGATTAACTAAGAAGACATGTATCATCAAAGGAAGAGATGGTGAAGTTTTCCTACAGGGAAAAAGTAAAAAGGGAAATCTCTACATTTTAAGTGGAAAAGAAGACACGTGCTTTTTGTCTAGAGAAGAAGAGAACAAGTTGAGGAATAAATGACTGGGTTATCTATGCCAACCATCCCTAGAAGATTAGGTAAAGTGTGATGCAACTAGAGACCTCCCTAAGATATCATGTGATCATACTCATACATGTGATGCGTTTCAACAAGGTAAAGTCATTATAAAAATTGTACAAGGATAAGGATAATAAGTCAACAAGAGTGCTTGAGTTGGTTCATGTTGATGATTATGGAATTATCTCGCCAATATCAATTGATGGAAAAATATATTACGTTATTTTCAATGACTAATGTAGTATAATGGAATGGGTATTTTGCATTTCCCATAAGTCCAATGTGTTTAGCTACTTAAAACAGTATTGGAGGAAATCAGAAAGGATGCTTGGGACGAAAATTCTAATGTTTCATACTGATAATGGTACGGAATTTATAACCAATCAGGTGGAATACTATCTTGAGAAACATGGTATAAGACATCAAGTTTCTATAGTGATAACTCCCCAATAGAATGGAGTGGTTGAGAGGAGAAATCAGATCATCAACATTTCCATAACGATGATTATTGAAAAATACCTACCAGAGAAATTTTATAAGGAAGTAGTATTTACATCGGTCTACATTTATAACAGGGCTCGTTCATTTCTGAAGGATGGAAATACTCTATATGGTATGTGGTATGAAAAGAATCTAACCGTGAAATACTTTTGAATCTTTCTAAGTAAGTGGTTTATTCTTAGTAAATAAAAACACATGAAATTTGAGTCACAAGGAGCTGAGGGGATATTACTTGGATACTCAGGACAAAGAATAGCATATAAATGCTTTAATAAGAGGCTCGGAAAAGTAGTTGAGGGAAATTATGTCACTATAGTAGATAATGAATAAAATATTTAGCAACATAGTGAATAGTTTTCTGATGAAAGCGATGAGGAGGCAAGCAACACAGGGGGAGAAAAGATGGAAGATATTGATTCAAAACAAGATACTGACAATGAGAAAGATAAAGTCAAGTCTGTATCTTCAAATAAGCCAAAGAGTTGAGATGAAATTGATAGGAAAAATATCATCAGTGATCAGAAAACACATGTTCAAATAAGAAGAATGAAGTCATTACAGAAGACGTCTTTCTTATCTCAGGTAGAGCCAAATGTTTTGCTGATGTAGCTGAAGATTAAAACTGGGATCAAGATATGAATGAAGAGCTAGATCATATTGAGAAGAATCAGATGTGGGAGATTATTTCAAGGCCAATAGAAAATAATGTCATTAGGGCTAAATGAGTCTTCTGCAACAAGATAAATGAAGATGGAGTAGTGATTTGAAATAAATCATGACTTTTGTGCAAATGCTACTCCCAAATAGAGGGTATTGATGTTGATGAGACATTTTCACCTATTTAAAATCTAGAAACAATAATATAATTATTGTCCATTGTAGTGAAATTAAAGTTCACATTTTTTCATATGGACATTAAATCGGCATTTTTGAATAGGGTTCTATTTCAATAATGATAGTAATCAAAGGATGATGGGGCTGGTTGATGTCGATGACATAATATTTGGAAAATCAAATGAATATCATTGCAAATAGTTTTCAGAATTAATGAAAAGTAAGTTTGAAATATCATTGATCAGTGAGATGATGTTTTCCCTTAGTTGATAGGTGACACAAATAAGGAATGAATCTTTCATTTCTCAATCCAAATATGACAATGAGGTTATCAGAATATTTGGAATGGAAATTACAAGGAGATAAAGACTCCATTTTCTACCTGGATGAAATCATCAAAAGATGATAATGGAAAGGCAGTTAATATGACAGAATATAGGTATATTATTGAAAGTGTATTGTACCTAACAGCAACAAGACCAGATATTGTTTTCACCACATGCCAAGAAGCAAGATACCAAAGAAATCCCAAGGAAAACCACATGATTGAAGTGAAAAAGTAAACTTTGGTATATTAAGGGAGTTGTGGATTTCTATTTGATGTATAATGATAAATATCATCTATAGATTTTGGGATATATAGATGCAGATTGGGCCAAATCAGCAGATGATAGGAAATCTATGTCGGGATGTGCTTTCTATCTTGGTGGTTTGTGTATTTCATGGCTAAGAAAGAATAAAGACTTCATTTCATTGAGCACCATAGAATCTGATTATATTGCTACCACTCAAGAATGCACATAGTTATTGTGGACAAAGAAGTATCTTGATGATATGGGCATTGAAGTGAAGTCTCTGATCAGAATTTAGTGTGATAATTTGATTGTTATCGGTCTTAGAAAAAATCCAGTCCATCACTCAAGGAAAAATCACATTGTGATCAAATATCATTTTATTAAGGAGAAGGAGGAGCAAGGGATAGTGAATTTGGCATATATTCCTATAGAGCTATAGGTTGCAGACATTCTAAAAAGGGCCTTACCCAAAAAATCCTTTAAGAGACATCAACTGGCTCTGGGAGTCCAATCGATTCCCCTCACTTGAAAATGTGTGGATGTGGACCCCCTGAGGTATGGTCTGTTTTTCCCTAATGTGTTGATATGTGTTCTATACTATATTTCAGAGCATAAATGAGTGACATTTAGGTTCATTGATAAAGAGGGATAAAGAGTTACAGCTAAAGGGGGAGAAACTATGGCTAAAGAAGGAAGAAAATATCTTAGTCAAAGGCATGGAGAGAATCTGACAGGTGGATTAGCGATATAGGGGAGGTAAATGAGATAGGATGAGAGTTTGAAATTTGAAAATGCTTGAATTTTTTTATCAAATAATATATATCATGATAGATGAGGATTGTGATGAAAGTAGAAGAGTGGTGTTGGAATGGTTTCGGGTAGATGTCAACCACTGGTGTCAGGAATGAAGTGATTCATTGATGAACTTTTCATTTACTCTTGTTTCTCACGCTGATCATTGCTCATGTGAGATTAGAGTATGTGTTGAGTAAATATTTCATCTCTATTTAAATCATAAGATTTGAATAAAGGAAGAAGATATCAGAAGATTTAATTAGGAATCAGATTATAAAAGAGTGGTCAACAAACCCAAAGGGAGATATTGTTGGGAAAGAATACCTCAAGGTATCATTGAAGCATTTTTAAGGGTATTTTGTTTGTTTATAGATCAGGATCTCATGGTATGGAAGATATATATGTGGTACACAAATAATAGATATGAGGTGGCACTAGTTTCTAGTGTTTGCCAAATTTATGGGGTCCAAAATTTGGAGGTGGATGAGCTTCATAAAAAGTGAATTTTCTTGAAGAGCTCATCAAAATATGGAAAAACATGAATTTCAAAAATATGGTCTTCATGGAGAGTGAATCTCAGAGAAAAAAATATTTCTAACGGTGAGCACTGCGATTACGACGAGCTTCACAAATTTTTTGAGGTGAAGAGCAGTGTGGGTGAGCTCTGTGGTGGCGCAAAGGATAAGAGCTTTGCATAAGATAATTGTGGTGGAGGAAGTGAATCACTATGGTGAAAATAAATTGATAGAATTCTCCATCATGGATCTTATCAATTCTGAAAATTTCCCATGGTGCTTTGGGAATCAGAGTGAATTACACCTAAAATTTCAGAGTTCTACGGTTTGGGATGACTTGGCACCGACTTTGCATCGAAGGCTCGAGGGTCGGTGGAATCACCTATAAATAGAACTTGACCTCATCAATAAAAGCAGATAGATCAAATGAAAAACATTAAACTCTTTAATTGTGAAGGATATTCGTGGATCATAGAGCTCCACAAATGAAAATGGAAATCCCAGATCCAGTTGAGCTCTATGATATGAAGGCACGTCATGAATGCTATTTAGGCTTTGTGGAGGATGTGTGGTTAGCAAAGGATTGTTTATATTTGTGAAATCACAAAGTCCAGTGTGAGCACTGTGAATTAGTGAACTCTTCAATATAGATATCTCTAAAATCTACTGATCATTGTGAACCTTTGAGATCTGCAAACCTGTGAGCTTCATGAAGAGGTTGGATAATTTCTAAGGCATTTTTGAGATTTGAAAAAGGTTTAATCTTTGAAAACGAAGTTTACTTTTCAAAAGATATTCAAAAGGGATTACCTATTGTTCAGTGGAAAATTTGTATTCATATATGGATGAAAGTGGAACTTCAATAGAGCATCTATCTACAGCTGTATATGCAGGTATTAATGCAAATGAAAGGACCTATAAGTCTTTAAACTGTGAGTGGATCTTCTACAGAAGTAGTGAGAAAACTTCAATTAAGGGATACGTGAGCTTTCAAATTTTGATTGGTTGTAAACCAAGAGGGATAGTGATTCCTCTTCAAACTTGTAAACAGTAGTGTGATTATAGTGGGGTTGGTACATCAGCACATCACCAGTGTATGCTCCTTGAGTGTAGACTAGTGAGGGAGAACCAAGTAAAATTGCTATATCATGTGCATTCTTTATGATTTGTTCATACTCAACAATGGGAAGGAGAGAGAAGATAGTTTTTTATAATAACCAAACAAGATCAAAAGGGGTTGTTGTTTTAATCTTTCATACCCCGATTCACCCCCTCTCATGGTATCTAACCTAGTGGACCTAATAATCTTGACCAAGCATTCATCGATCAACATAACCTAGCATGGAGTAATTCCTAAATGCACATTACCTTATCCACATCTGGGATATGATTCTAATAAGGAGCATCGATGATAAGTTTTACAAGTTTACATTGATAAAGAAAGCATGGAGTAATTCCTAGATGAACATTTCCTTATAAACATTAGAGACATGATGTTATTAAAATTAGTATCAATGTTGATACTAATAAACATTTTAGAAAATTATATTATATTTTAATACTTCTTTCAAAAATAATTGAATTATCCCATTTTCCAACTATCATGACTAAAGATATCATATGAGTCATAGTATGATGGAAATCCATTATGTCATAAGAACATGTGTTAATATAGAAAGAGTTTTTAAGGATATAAACAAACTTACATTAAGTAAAAACACATTGTGAATCTATTTTAATCATCCTAAAGTTTACATAGGATTTTACAAAAATCTCTGTGATGGAATGATATAGTCAAGTTATAGACTATATTTCTATATAAGGGTTCACATCTCTATTTGAGATAGTGGGAGTCAGATTGACTTGGGTTTAGTCAATTAATGAGGTGAAAAAGTAGTTGGCATTGGGACAAGTTCCATAAGAGGAATGTTATAGGGATGATCCAAAGTCTCATACTACATTGGATAGATAAAACCATGGTGATGATTTTTTATTAACCATGGGTGGTGATCCATTATTCTTTGCGAATTATACATCCTACAAGAAGTATATAGAAATTAGTTGAGATTAAAAAGATCAATTAGAATTTAATAATGGGTTCCATGTATCAAAATGAAGGGGGTTTATTATTTTGAATATTGTGGTGGGTATTCAAATGACATTATACATGGATGGTATAAGTGTAAGTACCCAAAAGGATCTATTTGTTACACTAAGTCATTATGACTAAATTCATTGGAATTTTACTTATCACAACTAATTTCGATGATCATTTTTTTGAGTATTGGATGTCAAGACCAAATTTAATGGAAGTTGTTAATAAAATGCAACCAAAAATGGATGATGACACACAAATACGAGTAAGGGTGGAATTTACTAAAATATAGTTCAGGATTAAAGTAAAAGATGAGATTATAGAATATTCATTTAGAATGAATATTTTCCATGTTTCTACCAGAGGTTAGTGGGAGAAAAATTGTTTTTCAAATATAATATGTTTGGTAACATATAGAAAATAGTTGTTGGTATTATATTTAGTTAAGACTGGGATGAAAGTAATTCTATAGTTATTGACTTAAAGTATCAACCTATGTTCTAGGGAACATGATCTACTGAGGTAGATCTAACTATTTCTTAGACCTAGTCAATCATACATATACTGATATAGTAATGAAAAATAAAAGTTGTAAAAATTAAAGAGATAATTATTACTAGTGTTACATGTCACATATCTCCCATGGTAGACATGTCTGGGACATATTAAGAGAATAACGTGGTGAGTTGAATTCCATAATCTTTAGACATGGTTCAATCTTGTATGCCATGAAATGTATAGGAATTCATATTTCCAACATGAACTTTATAGTAGGAAAATATTAGTTATATCTAGGATAACTATAAGGGAATCAATCATAACTATACATTTGAACTTGAAAACGTATAAAGATATGTACCTAGTAAGTGGGGAAGAAAGGAAATTAGTTTTTAGAGGACACAAAATAGTTTTTTGATAAGGTCCATATGTTATAATATCACAATCAGGCTATGTAAATGAGAAAGACAGGTTCATAAAATCCAATGGTAGTCATACCTAAAAATATTGAGTACGTTGCAGCTTTTGAGGGAGATAAGAATCATTTATAATACACAACCATTTTTTCTAATTCTTATAGCACACCTAGTAAGTAAATTATTATCATCGTATAAATTATGATACTCTTATAATCCATGATGTTAATTTTTTAACGTGAAAAAAAGAGTATACACTTGGGGTTTACATATCATGAGAATTTTTACTCAAGAAGGTGAGTTCGCATGTAGTAGAATAGCCATGAAGCGAACACATGGAGGACCCAATGACTAAATTTGTGACTCAGTATAAGCATGATCTGAATCATGTGCGATCTAACAAGGTTGGTGAGCATGTTGTCTCTAGTTAAAGTGGGAGTGTTGTAATAGTGGTTTCCCTAGAAACAACTATACAATACTTTTATATTACCATTTCATGTGTACAGTGAGTTATGCATGATGTTAACTTACCATAATAGTGTATACATTTTTGTGTGCACTATTAAATGCTAATGTATATAGATTTCTTTTATATAAAAAGTTTATAGAAAAAACAAGGCAATAATGTGAACCTCAAGATGCTATGATATTAATCTTAAACAAATTTTCTATAGTCTAGATAGATTATACTAACTAGACACATATGATGTCTGACTATTAAGTGTCTGGGGATCATAAGTATTGAGAATTGTTTCTCATGAATTTAACACTTGGTGATCTATAGTAGTTGAGATCATAATGAAAAAACCACCAATACAAGCACTACAAGTTTCATGTGTCATTAGTTGTTCCCAAATAAGGACGTGTTTATTGATCTTCTAACTTTAGATCAATATAAATGTGTGTCATTTGATCACATACATCGATGAATGGAAAAAAACATGATAATAAAATTTTGGTAAGGTATCTTGTGTTGGGTGAATCATTGGTGGTATGACATTTGTTGAATGGTCAAGATATAATTTTCTACATCTGATTTGAGGAAGTAATATATCTCAGGTCAGGTTGATATGGATGGTAGTATCTTCATAAATCCATGGACATGAATGTAGAAGGTAAATATGACTAGTTAGATAAATAAATAATAAAGCAATAAAGTATAATGTCATGTGTTTGCATCATTATTTATGAGATATCTAAATACAATGAGATTACACTACACAATGTGTGCTCATTGGTTGGTTGTCATTACTATGACTACTCCTTATCTCTTTAAGTCCCATAATGGGTTGCTATATTCCACTATTAATATGTTAATATTTTTCAATACTATCAAGATATGGTCTAGAGGGTCACACATAATAGTGTATTGAAGAATCTTTCATATTCTAGTGAATAGGTATATAGGACATGGTGGACCCCACCACCGGGGTCTGAGATTTTTCCAAGGATGTACGATCACCAAAGGAATAAATAAATTCATTCGATTCAGGTTAAAAATAATTGACATTGAATTTATTTATTAAATGTATTTACCAGTTATAATGTACATACACAGAAAATATTATATAAACAAATATTAGTTTAAAATATTCAAGGATAATTTAATGTATTTGTGGAATGATGAGTCAAGTTAAATAACTTTGGTTTATAATGTAATATATTTAATATATATTACAGGTATATAATAAAACATAAATAGGATTTATAGCATAGTTTAATTCATTATAATTATTATTTATTAGTTATTTAGTGGATATTAAGTATACAGGGGCCATGAACCCTTTTTTGGGTATTTGAGCATCTACTATTTAAAGGAGAGAGGCTCTCACTAGCGACTATTCATGGGGAGATCTTGTGAGATTTTCTCTCCTATAATTCTTTCTAGAGAGAGAAGCTCTAGATCCAGGTGATTAGACTGATATCTCCTTCATTCATCGTAGGTACGTCGATGCGGTGATCGTTGGAATATTGAAGGTGTTTTTAGATCTCCACACTAGAACTTGAAATTCGATGATCTTTAATCCCATAGTTTTTTGAAGCATGTGTGGACTATCTAGAGGAATTTGACTTTGGATTCATAGAGATTTGATCATGGATACAAGACGATGTTGAGTGTGGCTTCAGATTAATCTAGGTATTTATGGTTTAATATTATTGGGCATGAAAATCTTCATGCAAGGTCCTTAGGATTACATCAGGGTAGCACTTCACTGGAGAAGACTTTATTACATCGATCAATGGTGAATAATTTTAAATACCCATCTTACCTTCTTTTTTTATGCACCTTGGTCACTTCATGGTCTAATATTTATATCAGAAACTCCCAAAATTTTGTATTTGGTCACAAATAAATGTTATTGCAGTCTATAACTTGAACATGATGGGGAATGTACCTCCAAATCTAAGAAATGTGGAACACATCATGTATGCATCAATAACAAGGAGGAAGGTCCAAATAGTACACCATTTTCCCCACTCATTCCATGATCTCAAAGGGTCCCACTAACTATAGTGCTGCCTTATCTTTCTTCCTTATAAATAGGTGGTATAACCGAGGATTCACTCCCAATAATACATAATTTCCCATAATGAACACTAGTGGTAACCTCGTATAGTCGAAATATAGTATTTTTCTGATCTGAGAGGTGATAAAACTATTCTCAATCTGATGCACTCACTCGAATGCCTCCTGACCAAAACCTGGGCCAATAACCACTTACTCACATGCCTCATGCCAATAAACAGTGATCGGCATAGTCTCCCATAAATAATCTAGTAAGGTGTCATCTAAATCAAATTATATTAACTTTTATTGAATGTGAACTCAACCAAGGATATGTGATCATCCCACACTCCATCAGAGTCTGGTACACAAGCTAGGATCATATATTCCAATATACTTGTAGTCTTCTCAGATTTTCCATCAGTCTGAGGATGATACATTGTTCTCAATCTTGGCTAAGTACCTATGGATTTTTGAAATACATTCCAAAATAATGGCATAGAACGTGTGTATCTATCCAAAATAAATCTCAAGGAAACTTTATGTAGGTTTATGATCTCTCAGACATAGATCTTTCCCATCTCCTTCAATAAGTTAGTATCAGATTGGTTCAAAGTGAGAAAACTTTGTTAGTCAATTGACAATCACCTAGGAAATGTCACAACTCCTCAAGCTCTTGGGTAACCTCATCACAAAATCCATCAGGATTCTATCCTACCTAGTGATATAGAAGTCCCCCATCACTTTTTCACTAATGGAATCATTAAAAACCACTCATTAGTATATTAGGGTTTCATATAATCATTCAATGGTGTATCAGAGAAAGGTATGTTAGGGAAACATAACTCTACTGATAAGTCAATTCTAGACGTAGCTCACAAATATAAAGAAACCAATAGTATTAAACAAGGCATAGGATCAAAATTCATGTTCAATATTTCACCTCATATAGTAACGAGTTCCTTATCACCATCTACTGAGTTATAATCCACTGCATAGGTATGACGTGCATCATATCTGTGGACTTGTCTATGAGTTGTATGAGTCCCTACCATATGGGCCTACTCTTGTGGAAACTTATTGGATCCATGATCCATTGACTATTTCTGCCTTGATCCCCTATGGAATCCTATCCTCATTGCTATGGAGTAAAACTGATAAAGATGTCATGTATTTCCACATTGCCATCACTGGTTGTGAGGTGATGGGAAAAAATTATGATAATTTCCAAACTACTCATATTTGAAGAATTACATACCTATTTATTTTACAAGAGGTGTTGTTGAACCCTTTATATTTCTTACATGTGTTCCACCACTAGAGGGTGAAACCTCATCCACCCTCTCCCTTCTTCTATAAGTATCACATAAAGTTCCATTTTAAAATTGGAGGAGTCCTGCAACTCTAACCTCTTCCTGACCTTTCATGTTCATCAGGGTCTTTCGAAGTAACACCGTGAGTCATGATGAATGGGTAGTCATTACTATTTAGTTCATCCAAATTTCCATCAGTTCAGGGAAAATAAATGGATTCAGATTACCTAAGAGGATCTATTCAAAGAAAAGGTTTATGAATATTTTATAAGTAAAACCATCATATCTTCCCAAAAGATTCACCACACCTCAAAAAACATTTTTGGGTCCTAATAGCATGAAATCTACATGTTCCACCTTCCAAATCTCTACTATCTTAATGAGATCAAAAACATCCTAGATGGTGCATATCCAGTATTTTTCATCCTAGGTCTATCAGTGCTCTAAAAGGTTGGAGGATGCAAAAGATGGAAGTATCTAGCATAGTCTCCCATGGTCCTTGGTTAAAGGACTCTCAACTGGAGTGAGCCTACTTCATGTACCACTATAACTGGTGTAAGAACTTTCTCAGGAGAAATTGGGTTAGCTTGAAGTCCCACAAAACGTCTGTGAGGCAATAACTTCTGTAAGAGAAGGAACTTTGTAAATGTATCAAGTCCTAACCATTATATGGGATCACACAAGGTTCTTCCTAAGATTTTACCCACAAACCATGGTATACCTATCCTATCACTAACCCTAGTTGTTATTCCTATAGTTTATACACGGTCATCATATATATACTAACAAATTTCATGCTTATTTCAACTAATTAAATCCAATGATGATATTTCATAACAACATGACAACATAGATATATCATACAAAGAGAAAAAATCCAAAACATTTAGCACAAATCAAAGAATTTATTCAAAAAAATTATAATAAATCACATATCAACATCACATGAATCACCAAATGTGATTTTAATCAACTCTAAAAACAAAACATAAATTCTCATTTTATGGTAATTCAGAGATCCACTCTATAGTTCTAGTCAGGAACTATCATAGTTCCTCTTCCTAAGTCTCAACTATCCTAACTCATATCTACATGTCCAAAATAAAGATAAATAGAATAAACAAGTTAATTAATTCTAGTTCTCAGATACCATTTCATAATATCCCAACCCAAACCACAAGGTATGATTCGAAATGTTTCATGACCTCATGAATGTCTCCTCATGCACAAGAGGTTTCCAAATATCAATGAGGGTCTGATTTCATCATTTTGGATACTATACCCTTAGTATCATTTCATATGATCAATAATAATAAAAAAATATAATAAAAAAATCACAGTAAACATTTCAAAAACTAAATAAATGGAATATCTATTAGATAAATAAATAATATATTGTAAATGAAAGAAGTATATAGAGAAAATAAACAAGATAAACGAAATAAATAAACCATGGGTCATATAGAGTCTATCCCAGTCTTCTAAAATCTTTATACTCTTCTTCTTAGTTGTCCACCACATGGCCCTTTACCTTGGTCAGATCTATCATGAAATCTATTGGCAGATCAAAATGTTTGAGTAGGGTGTGATTACAAGGCTTAGTAGGACACCACCAATGCATCATTAACCTAATGTGTTCAAGTATAATTTTTTTTCCATAATAATGACAATGCATACCAAGAATAAACATACAATACAAAACCAAATGGTCGTGTGCTAAGAAAGTCACGATAAACCCCTCTCTGTACCTGCTTTGGATCCATTCCATAAAACATTGAAACAATCATGGAAATGTATCAACATCAGAGTCAACCTCAAGCTACTCAATAGTCATACAAGTCTTAGACCTCCAATTTATGCAAAACCAGGCCATCATTCCATAGTGCTATGTCTAGGATAGTTTATATATTCTATCATGCCCCACTATTGTCATTTAGGTATGATCACTCTTGATTTTCATGCCCCACTGTCACCACATATGGGTCTAATCACTCCTGATTGTGATACCCCTAGGTTAGGCTACTCTAGGCCATCATGCCCCATCATCCATCTTGGTCCCATAATCAAGTCACATGCAATGTCTGAAAATGATCCCCATCTAGGGATATTGAGCTATGATGGGTCCACTAGTCACTTAGGTACTATGGATGACACAAAAACATAGCATATACCATGAATATAACAAGTAAATGATGACATCATACATAACATGTCATGAGTGGGATTGAATCTATACATAAAAACATTTAAGAAAGTCAATATTTAATAAATAACATCAACATGCATAATCATATGTAAATAAAGCAAGTATAATGGATAAAATTATCCCAAATGGTCTCACAATCTACACACACCTGCATGTTATCAAAAGTAAAGCATGGATATCATTCCATCCACACATAAAACATAACATGGAAATACATGTGTAACAAGATCTTGTGAAGTTAAGGAACTTACAACCTCAAAGTCATCAATGTCAAAGGTGAGCATAAACCACTATGTGTGGTTCAAAATCTTGAGTGAAAACATCAACATTCATGACCACCTCCTTGCAGACCTTATTATCATAGTTGTCAGCACATCAATTCTTGCATTCAAAAAAAGTCACTAGAATGAAAACCAATTATTTTATTTAAAAAATAAATAAAATAATGTATGTGATAATGAGATGATACATTCTATATCCAGGATAAAATTTGAATTGTCATTGTGGTCCAACGCATGCAATTACAGTAATTTCCATAAGAATAATTATCTTTTTATATTTTATTATTAATTACTATTTTATAATTATCTTTTGATAATTTCTCATAAATTATCCATTTATAGTTATCTCTAGATAATTTCTCACAAATTATCCATTTATGATTATCTTTTGATAATTTATCATAAATTAACCTTTTATAATTATCACTTGATGATTTATAACAAATCAACCTTTTATAATTATCTTTTGATAATTTATCATAAATTATCATTTTATAATTATCTATTAATAACTTATCCCAAATTACCCTTTTATAATTATTTCATAATAATTTCTCATAAATTATCCTTTTATAATTATCTCTTGACAATTTATCACAAATTGCCCTTTTATAATTATTTCATGAAAATTCCTCATTAATTATCCTTTTAAAATTATATTTTGATAATTTCTCATAAATTATCCTTTTATAAAATTTTCTTCATAATTTCTCAAAAATTATACTTTAATTATTTAATGATAATTTCTCATAAATTATCATTTTATAATTATCTTTTGATAATTTATTTTTAATTAAATTCTTATAATTATCTCTTGATAGATTATTATAGTTATCCATGACAATTTCTTAATTATCCTCTTATAATTTGAAAACATTGTCACATTATAATTCCATTAAAATTATCTTGGGATAATTTGTAAAATTATTTTATAATATTTTTTCCTTACAATTTATCTTTACACAATTTTATTAAGATAATTTATTTCCATAATTTATCCTTTGATAATTTGACATAATTATCCTTTAATAATTCTTGATAATTATTTTGGATAAGTCACATAATTGTCCTCTAATAATTCAAATAAAATATTGTTCGAAAATTCCAATAAATTATACCTTGATAATTTCTTGTAATTATCTTTGATAATTTCAAGATATTATTTTGTTGATAATTTTGTGAAATTATCATTTGTTAATTGCAATTACCTTTGATAAAAACTAGGGTTACCATTTTATTATCCAACTAATTTTTTTCTATGGTTTTTCAATAATAAGGTTACAAAATATAATAAAAATAATAAAATAATTAATAAAACAAAACACACCTCTTTCTTATTGGGCGTTGCACACTAGGGTAGAAGAGAACACATTTCACATGCCAGAATCGATCTATGGAGGGCTCACCAAACCCATATAGGGAAGTTTTGGGATCACCCAAATTCAATTAAATCAACCAAAATTGGTCCTAAAATTATTCCTCTATCTCAAAACCCCAAAATCATATTAATTTTTACCCCATTTTAAAACACCTGATTTAATTTTCGATTCAAATAAAAATTGATTGAAGAGTGTTTTAATTCACCCCATTAATGGGTTTAAATATGAAAATGATTAAAATGTCATTGAACCAATGTTTTTAGATATTCGGTGCATGATAATGGGGGTCCCTCCATTTGGGGAAGAAGAAGAACCAAATTTTTTTAATTAATTAATTTAATATAATAATATAAATAAATATTAAATAACTTAACATTAAGTGGGATCCAAAAAAATGCTTGATGTGTGAAACTTTTATGTTGTGGTAGGGTTAAACCCATATCCCGGACCTAAAGGTGGTCTCAGATTTCTCATACAATGCACCATTTGGGATATATTCAATTATTTAAAAAAATATAATAAAATTATTAAATAAGTTATCCTCATGTGAGATCTTACCAAACACCCAATGCACACAAATGTCATGTCACACCTAGTGTAAACCTCTCAACTCAAACCTAATGGTGGTATTCTATTTATCATATGATTCATTTTTTAGGATATATTCAATTATTATTTTTAAATCATGCGCACATAATATAATATATTTAATATTTTTATTTTGTCTAGTTGTGTCTATACCGGCCTTAGAATCTTACACTAACTCGTAGCCTGACTCTGAAAATATTCGATATAATGTTACAAGGTGTTAACTCGGATTTTACGCTTAATAAAAACATTGAAATCATATATTATGTGATTTTTAATGAAAAATAAAATTTGGACATAAAAATAACCACAAATGATTATCAACCTGTGTTTTTGTCGTCTTTAAAAATGTAGGATGTCACACGGCCCATACTGCCTTGCATACAGATCTCCGTCAGGATTTTCCACAATAACCCGGATCTCCATCAGGCTACCCGGATTACTATCGAGCTTCTTCATCATTTCCTCTAATCACCATCGGGCTATTTGGATCAAAATCATACTTCTTCATCATTACTCATATCACTGTTGAGATGTCTGGATCATCGTCTGGATTCTTCATCATTGTTTGAATCACCATTCAGCTGTCTGAATCACCATAGGACTTCTTCCTCACTTTATGTATCTCCATCAGGTTGCTCATATCTCTATCAGGATTTTAGGATACTTCTCAGACCACAGTTGGGCATCTTTTTAGATATTATTTTTTTCTTTTTTCTTTTTATATTTTTTAATGTATATTAAAAGTTAGACATATCCAACTTGAGGGGGTGTTTGGGGGATGTTTTTTTCATGTTTCCAAGCGAGTTACACCTATCTTAATGGGGAGTGTCATAGATTATGTTAATTCCATTATCATGTCATACTTTATGTATTATTGATGTTCTAAAGGATCATTTAACTAATGATATGTGAGTTGAATTAGTGATTTCATTTTTACAAATTTTAACTTTAAGAAAATTATCCCTGAAAACTTATTAGAGTTTCTTCCTAAATTTGTTTAGTGAACTTGGATTTAAGAAAATATAGGAAATTAAACAAATCACACAATATTTTCAAGGTTCACCCTCAGTGTGAGAACACACACCCTTGTAATAGCCACTCCTATGAGTCTATAAAAATTCACTATAATGAATAAGTGAATAAAACTATTATCTGAACTCTTATTGGACACCTACTATCTCATGATAAGAAATATTATACTGGATCTAGATGGTTAAAAATATTCTTATAAAAAATTTATCTATAAAAAAAAGTAAATAACTTTGATCAAAATGCCCTACCAGGGGTCTGTCAGGAATCTCAGCCAATATGCCCTTTCTCTGATTTCTCAGTATAGTAAACTCCATCTGGTGTGCATGTATCTAGTTTCTTCTATATGTTAAACCTTTTTCTTAAACTATACATGAAACAAACTTAAATTCTATCTAATTACAAAATGTAGTTCCTTACAAACTTCTGATCAAAAATATATCATATATTCACTCTCTAATAAAACTCAGTCTTGTAATCAGAACTACCTACAATCTGATCTTATGATCGAAGCCTCTATCAATAAACACTTCATCAACACAAAACATTACTTCACTTGAAAACTATGTTCTGACACAAAATCTGATGTGTTTATGCTTTTATGCATGGGTGAAAAATCATAAGTACCACTGTTTTTGCATCTAGATTTATATATACTTCAAAAATAGTAAAGGTAGGAAACATAAAAAGATTTCCCACTCACCCAAATTCATGAATATGAATTTCTTAGATATTTGAAATTGATTTGAAAGATTATCAAATCCTCTCAAATATTCTGGAGTCATCTCAAATCTTCTTTAATTTTACAAAACTCTATAATTCTCAAGCATACTCGAGTAATAACTTTAAAAAGTTCTACCAAACATTATGTCATGAAATTTGTTGACTGGAACTTCACTATTCAAAACTCTTTATATAACTCTCTTCATCTTTACAGTTCTCTTGATTCACTGAAATAAAAAAATTTGATTCAGTATGGTCTTTGATTCTTAGTTCAGAATTGATAACTTTAATTGAATTAAAACTTTATACAACCTATCACAAAACTCTGATCTTTAAAATCTATACAATATGTCTATCCAAAAAATCATCTCCTACCATTATTTATTTCTCTAAACAATTTGAGATGGTTGACTACATTTTTGCAACTTATAAAGACCTAAATTTCCTATTCCATATCTATTGAGTAGAAACATAAATCTTTCTAACATTTTCTTTTTTAGGAAACTATGAACTCTTCTAATTCATTCTTTACAAGTCTTTTAGCAACTCTCTTCAACTGATCAACTTCTATCTGATAAAGACTCTTCAAACATTCAAACATGTCTCTATTCTGAATGGTTTATCCAGTGAACTATGTCTAGAGCTCTATGTATGATTAAAAAGATAATCTCCCACTTTATCTTTACTTAGATATTCAAATCTGATTCCTTGAGTAGCTTTGTGTTTCTTTCACATTTTAACGAGGCTGGAAAAACTCAGCAATAAAAACTTTAGAGATTTTTAGAAATTCTCTTTCCAATGAATTGTGTCTTGTGATTTTGATTTTTTACATATGATTTATATCATCTAGTATAGATATATTACTATATCAGTCTGGTCATTTTTGTCTAATAATAAACTTTTCAATATTGGATCTTCTTATAAAAAATTCTACATTATCATCCTGAATGAAAACTAGCATCTTCCGCTTCTCGTTTTTTTCAAGAACTCAATGATTTTCACAAATACAAAAATTTCTAACAAAAACATTTTTTGACACATATGTACAAAAATTATGTCCAATTAGTAGTAGGGTTATACTTCATTTAACTTAAAAAACTTCAAATTTATCACCCTCTTGTAGTTTCACAATCTGGAGAAATGTGTCTGGAAATCTGAGTCTGGAATGTTCAACATTGTATAGAACATCTTACTTTGTGGCTCTGTCTAATGGATACATTAGAGATGCATCTGAAACTCTACGTTTGATGAAACTAAAACTATAATTTTTAAAAATGATTGGATCATCAAATCATTTCATGATTTTGAGAACTTTGAGATCAGTAAAGAATCATCAGGCTAATTTTTAAAATTTCTACAACTTACTAATATCTAACTTTATAACTTTACAAATTTATTCTTTTTTACAACTCATCAAACTCATTTAATTACTTTCACTTATTTTACAAAAACATTCTTTACAAAAATTTAGTTTTCTAAAAAAATAAAACTCTGTTAAAAAACGTTTTTAAAAAAAATCACAAAGGATCTTCAATATACCTATTTATATTTGTTTCCAACTCTATTTAACAATTTTTTAACTCAACATCTTTCAACACATAGACTTTTTCATAACTCATTTTTCTAACAACTCAAATTTTTAACCTTTACCAAAACATAGTATTTCTCTAAAAATAATGTTTAAAAACCACACCAATGGATAATCTAATGTCTTTGAAAGAACTTCCTCCCTTTTTGACAATAAAATTTGTGGCCATGATAAGATAGACTCCCCTTTAATTCACTTTTCTCTAACTTTTATTTCTATCCCCATGTTTTGATAACCAAAATTCATATTCATTCCTATAAGAAAAATAATTATCTTCCCCTAATAGGGATTTTTTTTAAAAATTCTCCCCTTTGTCAACATTATTCATAGTACAGTGGGGGTAGTTTTTTAATATGTTTAGGAAGTCTTTGATGTAGGTTGAACATAAAGTTGCAGCCTCAACTTGTCAAATATCTCCCTTGGCATGGATTTTTCTGAAAACATCGTCAATATTATACTTATTTGAAATATATTCTATAAAAAAATATATACCAACAACTTTATCTTTTATAAAGTAAAATTTATTATCAATGTGCTTTGATCTTGAGTGTTTCTCATGATTTTTATAAAGATCAATTGCACTCTGATTATCAAAAAGAATCTTCAATGCTGTTGAAACTTCAACTTTAAAATCTTCCAAATGAACTTTCATCCACAAAATTTTAGTAAAATTATATGTAGATGAAAAATATTTTGATTCTAATATGCTAAAAGTTACTGAACTTTTTTTCTTACTATATCAACTCACATAATATTCTCCCAAGATAAATCTTCCTCCTGAAGTTGATTTTCTATAATAATAATATCCAACCCAATCAACATCAGTATAACCATTAAAGTTCATATTAAACATCTTTTTTATATCATACCATATGAATTTATTCCTTTAACATATATTAATTTTATCAATGATATTCTTTCAGATCAATTTGCTATCTGGCACACAAAGTTTCAATATAAACAATATCAGGTATTGAAACTGTTAAATAAATAAGACTTCCTATAAATTATTAAAATTATTTTAGATTCATAATTTTTGCAACATAAACTTTTCTCATATTCATACCAACTTAAATAAGAGTAAAAACATATTTATATAATCCTATACCAAGATGATGTAACAATTTTCTAGGATAACTTTCTTAAGAAAGAAAAATTGTAGTTTTCTTTTTGTTGAAATTTTAAACCCAGGAAGAAAGTTAATTCTACCAACATTGAAATCTAAATATTATTCTTTATTTCCTCAAAAAAATCATTGTAATATTTTTCTTCATCACCAGAAAAAATTATATCATCTACGTCCACAATTACAATCTAGGTGTTGGAGTTAACTTCTTTCATATATAAGCTGCTATCAACATTTCCTTTATAAAAAATTAATGTTCTCAAACAATTATAAAATTTGGAGTACCAATTATGTGGGTCTTGTTTTAACCCAAAAAAGGATTTATTCAATTTAAAAGAATTTTCTTCCATCTTAATCAAGTAAAAACACACAAAGTTGCTCAAACAAACCTCTTTCTAGATGGGAACTGCTTTTTCAGCTTCACCCAAACCCATTTGATCAGCTACCTATATAGAAGAAGAATATTGGGAGACACTAAAATTCAAATCCTTCCTACCTACGTCATGCACGCAATTTGGATCACTATTACTAGTACCTAACACCTCCTCAATTGTCTTTTGAACTTGGTTTAGTGTCATGTGCCTACATGCAGCCATCAGATGACCAAATTTCTTACACAGAGAATAATAATCAACTAATTACTCAGATTAAACTAGTTTTTTATAATATAATTCATCTCCAGCTAATAACCACACATATTAAACATGATTTCGAGAAAAATCTACATCAACAAAAATTCCTGGAGAAATAATGTGAAAAACTACACATATTCTACTATATGAACATAGATAAGGACCCATTAAATTCACTATCAAACAAATGATTGAATGATGTTGAAATTTAAGGGGGATTTTATGAAAACTAACCCAAATCACTATGTTAGATGGGTATCAATGCATGTGTAAATTGGAGGACCTCCTGTACAAGAATAATTAGAGACTATTTCATACATGGGGAATATTAGACCGCACTAAAATCAGATCCCCCTTGTAAGAAAACTAAATCATTACGTGTATGTTATCCAAAAGACCAATTATTTATCACTCTTGAAAGCCCCAAGAATCAAGAAAAAAATCTATAAAAAATGACTAATGGCTGTTGGTGCTTAAATTGAACAACAAGAATCAAATTTAGTTTTGAAGAGGCCTCTGTGAACTTTTATGTCGAGAGTGAGAGCTGTGGGAATCCATTGAAAATATTGGGGACTTTAGGAAAGAATGAAATTTTGGGGAAAAGAGGAAGAATGTTAGGGTTCAAAAATGGAGAGAAGGAGTGAGTTCGGACTATCGTGAAGGATGGTGGAGGTCCCTACCCCTCCGACGGGGGAGGGAATGACACATCTATCATCTTCATCTAGGTCATAGTGGAAGTAGGGGCATAAGATAGAGAGTTCCCCTTGAGTAACTATGAGGTTTTCTATTTTTGATCACTTTCAATTTTATTGGAAGTCTTCAGTTCACCTTCCTTAACATTTCCAATATCCTTTCTTAAAAAATTTATATTTTAAATAACTTTCACTTCATAGGATTCACAAACTTCTATAAATTTTGGTTTTAACATTTTTAACTTCTTCTATTGGGTGAATATCCCGTGAAAGTTCCTTACCTTTTTTATAAAATTTATTAAGATCCTAATTTTTGTATTTTTAATAAACATGTACTTCCAAAAACCTTGAAATATTTCACTGAAGGTTTTTTTAAACAAAATATTTTTAAAAAAAGTAATATTTTATTCTAGCCTTAACAAACTTATTTTTTCACATTTACATTAGTGTTGGTGTATTCTCTAAAAAAATATAAAAACTCTATATCATTCCAACATGATTCTTCTCATTTACACTAAACTTCTATTTTTTCCTTTTTTAACTCCATTTTATTGTAATTATATTTAATTCAATGTTTCTTAAAATATATTTTGAATTGATTTCATGTTTATTTCTTTCCATTGTAATTTCTTAACTATATTATATAAACATTCATTTCTCTCTCTACTTCCCTTATGAAAACTCTGAACATTTCTGTTTCCTATGAATTTATCTTCATAAAAAAAATGTTGGTCATCCAGTTGAAATCATTAATAAATGTGATAAATCACAAATTTTATTTTGTATATTGATATCTTATTATTCCTCATAAATTAAATTGAATAATATCAAGAAGTATGGTAGACTAAATCTCAAATTTCTTATGACTTTAATTGGATATGTTCCCTTTTTGAAAACTTATAAAAACATCGTATTTTATTCTTTTCAATGCCAAAAAATTTTATACTGCAAAAAAATTTAGAAAATTTTTTCATTCCTTTCTACCCAATATTCCCAAGTCTATGATTCCACAATTTTTATTTAGGTATATAACTTAGATAATAGTAGTCACAATGTTTTACTATCTATAAGATATTTCCACTGGTTCTTTCTCCTTTAGTCATAATTTATAAATATTTCACACTTTTAATGATGCAAGAGTTTTTTCTAAAGATCACTTTTTTTCCATTATCAAAATTTTGACTTTCACTATGTAAGTTGTGTTTTAGGCCATTGAAAAATAGAACTTCTTTAGATTCAAACATTTTTTTCTTCATTATTAGTCATTCCAATTCCTTCTTCTTTTAAATAAATATCATTCCCAAAGGTAACTACTCCTCCATCTCAATTTTCAAAATTTCTCAAGATTTTAAAATCTGTCATCATGTGTAAATAACGATAACTATAAAGAATCCATAATTTGTTTCTTTTAGTAGATTTTAAGGCTCTTCCAACAACAAATTCTTTTTCCTCAACTTTCTTCTTTATATCTTCATTTTCTTTTATAGAATAAGAACATTTCCCTAGTAGAGTTGTCATACATTCTTCAACATGGTAGCTAACCTGGTAACATATTCTAGAAGCTTCTATCTAACATTAATTTTTTTCATTGGATTTTTTCTCGCATATTGAGATCTAACTTTTCCAACTTTCTATATTTTAGTAAAGTTACTCATTCAGTCTCCACAATTGATCCCCCTTTTTCATACCTTCTTAAGAGAAGTGAAAAATTTTGCCAACAATTATATGTATTATCCCAATAAATTCTACAACACAAAAAAAATCATCAAATCTTGTTTTTCTATAGAAGTGTAATATTTCTAAAGGTAAATTTTGTTGATGTTCATAACTTCCTTATGCAATAACATTCTATGAGCATTAAATATCTTTTTGGAAAAGTAAATTTTCAACTTTTGGGAATGTTATATATTTTTCACAACCCTTCTCAAACCAATATTTCACATTTATTTTATTAACACTTGAAATGTTAGAAAAGATAGATAAGGATTTATTCTTAAAAGGTATAGAATTCACCAGATTCTTGGAATGATATTTTTATTAAGATTTAGAAGATTCAAATTTACTTTTGAAACCTTGAAAAAAATTATTCAACCTTATCAAGGTACTTTAAACATCAATGAGTTTTGATTGACTTTTCTTAACTTAATCTCCCTTATCTACCAACTTCTTATTGAGGTCCTCTGCCATCTTTCTATGTACAACTATTCTTAGTTTTTAGCCTATGTTATCTTGGATTTCCTTTTCTTCCTTCTGGGAAATGTTTTTCCTTACTTCTATTATTTTTCCACTAACTTTCTTCAACATTATGATTTATTTTTGGAGTGTTCTATTTTCTGAAGAAATAAAACATGTTCTAATCCGAGTTGATACACTCTATAAGATTCATCGCCTCCTTATTTTTTAATGTTCAACAAATCTTATTTTTTCTCATATTTAAAAAAGAAGGTTATGATTATCGATGAAATTTCATATTCTAATTAATAAATCTCATATAAGTTTGATTTGACTTTCTTACTTAGAATACTTCTTCTATTTTAAGTGATATAATTCTTTCCACTAGTGTACTTACTTTATTCCTTGAAAGATTTATCAATATTCTTCCACTGAGGTTTTTCTTCAAAATTATCTTCAAATTTACTAAATTTCGTTTTGGGGAAATTCATAGAAAAATTCATGATTCCACCATACTCAACACATTTGAGAGTAATTTTTCCTTCATACTTTCCTCTTCCTCTTTGATAATTTTTAAAGATAAGAGACATGATTTTTTGATAATCTCATCACCCCCCTTATCTTCATAATCATAGGGATCAACATCTTCAGCATCAAGAATTTTCATCTTTCTCATAGCTTCAAATTCAATTTATCTTTGATATAATTTTTGAATACTGGAGATTTAATCATTTCATAGGCAATATTAAAGTTATAAAATTCATCCATATATAACCCTTTTTTATCTTCAAAATTAGATATTTTTTAATCAAACATGTTTGTAAAGTTTCTCAGGAGTTTCTTAACAATTTTAGAATCCTCCAAGACATCTCTAAAAGACCTGATTTTTCAATCAACTTCATTAACTCTGGTGAAATAACCATCAATAGTTTCTTTATCTCTCATTACTATGTCTTCAAACATTATATGAAATATTTTTAACTTTAATTCCTTCACATTAGTATTTACTTTAAAAATTATTTCAAGATTGTCCCATATTTTATTTAGGATTGAAAACAAACATTTTTATTGATTTTGAAATGAAACACAAGATACAAAAGAAATCACAAGGGTTGAAAAAAGTTCTATCCCAGAGCATCATTAATAAAAAAACTCCATCCCCTCACTATGAAATGATCCTATGATAAGAAAATATGACATACTTTGATTTGGTGATGCCATGGATGCCAAGAAATTTACCACCCGATTCCCCTCCCACCATGTGTGGGTGATGTCAATGTGATTGACCAGAACCTATTTGCACTTCTTGATTAAATATACATTATTCTACTGAACCCGGCATATACCTACTAGTACTTTGAAGAGAATTAAATAATCTTTTTCCACCACATTAAGCATGATGCATCGCTTCCTGCACATCTCTAAACCCAGGAGCATAGCCTGCGCTTCAGCCTGTAAAACATCACCCCTACCATAGAAGGTGGAGAACACTACTACAATATACCCTTCATAGTTCATGATGATTCCTCTTACTTGAATCTCCCACCCAAATAAAAAATCCATCTGTGTTGAGCTTCATCCTAAGGTGAAGAGGTTGCCAACAGACCCAATTCCCCCGACCCAGCTCCCTACTCTGATTGGAAAGAAAACGGCTCAAGACGATGGCTTTAACCGACGGTGCATCATGGAAGTTAGAACATAACCAGACCAAATCCTGATATTAGTTATTTATTTTAAATATAATTTTATCCTGATAACCTCATATTATTTTGTGTCATGCATCATTTCTAGTTTTCAAGATGGTCTAGCATCCTGCCAATATGATAACAGCCTTCGCCTTCTTCTCAGGACCATGATCACCCACACCTTGAAACCATTCACTAAAGAAGGTGTCCTGAATCCTTCCCTAACTATTCCATCCAGTGAAAACACCAAATACCTTCCAAATCCATCTATCCCATTCACTATCAAAAAATAGATACCCCACTTTTTTTGGATTGGGATGGCGGCAACACTAGCACCTGGAGGCAATGTTGATGCCCATGTGATGAATGTTTTCGTTAGTGGGAAAATATCAGTTCCTCACCCACCACAACAAGAAGTAAAATTTGGAGGGAACCTCCTTGCACCACATGGTCACCCCCATAGATCATCCTCGATAACATCCCTCCTCACATGAGAAAATTCCTTTAATTAAAAATCTCCCGAAGGGTATCTTGTAAAATTGAGGTTATTAGGTTATTCATTAGTAACAATGTTATTGAAAATAGCTCGTTGATTTTCATCAAAAATGGCCGGAATAAAACTGGGGTTTCTGATAGCCTCTTGAAATGAAATAGTCAGTGTGGGGAATCCGGGGAACCACAACCTTCCAGCCCCCAAATCTTGAAGCCATATGTTGATGTTACAACTTCCCACCATCCACCTAGAGTGCTTATGCTAGAACTCTATACCATAGTGTCTTTATGGTTTTGAGACACATCACCTTTAAATATACATTTTATGAAATATACATAATAATGAAATTTGTATCTTTTCTATTAACTTTAATGTTTCTCTTGTTCGTAAAAGTCATAGAAGCATATTTTTCAAATGGGTGGAAACCCAATTATAGCAGCATCAATAACTTCCAGGAAAAGTGACAGAATATGATAAATCATTATATTTTTTCAAACATGATATTTTTTTTCTGTTGAAGGTATGAATATCTTCACTTTTAATAGAATTGTGATTTTCCATGATAAGGATATAATAGGGGAACCTTCCCTCTGACACAACTTAAAAGTCCTAACGATCATTGAATCACTGAGAAGGGGGGATCATTTATTGTCTTTTTAAAAGTTTATACTTTAAGAAACATAACCTCTTAAACCTATTACAGTTTATTCTATATCAATTTTAGTAAACATAAATTCATGAAAATGTAGTAAGGTAAAAAAATAACAAAATATTTTCAATATTCAGTCACAATGTGAGAACCTACATCATTATCATAATCACTCTCATTGGTCTATGGGAATTAACTATAATGAAGAAGTGAATAAAAAAATTTTGTCAACACCAATGGACACCATCTATCTCCATATAGGAAATGTTATACAAACTACTATTAGTTAACATATTTTTATAATAAAAATTTGAGGCACAAAAAAAGTAAATAACTTTGATCAAAATGCTCCATAGGGGGTCTATCCATAATTTTAGTCTAATCTTCCCTTTTCCCTATTGCTTCATCTGGTAAACTCCATCAAATGTTACTGTATCCAATGGTTTTCATTAATTTCACATTTTTTAAAATGGTTCTTAGAACTAAATTTTGCCCTGTCAGATTGGAAAACTCAGTGAATTGAAAACTTCTACTCAAAACTCTATCTGATCTTCACTATATAATAATACTTTATCTAGTAATATGAAATATCTACAGACTGATCCTCTGATTGAATCCTCTATCCAAAAACTATTATTCAACAAGAAACACAAATTATTTTGGAAACACAGTTCTGAAAAAAAATTCAACATTTCAGCTTTTATGAATGGGTGAACAGTCATAAGTACCATTGTATTTTTCATCTATATTTATAGGTGATCCAAATATAATAATGGCAGGAAATTGAAAAAGTTTTTCTGCTCACCCAAATTCACAAATCTGAATTTCTTGGATATTTTAACTTCATTTGATCACTTATCAAATCATTCCAATGCTTCTAGTGTCTTCTTGAATCTTATTGAATTTTCCAGAACTTTGGAATTTTCAACCTTATCAGAGTAAGAAATTTACAATGTTTTTCCAAATTTTTTTCTAAAAAATGATTTTCTGGAACTTTTTTTTTGGAATCTATTCCTGGAACTCTCTCACCTTTTTGTTCTTTTGACCCACTAAAATAAAAACCTTGATATAAAATTGTATTTTTTTTTCTTAAATTAGACTCAGTAACTTCTCAAGAATTATAAATTTATATATTCTGTCATAAAAATGTGATCTTTAAACTTCAAACAATATTTCTGTTAGGAAACTCATCTCCTTCCTCTGAACATTACTCTAAAAAACAATATATGATTTACTACATTGTTAAAAATTCTAAAGAAGTTAGGTTAATGTTTCATCTATATCCAGTAAAAACATAAATCATTTTAGCATTTTCTTTGTTTAAAAACATTGAAATATTTTACTTATTTCTTCACAAGTATTTTAGTGACTCTCTTTAAAAAAACAACTTCTATGTGATGAAGCAATTTCAAACATTCCCACACATATCTATCTAGAAAGGTTTATATAGTGGACCATGTTCGGTGATTTGTGTCTAATTATACAGATCACCCCCTTTTTATTTTCTCATATATTCAAATCTAATTCTTTGAGTAAATTTTTATTTCATTCTGATTTTAACAAGACTAAAAAAAACTAATAAAAAACTTCAGATATTCTTAAAAATTGTTTATCAAATGCACTATGTCACATGAGTCCTATTTGTTCCATCTAATTTCCATTTTCTAGTTTGGTCAGTACATTACATCAATCTGATCTTGTTTTTCTAATAAGAAACATTCCAACATTGAATATTCTTAAAAAAACTTCTTTCTCATCAACCTAATTAAAAACCTGCATCATTTCCTTATCATTTTTTTTAAAAACTTAGTGATTTTTATAAACTCTAACTTTATATTAAAAACTTTGTACAAAACTTCTGTCTAGAACATTTGTTTGATCCATAGTAGGGTTGTACTTTATTAAAATTCAGAAACTTTAAACTTCAATCTCTCTTGTTGTTTCTCATTCTAGAAAACTGTGTCTGAAAATCTGAGTTTGTAACTTTCAATATCTTATAGAACATCTTACCATGTGGATCTGTCTAGTGGTTACCTTAGAGTTACATCTAAAACTCTCTTTCTAAAAAAACTTCAACTCTCCCTTATTTAAAAATCTCAGATCATGAAATCATTTCATGATGCTATGAAATTTGAGATCATAAAACCATCATCTAACTAATTTTGGTAAGTTGAAAAGAAAGGTTCACCTAACATTTAGTATTTTAAGTCTCACTATTTCAGGTTTGTTACACTCTCCCCCTTTAAAGAATAATTCCCTTGTTGTGGACCCTAAAAACTCAAACCCATGTAGTATCTTTGAATATTAGTTTGGGAATTGGATCTGATGCCATTTCTCACAACCCAGCCTCTCTAGGCCAGGAACCCAGTCAACTAAACACATTAGTCTTATATAATAGCTTGGTTGCCTTCCCAACACACCACATTTCATTACCTATAAGGGTTACTTATCTGACTAATTATTGTCCCTATATTCCAACACATGTTCTTTTAGTGTGATTTCTTCCCACTCACAATATACATCTGGGTTAATTTATTCTTTTACAGAAGTTAAATCTTGGAAGTTAAGGTAGTAGAAGTGAATTTATGTATCCATGAAAAAACCGAAGTAAATTATTAAAATAACGGAAGAAAATAATATGTGATGGTTAAAGAGTTTTCTTTAGGAATTCATATTTAATTAGGAGTATGGGTTTCATTGTGATAACCAAAGTGCTTTGGACATAAGCAAGAAATTCATGCATCTTTATTGAATGAAACACATTAATATTCATTGTCATTAGATACATGAGGTAATGGATCAACAACTTTTGAGACTTGAGAAGATCCACATGAACCAAAACCTAGAATATATGATGAAAAAGGTGGTGACTCAGGTTATGTTGGGCCTTTATAGATGTTTAAGAAAATTTCAAATGGAGGGTAAGATTTAAATTAGTCTAACAGCCTTTTTTGGGTTAGTGTAGCTACTCTACCAAATAAAAACACAAACCATGGTTATTTCATGTTAAGAAAATACTATTTTGGGTATCATAGGAGAATTCCGAGCTTAAGTGTATGAAGTTAGATTTAGGTAAGAGTTTTTTCAAAGTTTCATACCTCCCACAAAGTCTATTTAAGGAAGCTAAGGGATCCACTTTAGAGCAATAATCATCTAAGCCAGTGAGCTCTTGTATCTAGTAAGAGAGCCTTTAGAGATATAAGAGAGACAATGAGTGGTGTATAGAGAGTAAGATTTGTAAAAACATTGTTTGTTCTTAAGAAATAAATCCTCATTTTCCTTCCCATTTACATTCTTAAGTTTTCCATTAAAATAAAAACTAACGGTAGATCGTGAACTATTTTATATGAATAGTTACCTTAGGAAACCAACCAAATTGACTATAAGAGATGATTTTTTATAAGAGAATAATAAAAAATAAAACTTTTTCTTTTTCTTGGTGATACTTATCCCAAATTTATTGGAAATTTAATGTCACAAATGTTCATTACCCATTTAAATGAAGTGAAAAAATCACACTCCCAACATCACACAAAGATGCCTGATTAAAAATGTTGGAAGAAGGAATGATCTTACCAATCACAACAATTACAAGTAAAAATATAGGCCAAAGATAAAAATAGGAAACTAATGGAACACAAATATTTTTTGTCCTTAAAATATTCAAACAATAAGAATATAATACCAAATCCAATATAGTCAAAGTTTCAACTACTGATGCCTCAAGAGAATATAGATACCAGTAATGTAGACAAAGTATATTTTCCGCATCCACTTGATCCACCCAAATGCACAGTATTAGATTCCTTCTTTTACCTTATTCTATAAAAATACTCAAAATCACAAATATTAGTAATGACACAAGTCCTCCAAATATAAAGATCAAATTCTGATTACAAAGAAAATCATCAGCCATAAATTTTTTAGTAGTGATATTCCCATTGATTAAGTGTTCCATGAGAATACGAGAAATGATGATTCTAGTAATAGAAAGCATGATGTTACCCATTTTTTTAAAATTTACCCCACTAAATTTCAAGGGAAGACTAGAAATTATGATTCTAGTAGCACCTTTCATGATGTTATAAAATTATTTAAAACTACCATATTTTATCAAATATATCATGAATCCATTATCATGATTGAGAAAGAGGGTTGATTAAGCACCCCCACAAACCCAATTAGCCCCTCCTATAAAAAAATACCATAAAATATATTCTCTGAAATTTTATTTTATAATCCTCAGGTACTCCAAAAATGGTGAAAACCAAAAATGGAAGACAACTGTAATTGTTTATAAGTGAAATAGACAATATAAACATTAATAAAATTCCAAAAAATGAATGGATTTTATTCAATAAAAACATTAATAAAACAGTAAATAATAATAACCTAATAGTACAATTGGGTAGCAACTTTTCAGTTATAAGTGTAAGATACAACATAAACATTAATAAAATTTCAATTAGTGTATTACTTTTCTTCAATAAAAACATCAAGAAAATTTTATAGTTCCTATGTTTTTAATCTCAAAATTATCACACTTTAAACCTCATTAATCAGTGAAAATTTGATAATTCATCCTCACTAATCCAATTGAATTTTACATAAATATCATAATTTCAATGTGTGTAATCCTAGTTACCCTCATTTAGATGTTTCTAATGGATAGTGAATAACTTACGTCATGATTTTAAATATTAAGGATGGATATAAGAAACTTAAAATTATATATGGTGTACACAGGCATGGGATGAAGTATATGGGAATGATTCGGGAGGACAAAAGCATTCCCAAAGAAGCCAAGAAACTCTATGTAATTCCTAAACATGACATTTAGTATCACAAGGCTAGTCAATACATGTGTAAATGAGGACACACCCATGTTTCTAGGTGAGGACACAAGATTTTTGACTCTATATATATGTTGTATACTTTTCTATATGGTTTTCACCTTGTGTATATCCTTCATTGGGATTCAGATTTTGGCCTGCAAGTATCTTGTCCTGAGTAGTTCTCCACATAGAATGTGATGGTGGTCTTCATTTTGGCATCAGAGATACAACAAAATGTGTTATGAGAAGAAAACTTATTTAAGTGAAACTTATCCAGTGACAACAATAAAGTGTGACCATCATAGTGTTTCTAGGGTTGGTATCCTCCTATTGCACTAGGGTGTGGGTCCCCTATACTCTTCACATAGGTAGAGTTGGTACACCCATAATACTACTGAGGGAGCAGGTACTATATCTACAGAGTTACACCCCCCATCTTAGATATAGTTCTCCCTCAACTATGGAGCATAGTGGTAAGGTGAGGACCCTCCACATAGGATTCTTTTGTGGCTAGGAGTTGTTTTGGGAATCATAGATGGACCTTTGGAGCTTCAGGCCAACTCATTGTTCTTAACTACGCTATGGAGATATAAATCCCCTTTCTCTCTATCTCTTTGATTTTTTTATGAGCATATATTTTGGTTTTCATTTCCCTCTTGATTACGGGTTGAACTAATTGTTGTATCTTTTTATTTCTTATTTACTAGTTTTTGAAGCTTCCAGCTAGTTTTTTATATACTCACCCTAGCTAGGGCTTCACCCAAACATGTTCTGTCTTCTGAAGACAATGTGCAAATGGGTGATGATATTGGTTAAATAGGTTTTAGAGGAGCATAGTTATACCAATCATATTTTACCATGTTCAATGGTCAGCCTTGGATATTGTGAGTTAGGTTCTCTTCAATATCCCTTTTACCTGTTGTTTTCAGGTTGAGAACCTTTTTTGGGTGTGTAATTTTTCCCTTTATAATTTTTATACTATGATATTGTACTTTGATGTTTTAATAAAGGTTGGTGTATGTATGGTTTACACTCTAGATGTTTAGTCTTTTATTATATCTCTGCACTATTTCATGGAACATGATATGCGCGTGCATATAGGTTCTTAAACTAAGGTGTCCCATTTCATCTCTGCCTACTCGATGCTTGTTTCCATCCCCTAGCTTATTAGAGGTTGGTATTGGGGTGTCTTACTTGGTTTACTATCAATTAGGCGGGCCCCTATGGGTTGGTTCATGACATAGTGGTATCAAAGGTGGTCTTTTCCCTAAGTCAGTGTTTAGAAATTGGCCTTGTTGCAAGGATTGATTTGGAAACATTGGGAAATGGTGTCAGAGTATCTTAGGTGTGACTTTAAGGATATAAAACCTAGTGTTGGTGTGACTATTGATATATCCATACATCAAGAATATAACTACCAACTTATCTACTCAGTGTACCAAGACATTTACAAGAAACAAATAGTACATGCATCATATAGGATTGAGTCTTTTGGCTTTCTTGTCTTTTTTTAAGTTAGCACCACATATATGATTATCTAAATATGGTATGTATTGATAAATTTTAGGATGTATTCATGATAACAACCATATAGGATAATGATATAGGATTTTGATTATGATTAGTTTAGTGACGAGACCTCAGTTTACGGTCCCACTCATGAGGTATTTCCTTTAGGCAGTCATAGAGCATTATTGTCATCTTTTGAGAAGTTGATAGTTCTAGAATGCCAAGATGATTTTACACATAATATTAACATGTTAATAAAATTATAGTGGCGGAGACTATTGAGATTTCATGGTAATTAAGACCCTTAGGAAGTGGATTATTGGACTAAGGAGGTTATTTGGGTCTTCAGGTTTGTTTAGATCTCGACTGATCATATGGTTACTTTTGGACCCAAACTTCTTCATGGGGAAGCAAGGTGATGGTGGAGTCTAATTACCTCAACCCATGATGAAAAGATACTCACATGGTTAGACTTATAGTAGTTGTTCCATGATAGGTATTAGATTTTAAGATTTACATCTATGTGGATTCAACTGCTTCTCGAGCTGCAGTAGGGTGATATATCAGTTGTTGAGTACACCATGAGGTTTATCGACCTCATCTGTCACTCCCTCAATATGGTGTGATATGGATAATTTAATTTTTATAAGTTTTATCGGGGAATCTATAGAGACATCTATACTAGCATGTTCTCATTGTTAATTATAACTTATGATGGGGTCTAGGAGTGAGATTTGGTTACATAGTGAATCCTAGCAGAGGGATGTCCAACGACAGGGGATGACAGTGGACAACATGGGTCTAAGTCATCTATAGCAGATAATATGGGTTGTTTATTAGGATCTCGTCATAGGATACCTCCCCATTCTTATATTAAGACATGTATATCTATAGTGTAGGGTTCATGCAGGGGATCTAGTCATCTATGAGAGGGGGAATGCTATGCTTGGGATGGGTGAGGTCGTATGGCTTGATAATACCTAACCCGACATGCTAAGGAGGGTAGGCAGACAATGGATATACTACCATGGTATAGGTACCACCATGATCATAAATCTCTTAGTCATGGTCAGGGTGGATCCTAGGGAGGCCATGATGAAATAATATTAGGTGGAGCTATATAGGGAGGAGATGCTAGAAGAGGAAATTCAAAAAGCTATTTCCACTACCACTACCCAATGGGCTATTATGGACTTAGAGGGCTACTGGTCGTAGCTACAAGCAGTTTCAGGCTATGGAGGGATATGACCATTCTATTCATGAGAAGGTTGTAGGTATGATATGTATCTTTCCTTCTTCTTCTTTATAACATTTAGAAATAGGAACAAGTCATTCCTTTATCTCCAAATCCCTCATGTTAGATCTATATATTCTAGTTGATTATTTATCCCATCAACTATGGACAGATGTTCTTATAGGGAGAGATTATTTTATATCACAAATTTGTATGTAGTGAGATTTAAAAAATGAAGGGGATAGTTTCTCATGGGACGTTTTGGTCATTACAATGAAGCCTTATGACTTCATCTTGGATATGGATTGGTTTTCCATGGTGTGTGGCCAAATATAAAATCATCATAGGAGATTTATATTTCTCCATATAGATGAGATGAGATTATGCTTCTTGGGATAGAGAGATTTTTAACTGATTAGGTAGGGATTCTGAGTAGGAAATTTTAATCTTTCACCCATCAAGGGACAGTTTTATCCCTTCATATAGTTGTATCTTAAAGAATTTGAATTCTAGTAGTAGTAGAGTATTATATATATGTATTCCCTAAAGAAGTATCAGGACTAACTATGAGGTGAGATATTGACTTATTCATTGAATTTAACCATGATACCATAATGATATCTTCTATAGAATATCAAATAACCCCTAAAAATCTTTGAGAGATGAGGTTATAGTTGGAAGACCTTTGATGTAAAGGTTTTATCATTATCAATGTGTCCTCCTAGGAGGCTTGAATATTGTTCATGAAAAATATGGATGATATTCTAAGGATTTTCATTAATTGTTATCTCAATAATTAGTTAATTATAAATAAAAATTACCCCTTAAATAGAATCAATGACATTTTTGACTAGTTTAAAGGTCTGAGTTGGTTATCCAAGATTGATCTCAAGTATTTCTACTATCAGTTGAGGATTCATGAAGATGATATTCTCATGACCATGTTCCAATGTCGCTACAGAAACTATGAGTTCCGGGTGATGTGTTTCGATGTGACTAATGTTCCCATTGTGTTTATGGCTCTCATAAACCAAATATTTCATCCATACTTGGAATGATCCATAGTTTTCTTCATTGATGACATTCTCATATACTCTACATCATAGGAGGAGCTTTCAGAGAATTTGAGTTTGGTCCTAGACTTACTCTTGGAGCACCAACTTTATGCTAACCTCTCAAACTTTTATTTTTCGATCTACAATTTTCGTGTTCTTAGGAATTTCATCTCTGAAATTGGTTTAGTTTTAGATTCGGTGAAGGTTGATGTTGTACATTCTTGGGATCCTAATTATATCATGTTAGAGGTGTGGAGTTTTCTTGGTTTGGTGGCGTAATACTAAAGTCTCATGGCATAATTTTCTAGAGTAGAACCCCATTTGACCACCATGACATGGAAAGGGAAGTTGTTTACCTATTCTAATCAGTGTCATAGAGACTTTGAGGAGTTGAGGTTGAGGTTGACTAGTGGTCTTATTTTGAGACTACTAGAGGAGGGTATTGAGTATGTGGTGGTTTGATATACCTCTAAATCTAGGCATGGTTGCATGTTGATGAAAATATGATAAGTGTACACTTATGGGTCAAGGAAATTTAGACCCCATGAGTATAATTATGTGACTCATGAATTAGAGTTAGTAGTAATGACAGTTACTCTGAATATGTGGATTCATTATCTTTTGGGTGTGATTTTTATTGTTTATTCAGACCATTAGAGTCTTAGGTATATCTTTACTTTGAGAGATCTAAACCTGAGATAAAGTCATTTATTAGAGTTACAATGATACTATGACTTAGAGATAGCCTATACTCCTAGTAAAGTAAATATGGTGGATGATACCTTTTGTAGGAAGGCCCATTCTTTCTTAATGAAGGGAGTGTTAGATCAATTAGATTCATTAGAGATGACCCTTGGGAAAGATAGGGGTACAACTTATCTTTAGGAGATGGTGGTGACTCCCCCACTTCACTAACATGTGATTATGGACCATATGGGATATAACAACTCTGAGGTTCCATGTGACCATATATCCTCAAGATATACATGAGTTAGATATTCTCTATGGGGGGCACATCAGCTTTTTACTGGGATGGATAGTGGTGCAGGTTATGTTGCATGAGGAGGTGTTGAGGGAGTTTCATACCTCCCCCTTAGATTTACACAATGGTGTAGAAAAGATGTAAAATGACCTTCAGTGGGAGATTTTGTAGGATAACATGAGGTGGAGTGTAATTTCCCCCATCAAAAACTCTCTCACGTGGCCAAATCGGGTTGGTTACTAGTCCTAAAGCACCCCTCCCCTTATACTAGAGGTTTATGACTAGTAGTAGGGGTATAAAGAACATAATGAGGAGACTATACCCCCATGTAATTGATTTTTAATAATAGTGGAATAAATATCAGTGTAATAGAAAAAGAGGAAACAATGTAATAATAGAAGATAAAAAAATAGTGAAGGCTACTGAAAAAACCAATAATATGAAAAATAATTTTATGGCGGTCTGGAATGTGGCAAAGTTCCAAGATGAAAGTAAAATAGATAAATGAAAAAAAAACTCAAAGAAGACACCAAAGACCCTAGTCCTAATCCACATTTCATTCCTATCATTAAGCTCCAATCCATCCAGTAAGCAACAATCAATAATAAGGGTCATTCTATTGTCCAAACTTGCATCTATGTAATCTTATAGGGTACCAAACAATGGTTTGAATACATTGTGAGTAAAACTTAGTAGGTTGAAACCACTATGTCTAAACAAAATCATTTTATTAGTAAGTGCATGCAATAATGTGATAAACCGGATCCTTAATTAATCGATTAATATAATATAACAATTAACCTTCTTCGACACCATGCCAGAATAACTCTAAACATGTAGCATCACCATAAAAACTATAACCACAAGTCCATGTCATAGGAAAATAATCCTGGAAATCCCTATGTATAAGAATTTCGACATAACTAGTCGAATACCTTTATATAATAATTTCAGCATAACTAGGTCATGCCCTTTATAAAAGAAGTTGAATATAACCTGGAAACACCATCTATAATATCATTTTATCATAACTAGGAAAAGACCTCTATATAAAAAATTTAACATAACATACAACACAATTTATAATGGAAATAATAACACAAAATAACATCATAATCCACAAAGGTCAATTTAGCCAATTACTCTTTATCTTTTAATCACCCTTTCATTCATAGATTTATATCTAAAATTTTTATCATGCTAGTGTATACCCCCATCTCATATCAAAGAATCTAAAGTAATTTCAATAAATAATTAATCCATTTTCCAAAGTGATCTTATCATAAGAAATCACCAAAGGTATCATGTTATGCTAATTCATGTTTCAAGACAACATTAAAGGGTGGGATCACCCTACGGGTGGCTGAAAGTCAGGTCTCAACACTATTGAATCCAAATGGATCCAAGTGTTTTTTTTTAAACTCATTATTATAATCACCCATTATACCATTAGTTAATGTGCACATTTTTTTGGTCTGATAACATAGTATTGCACACACTTAAAGAAATATTAATAGACCATAGGTGTTACAACCTAGATTTTCGTGAAGGTATGGATCATTTTTTCTATTCTATTTCATTTTTTTTCTCTTGTTAAATGTACCATATCGCCTAAGTAAGGTTTCAGGAGCATCTGGGGATTGTTCGGAACCTAGATTTCTATAAAATGAAGAAACAAAATGTGATGCATGGTTAGCGCATGATTAGTGCTAACCGTGTGACTCAACCATGAATGGTACCCAGTGCATAGAGGAGGTTGCATGGATTTTCTACAACCATGCCAGACATGGTGAAAAACCATGAATAATGTATCAGACATGATACAATGGATTTTCACACGGGCTACACATAACTTGTCAAACTATGCACCTAGCCTGTGTGAGGGAGCTTCCTGGATAATGGATGGAGCATAGTTGACACAAGTTTGGCGCACGATTTAGATATCCATATAACCAAACCGTGTGACCCCATTTTTAAGGTTGATTTTATTTTTTCGACCCTGATATTTTTTTAAACCTTATCATATTTTATTTCTTCTCCTTCAATGGAAGGAACACCCATTCTCCTACCATTAAGAGCCCTCCCTTCTTCTCACTTATGGATCTTGGTAAATCTTAAATCCATACTCTATTTTTATAGCCAACATAAGAATTAGATCCATAGTGGTATTCACCCTAATCTTCCTACTTCCAATCATCATTTATATTAACATTTCCTGTTCTATTTTGGTGTGATCTTATATGCCCCATTTTTAGGTCATTGGAACATTTTTCAGTTTTATTCCATTATTTTTCAAATAAAAGGTGGATGCCTAATGAGTGGTCATCTAGGAGCCTAAGGTAGTTGGCCTAACAATTTTTTTCTAAAACTTTAGATGTTTTAATTGTATTTTTTCAATGTTTTGCATGCCATACATTTCCGCACATTTACCTATTATGTGTTTTACCATCTATTTATTTACACTATGTTATGATACTCCCTTAGAACCATGTCGAATAATTACAGGATGTTGACCTCTTCGATTTCCACCCCTTTTCATGTGTTAAATGGAATTTCTATCCTTTATATAAATTCTTAATTGACAACAAACCCTTCTAAGTGTTTGTATTGACCCAAAAATAAAATTTCCTTGATTTATTAATTAAAGGACTTAATTAAATTGATTAAAAGTGGGTGTAAAGGCCACACCACGTATTATATATTTATGAATGTGGATTATATTAATTTTAACCCTTGGTTAAATTCTGTTAAATGATTGTAATTTTTTAGGTCTTAACCCTCACTACTATTTTTATTAGTATTCCATGGTTATTGGCTATTGAAAAATGGTTAAGGGTTTTGTTGATCATAGTGTTTCATGTTATCTTTTATTGGGTGTTGGGAATGATGTCTCACATTGTTTACTTTTATCTGGAAAATGGGAATGGCGCTCCGCGTTACTTTTCAGAGGGTTTTGGGAAAGATGACACACCCCGCTATCTCGAGCAATGAGAAATATGTCTTTTATTCATATTAGATTCATGGAGTGTATCCTTATTGGATTATATATATCATTATAAAAGTTATAGATGCTCGAGTTATGCCATGTATAACGCCCTATACTTTAAATAAATTGATATTAATTCAAAGTTGAAAAATATTCATTACAAAATATTATAAATCCACAAAAGGACCATATAGGTATAGTGTATTTATAATCTGGGAAACATAAACAACTGGTTCATAAGACATATTCATTGTCTCCCACATATATCGTCAAAACTAGACACCTTTTTGACATATCTTACTTATACCCTTCTTCATGACTTGGGTAAAAGAAACATATAAAAGGGTGATCTCAGATGCTTAGTAGAGGTAAAAAAAGTGAGATATTAATCATATCATAATCATAATACAAAATAACATAACATTTCAAAATCGTATCTTGCATATGAAAGATCATGATATCATGCCATGGGATAAATCATGAAAGTTCATAAGAATCAATGAATATAATCCCAAAATTCATAAAATTAGACATGAGATTTTTTTCATACACATAATCATAGATAATCATTTCATATTATTCATGGATCATTACCAATACCATTATAGCAGACAAATTATATCACTGAATCTGGTTTACTTGTCGTTCCATCTTGTATTACTAAATCAGATTTACTTTCCATTCCAGCCCAGTATATATCATGATATATAAATCTTTACCCAATTAATTGGATGGATATATATGTCCCACTCATCTCATAATTAAATTATTCTTATGTGTACCACAAAAAGATAAATCATTTATCATAGCATAACCCAAGGAATAAAATGAGTTTCTTAAACATCATTCCATCATAAAATAATCCATGTCAAACAAATGTATTTAATAAATATAATTACATGATAAACATAATTAAATCATAGTAATAATAGGTATAGAAACATAACTCTATTTAAATAACTTCATCTTAGAAGGAAAATAGTTTTTATATAACACATGAAATTAATTCTTGAGGAAAATATCATTTCTTCTTCAAGAACATATTCTTTTCTCAAAATGCCATGTAATTTTAAAAGAAAAGAATTTATTTTAAAATAAAATTGAAAACTTATAAGGTAAGATTCTCTGAAATAAGCGTCAGGAAAGCATAAAAATTCATTCCTGTCATATAAGTAAAAAAACATTATCCTTATACTTTTACCATAAATGTCAAAAGGTACCTCGTACCGAAAAGGAAAAAATATTCCTTTCATGTCATTTAATAAAACTCCACCAATGGGTAAAATTTACTTAAAAATGTAGAAGAATAATATTACATGTTTAGGAAACATGGATGTGTATGATAAATATACCCCAGTAAATACTTACGTATGGACAATCTCAGATAATAATGAGATTTCGGAATTATTCCTTACCTTATATCTGATATCCTTTGTATGTATCCAAAACTCATATATAAGGATTTAAATAATGTAATTGACTTATTCAATAATCATATTATTTTTTATGATATCATATATGATCATATTAGCACCCGTTTGTTAGTAACATTTCATTGTTACTCTTTATTCGAATATTAACTACTTTATGTTATTATGCACGTTTTCTAGAATAAGTTCTGGTTCTCATTCTTAGATCAAATATATATCATTAAAAAAATTATATTAACATAATATATACCATATTTATTCATTATTTACTTTTATATAGCCATTTTTTAATGAATATTATGTAGAATGAATGGCATCGCATCGTGGAGATGGTAGTCCGTACATATGTATGACCGACGATATCATTCCAACAATTTTTGAATGGTATTGAAGTGGATGGTGTATAATATTTCAGAATAAATATCATGTTATAATAATCCTATGTATTTATTATTTCCATAATTATACCCATCCAAGTAAGGTGGTGGTGAAAAATAGATTACACCACAGCGTGGAGACGGTAAGTCGTACATACGCACACATGGTCATTTCATTTTTTATAGGATGGATAGAAGGTGGAATATGTTTGTTTCATAATTATAATAATATATAAGTATATTATTGATACTAATGTTATTAATTTATAATTAAAAAAATATGGAAGAGGAAATAGAAGAAGAAATAAGTTTGAAATAATTAGTAGAAGGGATTACCTCTTCCTCAACATGCTTCCTCTAAATCTCTTCTTAAAGCACTAGAGTTGTTATTTGAAGAAGTAAAGAACCTCTATAATGTACATAGGGAATTATATAAGGTAAAATTTCATGAGATGACCGAGATTGAAGGCTCAAATTGAAGTAAAGAGGTGAGGGAGTAGGTGCCCTGTTATAATTGAGGTAAGGGGAACCCTTTGAAATTCTTAAAATATTAAATTAATATAATTTTTTTAATCCAAATGATTCAAAATTTAAATATATATAACATAAGACGATAATAGTTCTAAAACCTCTTTTCTAATAATTTTTAGACATCTATTGATTTTATTTTAAACCTTATCTTTTCAATTTACCCATAATTATTCTCTTTTAATTTTAATTGTGGTAACACCATTTTAAGTATTAAGAGGCTATAAATTTTACTTATATGGGGTAAATTTCCCATTATTGGAAACGTCATGAAAATTTATACCTTATTATAGTCACATTGTGATTTTAAAATATTTTTAGCATTTTTTAAAAAATTTAATTGTTTACTATTTTTATAAAACATCAATTACGTTAATTTTTATAATATTCATTTTATTAAATTTAAATAAAATACAAAAAAGGAGATAAATTATAACCAAACCATTTAATAGTTTTATAACATTTCATATTCACCTATAAAAATAGTTTATGACATAAATTATTCTAAATAATATTTATTTTAATATTTATAATATCATGTATTTGATTACTTCATTAATAAAGCAATCATTCCATCATCATTATTTCATAATTAAATTTAATTATTTAATTTATAAAAATTATAAATAAAGTTCCATGATGTAGTAAATATTTTTAGCTTTATAATGAATATTTATATTTTAATATATCACTTATATAACACCATATTAAAAAAATTTGGTAAGAAGATATATGTTTATAACATATTTTCCTTTACTTTAAATTAAAAGTTATAAGTGTCATAATCACATCCAAGTGGATTCCAATGGAAAAAATTTCATTCCAAGGGTTTTAATGGTTGGAAATATCACGTCCAATAACATTATGAAAACTATTAAGGTATTTTTATAATAGTATTCTTACCATTAATTACTTTTTTTACCCTTTTACCGTATTAATAAAAATTATCGAAGTCACTAAACATAATGCACAAAAATAAAATAAATCTATTTAAATAATTTGGAACCAGTGATTAAAAATATGGTGTCCAATTTTAAAAATTCAAAACAAATAAGTTTCAGTAATTAATTTAAAATTAATCTCTTTTTCAGAAAGAGAGAACGAGTTTGGAAAGTTAAAACATATCAAATGATTGAAATTTTTTTACATATGAATTCAATGTAAAATTAATGATAATGAAATACATTATATTTAATGATAAAAATATATTATATTTATAATTTTAAACCATTAAATATTAAAATTTAACAATATAAATTATTTTTATGAAAAAAGTTATTTTCAATTGAAATTTAGTGTATTTTTACAATTCATCAAAATTTGAAAGTTATTAGAAAAATATTAAAATTTCATGAAAAGTAAATTTTTATATTCTTCTTCCAAATAAAATGTTTATTTTGTCATATAAAAATTATTAATGTGTCAAAATATTTATTTAAAAGGGATTCTTCATTAGAAGGCATAAAATTACCCTTTTAAAAAATTGGTTTTGATACATCAAATAAGGTTTATTCATACTCTATAACTAAAAAATCCATCGGATAGATATAAAAAATATTGTATTAAGTATATAACATATATATCTCATTAATTTAATTACTATTATTAATTTAGTCAACTTATTAATACAAAAATATAAATATATAATTGATTTATATTTTTCATAAATAATTGGCAGCCATTGATTCAAAATACATTTCCATATGTTAGTTATACTTATTCCCACTAACCTAATGGGTATGCTATAATAGTAATTTTGTACTAAAGGTATCTCATGGTTCGATTAAACTCATGATTCCATCCAATGAAAGCTACTGAAGAATTAAAATTATTTAAATAAAATATTTCATAACATTTAGGTGTTACATTTTAAATAACATTTGGGTGTTACATTCGGGTGTTACATTCGGGTGATTACGTCTAATGCAAGATATTGAAGAATTATTTAAATAACATTCGGGTGTTACATTTTACCACCCTTAAACTAAATTTCACCTGATAAATTCATCACTTAGATACAAAAATATGAAGATAAACTTCCCTCAACATATCCTCAAGTTCCCATACAGCTTCCAAAAATTGGTGGTTGCTCCATAAAACTTTAACCAAGAAAGTGGTATTGTTTTATAGATTTTTTTCTCAATGATCTTGATCTCTATCAGTTGCTCTTAATAAGAAAGATCTTTCTCCAGCGATAAAACTTCTAAGTTTATTACAAGTTAAGGATTAGGTATTTACTTTATTAGGAGAGATACATGGAACACATAATGATATGGAGATAGATTTGGTGGAAGCACCAGTCAGTAAGCTACATTCCCAACACTATTCAGAATTTCAAAAGGACTGATATACCTAGGGATCATCTTTCCCTTCTTTCCAAACAGCATTACTCTCTTCCAGGGAGATATTTGTAGAAAAACCTTGTCACCCACTTTAAACACTAGGTATTTTCTTAGGTTTTCAGTATAACCTTTTTTTCGACTCTGAGCTTCTCTTATGGGTTGTTGAATACATCTGACCTTCTCTTCTATTTTATCAACAAGGTCAGGTCCTAATAGCTTTCTTTCCCTAACTTCATCCCAGCAAGTTGGAGTTCTACACTTCTTTCTATAGAGGGGTTTATAATGATCCATCTGAATACCAGAGTGAAAGATAGTATTGTAAGAAAATTCCACCAAAAGTAGGTGTTGATCCCAACCACCTTTGAAATCCATAGAGCAAGTTATCAATATGTCTTCTAGAGTTTGAATTTTCCTCACAGACTGAATGTCTAAATAAGGATGATAAGTCATGCTTAAACTTAACTCTATATCCAAATCCTACTGAATACTAGTCCAAAAGTTTGAAGTAAACCTTGGATCTCAATCAAATATAAAGAAAATGGGTACTCCATGTAATCCTACCACTTCCTTTACATATATCCTAGAAATATAATCAAGATAGAAATCCTCTCTAATAGCAATTAAGTGTGACGAATTCGTAAGGCGATCAACTATAACCCAAATAGAATTATTACCTTTGGATTTTCTGGGAATTCCAATGACAAAGTACATAGTGATGTTTTCCCATTTCCATTTCAGTATGGATAATTGTTGAAACATCCCCTTATAATTTTTCTCTCAGCCTTAACTTGAGGACATACCAAGAATCAAGAGAAAAATTTGGGAACATCTCTTTTCATGCCATCCCACCAAAAATACTCATTCAGGTCTCTGTATATCTTTCAGCTTCTAGGGTAAATATAGAATAAATAATTATGATCCTTGTACAATAGCTCCTTCTTTAATTCTGGTTTGGGAGGAATAGAAACCTGATTCCTGAACCTTATTATTACATCACAATCAAGGTTGAATTCCGGAAAATTTCTCACCTTCTTTTGTCATTATACATATTCCTTCTACACCTCCTTAACCTTTACTTATATAAATGGTTGAAAATTTATTAGATAAAGATAATATTTATCCCCTTACTTTAAAATTTTAAGATCCATTCGTTTCAAATCCATAAATATTGGATCTTTTGTGGTCCTCATCATGGATAGGCTAGTATGGACTTATCGACTCAAAGTATCTACTACCTTGTTCACTTTCCTAGGGTGGTAATGAATTGAGCAGTCTTAATCGTTAATCAATTATAACCATCTTATTTGGAATATATTCATCTCATTTTAGATGAAAATATACTTTCAATGTTTAAGATCAATATAAATAAAACACCTTTCACCATAAAGATAATGCCTCTGTATCTTTAATGCAAAGATTACCGCAGCTAACTCCAAATCACAAGTTAGGTAATTTTTCAAATGGATTTTCAATTTTCGTGAGTCATAAGCTATCACCATATAATATTTCATGAGGACATAACCCTGATCATCATTCGATTCATCATTGTATATCACAAACCTTTCTCCAATAGAAGGCAGTGTGGGCACAGGTTCACTGACTAACGTCCTTTTGAGCTCTTTGAAATTATCTTCACATTCTTCCATCTATATGAACTTAACTCCTTTACAAGTCAACTTGGTGAGTGGATTATATAATCATGAAAATATTTCACAAAATGTAGATAATATCCATCTAAACTATGAAAATTTCAGATCTCAGTTACTGTTTTTAGTCTCATCCAACTTTCAACAACTTCTATTTTTTATGGATCCACCGATATCCCCTCTCTTGAGATTATATGACCCAAGAATGATACTTTATGAAGCCAAAATTCACATTTTGTAAATTTTTCATAAAGTTTCTTCTTTATTATGGTCTTCAGTAAAATTATCAAGTGGTATTCACCTTCTTCTTTTCACTTCTAATAGACAATAATATCATCTATAAAGACAACCATAAACTGATCAAGATAGTTTCTAAAGAATATATTCATTAGATCCATGAATATAGTGGGGGAATTAGTAAGACCAAAAGGAATCACTATAAATTCATAGTGTCCATACCTTATAGAGGATGTTATCTTTGGTATATCCTCCTTCTTGTCTCTTAATTGATGATATCCTGAATGAAGATTGATCTCAAAAAAGTATTGAGCTCCGCATAGTTGGTCTAATAAGTCATTAATACAGGGAAGAGGATATTTTTTCTTTATAGTGATCTTGTTAAGTTCTTAACAATAAATTCAGAGTCTCATCAATCCATATTTCTTATTAATAAATAAAATAAGTTTTCCTCAAGGTGATTCACTAGGGAATATGAATCGATTATCAAGATTCTCTTGGAATTTCTTCTTCAGCTCATTCAACTCAATTGGGTCCATTCTATAAGGTTTCTTTGAAATAGGCATAGCACCTGGTATGAGTTATATTGAAAACTCAACTTCATGATTTGGTGTAAGACCTAGAAATTCTTCTGGAAAGACATTATTAAACTCATGTGCAATGGGTGTATTATTGATCGTGAGTTTCTCCCCAACCATTTGAGATAAATAAACTTAATTTATAGTAATCAATACCCATATGATGAATGAAATTTATAATGGAATGTTACATTCATCCTTGCATTGATAGATTATCATAGATTGATCTGGAATATGAAATGTGACTTCCCTTCTATGGAAATTGATATGAGATCCATATAGTGAAAGCCAAACCCTGCTAAGAATCGCATAAAATTCAACTATAGGAAGGATCACAAGATTTTTAGGAAGAACTTTCTCACAAACTTCAACCAAAGAAGAATTATAAACTTTTGATGCGACTGTTGTGACATTAAGAGTTTTCACAGCTATATCAACATCTAATTGTTGATGTAATATGATGATACCCTTAGAAAATTCTTTAGAAATAAAATATTGGGTGGATCCAAAATCAAATAAAACATTTTTCTGCTTTAGATTGGATGGTAAGTTTACCTTTCACCACTTCATTATCATACTCCACATCACCAATAGTGATCGCATGTGACTTGAATTTATCTTTGGACTTAAGAGTTTACTAACATCGATAATCATCAATAAATCTTGGATTATGGAATTGATTGTCATAATTCCCCAATTCCCTTTCACTTGTAACATTAAAGTGTATGAGGTCCATTTTGTTTATCCTTTTCTTTATTAACATCATTAAACATATTTTTTCCATCACTTCACCATTCAACTACCCAATGAACTTATTTTACAAACTTAAAACATTTATTATTCCCTTTAAGACAATTTCCTCCATGTTTCTTTCCATTTTTTGAGCATAAGGGAAAACTCATCCTATTTTCAGTGTGGTCGTTATATTTTCCCTTGAATTACATTTTTCTATTCTTATCAAACCCATAGGACTGGTGGGTTACTCCAATCTATATCTCAACCTTGAGACCACATTGAATGATTTATTTATATCTATTGAATTCCCTTATGGATAATTCTCTTTAGAGACTTGGTTTTAAGACACTAAAAAATTGATCAATTTTAATCTTTAGTTGGATAATAATTCCAGAAGTGTACCTTGAAAGTCTTGTAAAATTTTATTCATAGGTACCAACGGATTCATCGTCCTTTTTCTTAAGTTCGAAGAACTCCTTCTCCATATTTTTTTGATTAATATGAGGAAAGTAATTATTGAAAAATAAGTTCTTTAACTATTCCTATTCCATAGATTCAATTTCATCTCTTTGCCTCGTATTCTTGATAAGGTTCCACCATTGAACAACTTCATCTTCCAAATGATACAATGCTAAGATGAATTTATCATGTTCTGAACATTGGAGAAATAAAAATATATTTTTAGTGGTATCTATCCATTGTTCATACACTAATGTATTAGAAGACCCACTAAAAGAAGGTGGAAACTGCCTCATGAAAAAATCAACAAAATGTTTTTCCCTCCTTTTCTCATTTGGAAGTCCTGCATGATTCATAGCTTAAGAAAGTTGTGTGAGCATAGCTACAAGATTTTTAATTACAAATCCCATAACATTTGGTTTATTCAGAGTAATATCATTTCATTTATGACCACATTCAACATTAATGTGGTTCCTTTGAGTTCTATCCATTGAATAAAACAAGAAGCATAGTGTAAGAAACACTAATCATAATGGGAAAACCACATAATCAAGAATAAAAGTAAAATTTTGGAAAATATATGTTTTATCCTAATTTATTAATGGTAATTTATAAAACAATAGGATTTTAACATATACTTTGATATATCCTTAGGGTTATTCCTAATGTTTTCTCATCCATGTTTCTAAAGGTTAACTATACCTTTTCTCTAATACCAACTATAATGCCTCGCACTTTACATACATTGATATTAGTTCAAAGTAAAAGAATATACATTACAAAAAATAACAAAGCCACAAAAGGACCATATAGGTATAGTATGTTTAGAAAGTTGGAAATATAAACTACTCGTTCATAAGATATCTTCACTATCTCCCACTTATTTTTTCATAACTAGACCCCTTTTTGACATATCTTACTTAATACCCTTCTTCATAACCTAGTGAAAAGAAACATATAAAAGGGTGGGAACAGATTCTCAGTAAAGGTAAACAAGGGGGATATCTATCATATCATAATCATAAGACAATAGAACATAACATTTTAAAATATTATTCTATATATGAAAGATCATGATATTATGCCATGGGATAAATCATTAAGGTTCATAAGAATCAATGAATTTAATCCCATAATTCATAACATATGACATGATATTTTTTGGAATAAACATAAGAATAGATAATCATTTAAAATTATTCAAGTCTCATTTCCAAGACCATCATATCATAAAAAGTCTATTACTGAATTGGGTTTACTTTTCATTCCAACACTGTATTACTGAACCAGATTTACTTTCCATTACAGTCATGTCTATCTCATGAGATATAAATATTTACCCAATTCATTAGATGGATATATAGGTACCACACATCTAATAATTAAATTATTCTTATGTGTACCCCAAAAACATAAATCCTTTATCATAGCATAACCCAATGAATAAAATAAGTTTCTTAAACATCATTCCATAATAAAATAATCCATGTAAAACAAATGGATTTCATAAAAAGAATTCCATAATAAACACAAATTTATCATAGTAATAATAGGTATAGAAACATAATTCATTATAAATAATTTCATCTTATATGGAAAATAGTTTTGATATAACACATGAAATTAATTATTGAATAAAATATCATTTCTACTTCAAAAACGTTTTATTTTATCAAAATGCCACACAATTTTAAAAGAGAAGAATTTATTTGAAAATAACCTTGAAAAATTGAAAGGTAAGATTCATGTAAATAAGTCTTCATGAAAGTGTAAAAATCCATTTATTCCGTATAAGTTTAAAAAACATTCTCCTCATACTTTTGCCAGAAAAGTCAAAAAGTACATCATAACGAAAATGAAAAAATATTCCTTTCATACCATTTAATAAAAATTAACCAATGGGTGAAATTGAATTAAATAATTTTAGGAGAATAATATTACATATTTAGGAAACATGGGCATGGATGATAAATATATCCCAGTAAATACTTACGTTTAAACAATCTCAGGGAATAATGAGATTTCAAAATTACCGCTTACCTTGGGTTTGATATCCTTCATATATATCCAAAATTAATGTATCGTGATTTAAATAATTTAATTTAATTATTATGTAATCATGGTAATTTTTATGATATTATATATGATCATGTAATCATCTTTTTGTTAGTAATATTTCATTATTACTTGTTATTCAAATATTAACCGCTTTAGGTTCTTATGCAAGTTTTGTAGAATATGTTTTGGTTATCCTTATTAGGTTATATTTATATCATTAAAAAATTATATTAATATAATATATAACACATTTATTCATTATATAAGTTTATATAATCATTTTTCAATGAATATCATTTTGAATGAATTACATCGCATCGTGGAGACGGTAGGTCGTACGTGCGCACAAGGGACAATATCATTCCCATAATTGTTTAATAGTATTGAAGTGGATGGTATATAATATTTCAGAATTATTATAATGTTATAATAACCATATATAGTTATTATTTCCATCATTATACCCATCAAAGTAAGGTGGTGGTGAAAAACATATTACACCATGGTGTGGAGATAGTAGGTCATGCGTACGCACGCGTGGTGATTTCATTTTTCATAGGATGGATAGAAGTTGGAATATGGTTGTTTCAAAATTATAATAACATATAATTATATAAGTTATACTGATTTTATTACTTTATAATTTAAAAAATAATGAATAGGAATTATAAGAAGAAAGAAGTTTGAAAAATTAGTAGAAAATATTTCTTCTTCCTTAGTGTGCTTTCCCCTAAATCTCTTCTTAGAGCACTAGAGTTGGTCTTTGAAGAGAACCAGAACCTATATAATGTAAATATAGAATTTTATAAGGTAAAATTTCAGGGTATGGAAGAGATTTGAGGATGAAATTTAGGTGAATAGGTGAGGTAGGAGGCTCCCTTTTATAATTGAGGTGAGGGGAACCCTTAGGAATTCTTAAAATATTAAATTAATATAAATTATTTTTTTAATCCAAATTCATCCAAATTGAAGTATGCATAATTTAATATGATTATAGTTATAAATAATCTCATCCAATAATTTTTATATAAGTTTTTATTTTATTTAAAACCTTATATTTTTTATTTACCATTAATTATTCTCTTTTAATTTTAATTTTTATAATAACATTTTAAGTATTAAGAGACTATAAATTTTACTTATATGGGGTAAATTTACCATAATTGAAAACTTAATGAACATTAAGACCTTATAATAGTCAATATATGAATTTAAAATATTTTTAGGGTTTTAAAATAATTTAATTATTTACTATTTTTATAAAACATCAATTATGTCAATTTTTACACTATTCATTTTATTGAATTTAAATAAAATCTAAACAAAGAGATAACTTTGAACCAAATAATTTAATATTCTAATAAAATTTAATATTAATCTATAAAAATCATGGATAACATAAATTATGTCAAATAATATATAATTTAGTATTTATAATATCATTTATTTGATTCCTTTGTTAATAAAGAAATCACTGCATCATCATTGTGTCATAATGAAATTTAGTTATTTAATGTATAAAAATTATAAATAAAGTAAAATTATTTTGGAAATATTTTACTATTTCTAATTACTATTTATTGTCTAACTTATCACTTATATAACTCCATATTAAAAAAAATTAATAAGAATATATATGTTTATAACATATTTTCCTTTACTTTAAGTTAAATGTTATAATTGTCATAATCACACCCAAGTGGCTTCCAAAGGCCAAATTTTCATCATAAGGGTTTTCTTGGTCAGCCATATCTCATCCAATAATATTAGGACAAGTGTTAGGGTTTTTTTATAATAGTATTCTTACCCTTAATTACTCGTTTTACCCTTTTACCTGAATGGCCCGAAGACCGTCATTTTTATTGATTTTTGATAACCCCCCTTTCAAGGGATGAGGGGAAACCCTTACAAGGCTGGTAGGCTCAGAGATTACAAGGCTTGTAGGCTTAGGAGATTACATGACCCGAAGGTCTTAAGGAATTCAACCAGACTGTCTACAAGGAACTGCCCCTCCCCAGCATCTGCGTCATGATAGTAACTCTCCACCTTTATATGGTCATCTGGTTAGGCTTTCTGTGCAAGCACAAGCTGGTACTGATGGCATAGTCATACCCTCTCATTCGTAAAATCCATTTGGTTCTTATCTGGTGATTTCACCTGCTCTGAATCCTCTTCTGGGGCTGCTCCTATTTTGTAGTGTGTCTGGGGCAACTACATGTGGCCTGAAGGCCTTGAGGTGGTCCGTATTAATAAAAATTATTGAAGTTATTATTCATAATGCCTAAAAATAAAATAAATATATTTAAATAATTTGAACCTAATGATTAAAAATATTTATTCCATTTTTAAAAAATCAAAACATAGAAGTTTGAGTGATTAATTTAAAATTAATCTCATTGTCGGAAAGAGAGAACTGGTTTTAAAAGCTAAAACACTACAAAAGATTGAAATATTTTTACATATAAATTCAATTTAAAATTAATTACAATGATATTGATAATATTTAATGATAAAAATATATTCTATTTATACTTTAAAACCATTAAATATTATAAAATAACCATATAAAGTATTTTTTTGAAAAATTTGTTTTCAATTAAAAGTTAGTGTGTTTTTACTATTCATAAAAATTTGAAAGTTATCATAAAAATATTAAAATTTAATCCAAAGTAAATTTTTGTATTCCTATTTCCAGGAAAATGTTTATTTTATCATATAGAAATTATTAATATGATAAAATCTTAATTTAAAAGGGTTTCTCTATTCAAAGGCATAAAATTACCCATTTGAAAAATATAGGCTTTTATACATCAAATAGGGTTTATTCATACCCTATAACTAAAATATCCATTGGATGAATATAAAAAATGTTTTAATAAGTATATAACATATATATATCATTAATTTCATTAATTTAATTACTAATATTAATTCACTCAATTTATTAATACAAAAATACAAATATCTAATTGATTTATATTTTTCATAAATAATTGGTAGCTAATGAATTCACAATAAATTTTCATAAGTTAGTTATACTTATTCCCAAAAACCTAATGGGTAGGATATAATAGTGATTTTATACTAAGTTAATCTCTTGGTTTGTTTAAACTCACAATTGTGTTCAATTCAATCTACTGAAGTATTAAAATTATTTAAATAAAATATTTCATAAAAACATCTGGGTGTTACATCCTCAGTCCAGCTAGCACTGAGTATCCACATATATGCCAATAAATGTACTCAAGTATATAATTATTATACATGTATACATTATATATATATGATTACATATATATATGATATATGATATACTGATCAGACATATTTCAACCTATGTCAAAGCAGGTAGAGTCTTCCAAGAATCCTTCTAGAACCTGAGTCAAAGAGTACTTATTTTCTAGTATTATTTATAATTCATTATGCCTACACACTAGTATGTAATGTACACTAACTATATTATTATTGACACCATTATTTCTATCCTACAGATTTTATCTCACACCCTACCTAGGTAGCCTTTAGTACCCCAGTATACTTCATGACTATAGGTGTGGATAAGGGAAAGATCCTTACCATGGATGTCTGGTTTGTTTCGATTATAGCTTGGAACATGGGAGAAGAGGACCGATCATATGCGTATGATTCTATAAGAGACATATTTAGGTATTTTTTATTTTTGTATAGCATGTTCTATATTCCTTTCACCTATATCCATTAAATCCCATTTTTCTATATCAAAATGCCATGAAATCATTTGTATATGACTCAACCTATGTATTTTTATTAATATTATAGTTTTTGGGTTGTTTATGGTTCCATACTTGATTATTATAATTTTTTATGTTGTTCCAAATATTATATTAAGCTTCCACTATTTTATATTAATTTATTTTTACCAATTTTCAACCATGATATGATGGTATAGTATCCCCACCGCACCACCTTAGACCCCCACCGCTAGTTAGAAGCCTCTAGTGTACTAGGAGGTGTGGTTGAGGCCATGTGACCCACCGTCTCGGGGAACCATTTTAGTGGATCCCTAGTAGAGATGTTACAAAGTGGTATAAGTTTTATTTTTCCTTTTTTATTACTCTTTCGGTATTAGATAGTAGACTAGAATGTAATAGAATTTTGAAATGAGGTGGTTCCTAAGAGTAGCTAACCCACATATAGGGGAAACCCAAGTTGCATGGGATAGTTTATTGTTGTTATGTATTTTACATATTAAATTTGATATAACTTCACCATTGGGTGAAACATATGTTTTGTGATGTTATTAATATTGGCATTATTACTTCTAAGGATTTTATCTTTCCTGGTCTTATTAAGGGAATGAGTTAGCATATCAGGCATCATTATAGGCACTTTATGACTTATATGCCATCTATTTTTTTCATGCCACATCTACCTTATGTGTTCATTTTATTTCTACATATAGACTGTTCCCAGATTATTTTAGTAAAAATGTGTAAATGATTCTACAAGGTAAAATAATTAGGTTAATTAAAGTTCCATCATCAATATAAGTTGTGTTTTCCCATATATATTAATGATGAAACCATAATTTTCCAATTATACCATGTAATGGGTTCTATACCTAGTGGTTCCATAGACCAAAACAATATTATTTGATTGAGTTACTTAAATTCCAAAGGTGATTTACTTCCATAAATACTGAATAGTGATTCATGTAATCAAATAATTACATATGACCAATTACATCTTGATACCATATGTAAAGTCTAGTTTATAGTTAAATGACATTAAAATTGTAATTTATAAGAGGCATAATCATTATAAATTGGAAATGTTGATTCATTTAACTAGATCATGATATATATTTATATATTATATATAATATAGTATGAAAATTAAATGAATCTAAAAAACTTTAAATGAAATGGTTACCACTAAAGAGGATTCTAATTTCAAATTAAATGGTGGTTTTCTCTATACATTACAATTGAAACATTGTATAATAGAACCCATGTCATGTGATGTGAAACCTAGACCAAAACCTAACCTTAGTAATGGGTATATGGGGGGTGTCACTTATGGTTCTTATGGCTTATTAAGGATCTACATTATCAAAAAGACATGTCTTTTGGAGTAAGTAGAGAGGTGTGATACTTATATAGGATGGATTTGTACCAATAATCAATGTTTTAAAGTAATATTTGAACTAGAAAAATATTTTCTGAGGTATGCATTTGTAATTGGAGAATCATACCACCATGACAGCCTTAAGTTGTACTCTGAGAATATGGTGATGATTATAAACCATAGGTGGTGGTCCCTAAGCTTACAATGATTCCTTACATAGTGCCACATATGGAATCAAATTATATTCCTAATTTGGGAATAGACACCTAGTTTAGAGAGGGTATCATTTTCTTAATGCAGAATATAAAATGAGTTTCTCAAATAGTCCCAACTATAGTAGAGTTAACTTTAGATTTACAACAGCAACATCATCCCACCTTCACAAGGTATGGCAAACCATATTCTGTCGAGTCATGGATGGATACCATTCTCTCTATCTTCGATAATCTAGATACATCTCCAGATAATAGGTTCAAGCACGCTACCTATATGTTTTGTTGTTCTTCCAGGTGATGGTGGGATGTTGTTACCCAAGAAGATCGATATTGAGACATGATTTGGAGGTTTTTTCATACAATCTCCTATGATTACTTCCTTCCACAAACATTGAGGGATGACAAGCCTGAGATTTTATGAATTTATAGTAGGGATCTATGTTTTTGTTGAGGTATTATTATTAATTTTTTGAACAGAAGTTATTTACACTAACTATGGTAGTTTATGAGCTCATGATGACTAATAGATTAAAGTATGGGATGTTATACACCTTCCCATTGAAAGTATTAGATAAAAATATAATCACAGTTATCAACCATTAATTTTTTAAAAAAAATACATCGATAGTTCAAAATAAAATTTTCATTATTTATTCGTAAATTTATTGACAATGAACTTTATATTCTTGAACTCTTTGTGATCCTTCTCATGGTCCATGATCTTTTATTTTATTACTACTTGTTTTTATACTTTATTCTTTATCCCTGTAACTTCTGCATAAATATATTTATTCTTATCCCTATTAAGGATCAATTAATTATCACATGATCTCAACCTACTATTATCCAACTCCATATCATTAACCTTTTCATTCAATAATTTTACTTCCTATATTTGATATCTAGTTGTATATTTTAATTCTTCCATGAATATCACTCAATCAGATACATTCGAATATAACATTTTAAAGTAATATTACATTTCTTACTAAAGTTTCATTACTTTGATAAAGTTATTTACATGTTCCCTTATATCACAGTATACTTAATTAGAACACTTTACCATCTGATTATATGATCTTATCTTAGTTTTTGGATTTTTCATGGAAAGATTTCATTTTAGCTACAATGAAGAAAAATGAATTAGTAAGAGAATTAAATGCCTATTATTTTTCTTTGATACTATTATGAATGAGTTCACACCTTGCCTCAATTTTTTAAAATAAGTAATGGTGTCACTTAACATTTTCAAAGTTTGTAAAATATTGTCAAAAACTTTTTGATTGATGATTATCTATGAGTTTAAAGATCCAAATGAAGGATTTTAAGGCTTAATTCATGAATCTCAAGAATCATGATTATATTCAACTTTATATTTTCCTTGGAAATAATATTATCATCTAGAACTTCGAAAACATCCATATTATTATCTAATTAATATTTTTTAGAAAATTTTTAATGATAATGTTGATCTTGTTCTCCAGATTCCTATGAGGATTATTTTTCTTCCTGTTTTATTCTTTATTTAATGATGATAATGACTTTTATTCTTGAGGCATTTCTTTTCCTATATCCTTATCATACTAATTTGGTAAGGGAGATGATGATGATTCCAATTTTTTCTTACTTTTGATCCTTCATCAGTTTTTGTTTTCTCATCATCATCATCATCATAATATTTTTATTCTCCAACCTCTTCTTCTTCATATTTCACTTCCTCTTTTTATTTCTCTTCTGCATCTCTCTCTACTTCCTTAATATCTATCATTTACTACCTCACAGTCCCAAGGATATATTTATAAATCTTACTAAGTACCAATTATTTTTTTCTTTATCAACAATATTAGGAACTTATTCTTATATAAGTACTATTTATTTTCCCTTATCATTAAGTGAGGTAACTTTTATAAGATTATATTATGTTTATTTAAAATAAATTCTAACAATAGGATTGTTTTGATCAGTATGAGAGATTGGTAGATGTGGATTTTATAATTCTCTTTCTATACCCTTTAGCAAACTCTCATAGGTATTGGACAATTTTAATGTCCTTTTCTATTTATTACCATTATTATCTTCATATAATTAATTGGTTTTATAAATTCGAAATTATTTTTCCTTATAAGGATTAATAGAAAACTTATGATCACCTAGTTTCTTTGAGCCTTATAATCCATGATCTTTTCAAAACATTCATCTGGAATTTTCTTTTCTTTATTTTGTTTCTTTTCTATAGGGGAAGAATATTAATTTATTTTCGTCTTTTCAATATCCTATAGTTTCCTTGATAGTTTGGATTCAAACACTACCCCATAAACCATATCAAAAAATATCTTTGATTATGTATCAAACACTAACTTCATTCTTGAAATATTATATTCTCTAATGAATGAAATATTTTTTCTAACTGGGGAAGACTTTTTATCAAATTTAAAAAGATTCATACAATTCACAATTTAATTTCTAATGTAATATCAAAACATGATGATATTTTACTTTAATAAATTCACTCTTAATATTCTCCACTATAATGAAAAAAAAATTCACCAAGTTTATTTGTATCATAATTTCAAGAATTTCAACAAAAAAAATATCAGATTCTTTAAGAGTGTCTTGATCACCCTTCATTGGAATTATATAACCCAACTTTAATAAATATATTACCCTTATGTCAGGTGATAAGTGAGAACCTTTCCCCACTTTCTCAAATATTGGGAATATATATTCTTCTACCTTATATTCCTCAAACTATCTAAGCTTTTATGGTAATTTTTTTTATGGAAGATAAGATTCTACTTCATTAGAAACACCCCCATGTCCACTACTCATTTATATAAAACCATTCATTTCATTTAAAATATAGAAAAAGATAATTTATCCTTACCTTCTTCTATATCAAACTAAAAAGAGGTAGAAAATTCTCTGATTAACTCAGGATAATAAAAGTCAAAATCTTTGTCTAGTTTCTTGACATATACACTTTCCCATTCTTGTAAATAAGTAATTATTTTGAGAGTAGAATAGTATTTATCAAACCACATTCTCTTGATAATATTTTCCCTAAAATATTAATTTTTTATTAGACTTCTCTGGTTTCCATTGTAATGATACTTGACCCAAATATTAGACTAATGTCAAAATAATTGGATTCAAAACACGGAGAAGGGGTGACTATTAGTGATGAAATCTCAAAAAACGAATGTGAGATAGGGTATGTCCCACCCATATATAGGCACATAGAAATGTAGTTTTTAATTCAAAAACCTTGAATGATTGAGATTAAAATACTTAATTTATCTGACATCTGAGATTTAATGAAGAAATTTTTAAAATTAACTTTGAACTCTTGAAGTTTTAAGAAAAATTTTCATAATATTATATGATAGTACAACCAGAAAAAAAAATTATGTTTTTAAAACAAAACAAAATTTGATATAAAAAATAATTAATCAACAACATGTATAAATTAATTGATGTATAAGTAAAAAAACATAAAATAATAAAATATTACCTTTCATCATAGAAACATTCATCAGTAGGAGTAACCTATTCTTCTTGGTTTTTGTAATGAAAATTGATTATGAAAGTTTATAAAACAAAAAATACTATTATGATAATTTTATAAAGTTAAAAATGATTATGATAAATTTAATATTAAAGGATTTTCTATAAAATTTGTAAAAAAATGAGATGGGAAATTTTTATAAAAATTAATGAGTTTGGAAATAAATTTGAAAATCCTTCCTCATAAATGAATTATAAAAGGTTTTGCGTAGGTAAAATTCATTATGATAAAAAAAATTAAAAATTAAAAATTTTAGAAAAAACAAGTTTTTATAAACCATAAACATATTTACTAACTCTATGAAAAGAGTATATTAATGTAACTAGATATGTAAACAAGAAGTAGATATGAATAATCACTTAACATTGATCACTTCTAGATTATGTTTAATCTATTAAAATATATCAGAACTAAGTGGTTTTAGGAAAATATCATCATGTTCTTCTTGAGTTTTGATGAATTTTAAAATTATATATCCTTTATCATTATCCATGAAAGTTAATTTTCCACAATTTATCTTGATAATCCTCTTAATGAAATATTTTTTTAGAGTCTTGTGTCTATACCAACCACTATCCATGTACTAAATATTTTTTTTGTTGATAATATATTCCTCTTACTAAAAACAAAAATATTAGTTTGTTATAACCCAAACCTTCTTTGTTCTAGTATTATCAGAAAATAGTATTTTTAGGTAATCACATTTTTTCAATTTTATTATTTTGGTAAAATTTAATTTCCTTAGAAAAAATAGGCATTATGAAAACTAATAGAATTAATAATATTTAACAAAAAATTTATTCATGTTTCCATGAATTTTTCATTTTTTTCAAAATGGTACACTTTTGGGAACAAAATATTTAGTACTAAATACTAGTTTTTTATTAATAAACCATATTATTGAATTATTTTCTTGAGTGATAATTCTTTTATACATTTTTTCAATGTTTTTCTTATGAGTGGTAAACATGGAAAGAAGTTTCTCCAAACTATAAATTTCATATTTTACTCTGATAAATAAATTTTTATCCTCATTAGTATTAGTTTTAGAACTATGTTTTACTTATTAATCACTTTTTTAGAAATAGATTTACCAGAATCTTTTAAAAAATCATAATTAGCCTTATAAATATATTTAGAAAGATTTTATATCTCATTTTTTAAAAAATTTATTGTTGAATATGTCTTAATAAGTTTTTCTTTGTAATTATCAGGATTTTTGAAAATAATACAATTTTCATTCTCGAGAAATTTGGAAAATCTGGATACCTCTTTATAACTAGGTAAGGTATTAGCCTCTTAGGTTGAGTAAGATTCTTCATCAGATGATGTATAATTTTTATCATTATGATAGTTTTAATTTAAGTTTATATTAGTAAGATATTCAAAAAAATACTTTATCCATTAGATATTTTTTACCATAGTTTATTCTGCATAAAGAACAATGTTCCATTGACCATAACTTTCATTATCTAAATAATTTTCAGAACAATATCAACCACTGGAACTACAGGTTTTAAAATAATTCATTCACTTATTTCTTTTATATTTATAATAATTATTTCAATTTCTATCTAAATAGATTTCCCTCTCATATTTCCTTTTGAGCTTACGATAATTGTGTCAAATATGTCATTCCTTCTTGAATTCATCACAAGTAACTTCAGAATCCTTCTTTATTATTTATCCTAATGACATTTTATATATATATATATATACTAAAAAATCTTCTTTACTGTGATTTTTTTCATCCTTTTAAAAATATTATCCAACTCATTCATAGAATTTTATGATGTATAAGAATCTAACGGAATAATAAATGTCTTATTTTTTATAGATTTCACAACTTTATTTATTGATTGAAATTGAGTAGGTACAGTAAATGTTGTAGAAAAAACAAAAAAAAAATTATTTTTCATACTTTTATCATCCTTATTTAATATTCCTTCATATTTCATGATGGTGAAAATAGTATAATCATGAGTAAGATTATAAATATTTATTTTGTCATCTACAATAGTTATTTTAGATTCCCACTCATTGGGAATTATATCAATAATATTTTCAACCAAATTATTATCATTAATAATTTTGTATCTAAGAGACTATAAACTTTTTATAATAGACATATATCTTGGGTGATTCCTAATAACTATCTCACTAGGTAGAAAATCGAATTCTTGATAATCAGCACAAAGTATGGGTCTTCTTTTTTTAATAACCTTGGATGTAGAAAAATGTGTAACCTCTATATTTTTTCAAATACTATTAGAAGATTCAAAAGATGAATTATAAAGATATCTGATTTTATTCATGAAATATAAAATAGTTTTCCTTGCTCTATAATTTAACTAATACTCTTGTTTCTATTCATTTTTTATTGTAGTAATCTATTTATATGGAATCTTTTAATTTCCAATTAACATAAAAAATTTCTAAAATCAATTGTTGATAAAAAAAAAGTTCACATTATGTCTCTCTAGTATTCATATTTAGCACCATAAATGATTGGTGGTTTAATTGGGTTTATATTTTCAAGGGTACCAACATTAATACAATCCATTTAAAAATAATAACTCTTTTCTAAACAAAAAAAATTTGTGTAAAAAAATTATAAACAATAAGTTTATAAAAAACCAAATAGACATGAAGTTGATATAAGAAGTATAAAATCATAATTTAGAAGTAGTATAACAATCCCAGATACCAAATTTTTTATCCTAATTGTATACATGATGGCTATACATACAAGAGAGAAGGTGGATTTTAGTTTATAAAATTAAACTAAACAAAATATATAAAACCTATTAAAGTAAAATTATTGGACTTAGAACTACCCGATGATCATATTAATAGAATTGGAATCTAAGATTGTCTGATTATATCATAGTATGATTTTATTAGTTTCATATACATATATATTATAATATTATTTAGAAACATAAGTATCAAGACTAATATTTTAATATATGCACAGTGGAAAATTAAACTTGTAATAACAAGTAAAACAATAGCTCATAAAAGTAAGATTGAAATAAAAGATATATTAAATTAATTAAGTATTTAACTATAAGAGTAAAGGTAGTCAGAAACCCTGAATAATGGTATTTACAGTTTTATACTTACTATAAAGTCTGCCTTTCTTTACTTAGAAATCCCTTGATATAATGATTTGAAAAATATTTTTCTTCCTATCCTTGGGAACCCTGTATATTATTATCAAAATATAATATCCAATCCTTATAAGCCCTCAAGCTGATAGATCAGATTAACCATATTACTATCCCTGAAATACCTCAATTGTTATAATTATTGGACATAGAATAAAAAACTTATTAAGGAAACAACCCTGAAAATTATTCCTTAGAACAATAACTCTCTAAAGTATTAAAAAGATTAAGAATGAGAAATTCAAGATAATACATATTCAGAAGACTCGATTTGTTAAATGTATCTTCTTAAAACTCTTCAAATGACTATATATTTATAGTCAGTCTCCCAATGATCATATTTTATATTATTTTTAATGACATTAGGTATTTTGAACTTCAGAGATCATCTATAACTAAATGTCCAATATCATTTTTTAGATCTATTATAATGATAATAAGTTTTCCTTATGATAGAGACAAGTCTACTTATTTCAACTATAAATGTATGATAATTCGATGAAATTTCTTATTGTATTTTAATATAATAAACCTTATAATAATTATTATGATGTATTATAATGATTATCTTTATGATTTTAATCAATTTTTCAGTAGGATAGACAAGACAACATTCAAACCACTTATCAAAATTAATATTTATTCAATGAATCATACTCATCCTTGATTTTAGTTTATCTAGGTTTCTAAAAGTAGTTTAAATAAGAGAAATTATGGGGTCTTTTTATAAGGGAGTGAGGAGGCACACTTGGAAATTCTTAAAATATAAAAATATAATAAACCCATTCTGAATCCAATTAATTCCAAATGGACATGAATTGTAAGAAATAAATTCTAGGGTCTAAATAATATCATCCAATGAAGTTCATACTGGTTTGGTGTCATTTTAACTCTATCTTATTGACTAACCCCTTCATCAATCATTTTAAAACTTAACCATTGTAACAACTATGTCAATTTGAAAGTGTTAATAATTTTTCCATAAATTTAAAAGTGACTAATAAATTGACCATGATTTATTTGTTTAACCTTATTCCATTCAATTTTTCTAATATAATATTTTTATGAATTTTAAATCATTTAATAGAATATTATTTATTTTAAAATATCATTACTATAATTTTGGAACTATTAATTTAATTTGTCTTTAAAGACACAAAGAAAATGAAGGAATTCAAATAAAATCTTTTAAAACATCCTTAATAGTTCATACATATCTAAAAAATTCTGGTAACAAAATAATTCAATAGAATTATATTTCTTTTAATATTTTTTAAATAATTTATTTTATTTATATTAATTATATTAATAATGTTTCAACATTGCATAAGAATTTATGGTAATTAGTCAATTAATAAAAAATATAAATAACATAATTTTACAATAAAAATAAATTTTTATTTCATGTAAACAATTTTAACTGAACTTATCCTCTTTCTACCCTTATTTAAAAAAAATAGAGATATTAATTTCAAGAGAGTGGGCTTTTTTATTTAATGTTTTATTAAATTATTATAAAGGTCATAATAAAATAAATATAGAAACATGTCACCATATAATCAATAATTATATGGAAATGTCTAATCTTCAATATCATAATAATATAAAAGAAATAGTTTGATAAATTTTAAATCCTTATACAAAAATTGTATTCCTATTTTACTCATTTTACCATTACAGGGGTGAAAAAAAATATTATGGTTATTGTTCATATTCACAAAAAATAATATGGTCATATTTAAAAAAATTAAACCTTATGATTTCAAATATAAAATAAAATTTTACAATTATAATTCTATAAGAGTAAGTAATTAATTTTGAAAAAAGTGTGTAAAACTTTGGAGAAACTATTTTTTAGGGAAATACATTTTTAAGAAGAAAACTGGATTTATTACTATCTCATGCTTATAAAAAACATTAGATAAAAGTTAAATTTTTTATTTAATATATAATAAATAAATTTAATTAAAATAATTTAACAATATATTTTAATATATTATATATGGTTTATGGGTGTAAACTTACATTAAACACTCACACACTACTAGAAATTTGACCTATACCCATAATTTGAAATTGTGGGTATAGCCCCTAAAACTGTGGGTCTAGGCTATACCCAAGGGTTTAGGGAACCATGGGCTCCAAAGGCATCGGGATAGCCCTAGAGCTATACTCACGGTTTAGGAAACCATGGGTATAGGTCCAGTCCACTATGTTAGTCACCATGACATGGTTTCATTCACCTATACCCACAGTTTTAAAATTGTGGGTATAGCTTTGATAAAAAAAAGAAGCTGCAGGATTCGATCACTAGACCACTCCTTTATTCCTCCCACACCTAACCACTAGACTAAATTTATTATTGGTATATAAATATATATTTTCTCATATATATTTATATAAACAGTGGCTATAGGTAGAAAACTATGGGAATAGGTGTTCCCGCGAAAAAATTTGTGCCCGCAAAAAAAAAATTGCACCATAAGGCGTGAAAGCTATACCCATGGTTTACAAAACCATGGGTATAGGTCTTCAAAAATCATCCCTATACCCATGGTTTCTGTTAAACCATGGGTATAGGTCTCAAAAAAACTACCCTATACCTACAATTTTGGAAAACCAAGGGTATAGGTTTCCATACTTTACTTATACCCACGGTTTGCCAAAAACCGTGGGTATAGGGGTGACTATAAACATAGTTTAGGTAAAACCATGGGTAAAGGTTCTCATATAATATATTTACCCCTATTTTGGTGTAAAATTTGGTTATAGGGGTGCCTATACCCATAGTTTTTCCCAAAACTGTGGGTATAGCTCTATTTTCTAGTAGTGACACACACCTCATACACAAGCTAGAAAGGAACACGTATCCCTCAAAGGTAGAGCCCAACCATCAAGATTTATTTATTCAATAAATTTCCCATTGGCCTAATGGTCATGAATCCCATCACATGTCTCATAGTTTTAGTGGGAATGAAATCCCATTATATGACCAGTAGGCCCAAATTTTTAACCCAAAGGCCCACTGGTGAATAGTGTTGCTACAGTACATGGGCTGCTACGGTACTATCGCCGCTACAGTTCATGATACAATTCCCACCACTTCTATAGTACTTTCAATGATACATTCTATCACCTCTAAAGTACTATTATAGTGCCACTATAGTGCCTCTATAGTTTCACCACTTCTAAAGTATTATTACAGCACCGCTACAGTGATGTTGTAGTACGTGCACCCAATGGGTTTTGATCCCCCAACTTGGATGTAGAATTACGAGGAAATTACCACTATTCCAAACCCCAACTACATAGTTACTAATGTAATTTATTAAGATAAAAACACATTTAATGCATAAAAATAGTTTTTTAGAAAAACATCTCCTTTAATTTTAAATAAACTTTTATTTTCATTTCTATTTAATTTATAACCAATGAACTAATTTTATAAATATGTAAACCATATATTTTAATAATTTAGTCAGTCCCATTCACAACCACCAATCCAATGTCAAGGTAATAACTATGAAATTAAATAAAAAAATTAGTAGTATATAAAAATTCGTTTAAAATCATTGTTGTGTGTAACACAAGATATCAAAGAGGGAAAAAGTTATAGAGAACTATATCACAAAATCTTAGGGTTGTATAGTTCTCATAAGAACATTATAAGAATATTTAGATCTATATTTCCTCATAATTTATTAATTATATAAATTCCATTTTTTCAAAAAGCTTTGATCTTATATTTATATAGATGATGATAATTTAATCCTTCCAATCATGCTTGAATAAAAACACATTTTGGGTTTTCATGATTTTTAAACCATAAAAAATATTTCAGGATCCTAAATAGTTTCTTCTTCATCAAATTTGAAATATGGAAACCTAAGTTTTCATCCTGAAAAACATTGCAATTTTTATACATGTTGATGTCCTACACTAAGAACTTAAATGTCTTATGTTATGAAAAGATTGATTTTCGAGTCTTATACTCAGTACTAGTATACTTTTGTTTAGAACTAAAAGTTGTGTGCCCCCAAATTTTTCAATTTTCAAAACACTTTATGTATCACCCAAAAATAATAAAATAAGAACACTGTATTTGATAGTGCATATGACACACAACACTGATCTTAACAACCCATGAAATATATTTCCAAAATTTTAATATCTTCAATAGCTTGTAGAACACACATACCTGAGCCTAAATGAACAATAATATAGTATAAAATATAACTTAGAAATGAAATTGGAGGGTATAAATAGTACAAACTAAATTATGAAAATTATTGTCATCTACTGATTAGAAATGATATAAGAATCATTTAAAATAAAAAATAATTGTTTTATAAAAACTGTATTTTAACAAAAAGGTTTAATCACGATTTTCTCATATATTTTAAAATAAAAAATTCCCACTTTAACAAAATATAATTTAAAAAAACATCATTTTTTAATTCATAATATAAAAATTATCTTATTAATTTTTTTGGGATTCTTCTGAAAAGTTTCATTTTTTCAATGAATAGTGAAAAATACTTACTTTTACTGAAAACTGTATTTTATGTTAAATAATTTACATGGATAAATTATATTTAAAATTGGTTTGAAATTAAAATCAGTTTAATAATATTCAAATTTAACGAGTTTAGGTCACTAAAATCAATTTCTTATTAAATTTTGATATTCAAACCTATTATATTTTTGATAATTTACTCTTTGTAACCCATCTTTTTCATCACTCCTATGGGTATAATTTTAAATTGGATTCTTCCACTTATATGAATTAAATTTTGAAAAACTTATTTTATATTTTTAATCAGGATAATTTTTATTACCTAATTATGTTGACTTAAGTTTTTACCATAATAAATAGTTTAAAATATAAAAAATATTTACCACGGATAAGGTAAAAAATAGTTTAGTGGGGTGTTGAACTATGATAATAAGGGTTTAAAATGACATAAATATTTACAAACACATTTTTATGATCACATTTAGACCTTTAATCTATAATTTTTGTGAATAAACTATTTTTGAGACCTTTGGAAAGATAAAAAGAAGGGTGTAATTGATTCTTTCCAAAAAAATTATGTGTGTCATCTCCTCCACTTATAAATTCCCAACCACCCCCTATTCATACTTTCAAATCCATTTTAAATGGTCAATAACTACCCAAATAACTTCCTTAATACCATGAAAACATCTTATTGACAATTTTAATCATAAATTCAACATTGGATGGATTTTGGTGTAAACCTGTATAAGTTGTCTGGAGTAGTGGTAATGTTCTTAATAAATGTTTTTACTTTGCTTCTTCTTCCACATCCTTAAAATATTATTAATCCAAGATTATATAAAAACCACAGTATTTTCCATAAACTTATTTTTTTAATGTTTGGTTTAGTACATATATCCAAATCCTCTTCTATCAAATGGTAAATGAAACTATCAATCATGTGTATGGAGGACTATCACCTCGCAAACTAACGGAACAAGTTTTATATAAACACCTCTCATGGTAGGATATATTTATGGATCTAATATTTATGTATAACATTTATAATATTATTATAATTATGTAATTATAATATCACATATACCTTATTACTATCTATTCCATTTAAAATATGATAATGTTGCAAATATGTACGAAAGACTACCACCGCACAAAGTGATGTGATTCATTTTTCACATATACTATAAATGGAAAGTAATAAGGATAATTAGAATGAATATATGTTATATATATGAAATGATACAAATTATTTAAAATTAATATATAATAAAATCCCTTACCCATTCACCTGTTAAAGGAATGATATCGTCCCTAGTGCATACATATGACATACCATATCCACAAAGCGATGTGACTCATTTTCCATTACCAATATTAAAAATGATTATAATTATGAATCTAATGAATAAATATGATTTTAATAAAATTATTATCATTATTGATATTATGTATTAATAAACTATGTAAAAGGAAAAAAACATTCATGACAAAAGGCACAAGAGAAAAAAAGACAATTAACACCATAAACAATGAAAATAATTAGATATTATTAAAAAACAGTTTGTAAAATATTATAATATGATCATATATGATACTATAAAAAATATTATGGTTCTATTATAAATTAATAACTTTCTTAAATCCATTATATATAAGTTTAATGTGTGTTAATCTAAAGTAAAGCACGAGGTAATGGACTTCATCTAAAATTGTGTTTATTGAGGAAAATTTTATTATTGTGCACCTAATTTGTTAAACAGTGTATATACTACCCATTTTACATGTCATATATTAAATAATTAATACATTTTATATTAATATCAATTTTAATTATTTAATCAGTGGAGATTTTACTTGAATTTTACCAAGTAGTAAGGGGCTTCGTCATAATTTGTCTTCACTGAGATATATTGTAATGTTATTCACCTAATTTCATTAAATAGTGTATATGATACCAATTTTAATGTAATACCATGAATAGTTAATATATAATGGTATTTTATTTTTTAATTTTAATTATTTCATCTAATGGTATTTGACTTTAAAATTATCAATTTGTAAAAAAAATTATAACTCAAATTATATTCATTGGGTTATATTACTTCTTCATTGTATTTGAAATTATAAGGATATGGGTGTAAATAAATTTTAATTTCTTATTTTTTAATTGTATATTTTTATTTGGATTTACATTGTATACATGTAATTTATTCATTGATGAATTCCCACTTCAACATTATGATCATTGTAAGGGATTTCATCTTAATATTTATTTTATTAAGAAATATTTATTAATATGATCAATTTTTTTATGAAGTGTATATACCACAACCTTGATATATTTAAAATAATAAATATTTATTCATGATGATAAATTATTTATTTAAATTTTATTCTTTAAGGGGTTACAATTTAAAAGTTACCAAAGAGGTAAAAATTAATGTACAATCTCATTTTCTTTTGGGATTGTTCACTTTATATTGAAACAACACTCTCTCGTGACCATTTTTTATTGGAAATTATATTTATATTTAATATAAATATTATTATATGATAGATATGATAATTTAATAAATCATAGATCACTTTTACGTATATTTTTTACATTGAATGTTATTTGATTAACTTTGGAAATATTTGATAAATCAGTATCCTTTACTCAAAATAGAAATTTTATGATAATATATATTGATTATTGAATTAAATATATTATTAGATACATGAGGAATGATTTAGACATGTTTTTATAGGTGTGATATGGTTATTGATAGCCCATTGATGCATTGAATGTTCTCATGAGACAAATTTGTTGGCCAAATCAGATGGGTTCTTACCCGTAATTTTAAACTACGTTGGGAAAGTTTTTGACAGTATAGGTATCGTGATCCCTGAGATCAAGAAGTAAAATAATGAATAATTTTATTTATTTATAATTTTTTATTGTCATTATCCATGATATTTTTTTATTAATATTATCTCTAGATGTATTCCATCTTAGTTTATTGATTAAATGGAATGGGTTTTCAGTTAGTTATCTTACCATATTGATTATTCATTTTTTTCATGATAAAAATATTGATTAATTGGAATATTATTTTCATTATTTTCCATACCATATTGAATTTTCATGATTAAATCATGATGAATTCCATTGTATATAACCCTGACATAGATTTTGATCTCATTTTTATTTTATTTCCTTTCCACATGATATGAAGTTGAATTCTTAGAATCATTTCAGTGATTCTAAATGTTTTACATTACTATGAATTTTACTTAATTTCTCTTTGAAAAATTGGTATTATATATATATCTAGTTCTCTAAAATTTCTAAATTTATTGGTCCTTTGGTATTAGACCCCTTATATATATTCCAATGTAATAACATAGGAACCCGCTCTAGGTTACTAGGGTCGAGGTTGTTACGGTTATTATTAGAGGTATTTTAATAGAATCCTTGGGAACTAGATTTAGTAAAATAATGATTAAGGATTATAAACCTAAAATTGAGTTTGATGATATGTATATAGAAATATCCTATAGTTTCAGTAAGGTAAGGAATATGTGGTTTTTCCTAGAAATACATTCTTGTTTAAAAGTTGTAAGTGGATGTACTTCTGGAACAATTGTTTCTATGGGTAATAAATCAAAAAAAGGTGCATCAATATTGAATCAAGAATTAGCAAGTACATGAAAACTATCATTACTGCACATCTGTTTTGACACTCATAGGGTTATTCTTTATATAATTCATATTATAATTACAATCCATTATGATTGATTTGAATATATTGTGAAAATGAATGACCTAGGTTAACCCTATTATGTCTTATATTGAAAATAATGTGTTAGAATTTAAACATATTAGAAATGATATTATAGATTCTCTGCTATGATTGTTGTTTATTACACTATTTTTTATTTTAGTCAATGGATATAACCCAAATGAATCATGGTCACATTGAAAATTAAGTAAAATTTAGTGACTGTGAGAAAAACAATTGGATGATGATTGGAGTGAAAGATATCATGAATAGGAAAAATCAATTATCCCAAAATATGATGATCAAACTATACCTTAACAAAAATAAAACTCATCAAATAGAAATAGGATGGAGTTAACTAATATCTCAAGTGGTGGAGACTATAGAGTAAAGAAGGCTGGATTTCATTCATGTCAGAAATGAAGAAAGAGACACTAAGGGAAGTTCCTCAAAGTAATGGGAAAATGTTTTATGTGTTGAAATGAAGGTCATAACGTAAAGAATTCATGTAAAAATGAATAGTATGATGGTAGGAAACAAATTTCATCCTAGAGATCACATTATAGTTTCTTGTTGTAACACCCCAAGATTTCATAGTATGTACTTCTTTAAAACAATTCAATAACTTGCACTACACGTAACACTGAGTTCAAGCGCACCATGACTTACCAAAAAAGCCATTCAAAAGAGGTTATGAATAGTATTAACTAAATTTTAAACTTTATAAAATACTTATAATTTTAGAATCCATATTATTATTTTCTTAGACATAATGTAATAAAAAATTCATTTTTTCAGATAAAAGAGGTATTTTTCAAAAATGCACTTTTACCAACATTAACAGTGAACCCTTTTTAAATCCAATATTTTAAACATTTATTTGACTAAATAAAAATATTCTTTAGAATTGGGAAATCAAAAATTTACACCCCAAGCTTCCTCGGTATGCTTCCCTTTGAATATACAGTAGCGTGTGTTGTACGCAACTTCGAGTTCTAACACACACTACAACCAATCAAACTAGTCGTAATGAATAGTAATACCTACTTTTAAAAAATTTATAAATTTTATCTCTCAAAATTGACTTCATTTTTGGATTTGGAATATTGAATTTATCCTTGGGTGAAATTTTGGAACTTTTCGGATAACATTTATATTTGGATGAATAGTGAAAATTACTAAATTCTAATTAAAAACAACTTTTTTAATCGAAATAATTTATATTGATAAATTATGAATTTGAGTGGTTTAAAAGTATATTTAGAATATATTTTTACCATTTAATAAAATTTTGGTCATTGTACATAATTTTACAATTAAACCGAACATAAACAAGTGTCAATCTTTTGATAGTTATTATCTCTTAAAAACACACTTTTTGTTTTAACAACGGGAATTAATTTTAAATTAATTTCTGCCACTTCTGTGTTTTGAATTTGGAAAAATGAATTCTATATTTTGAATCAAGATTTTTAAATTGTGTTAATAGGTAACTTTTATTTTTAGACATTTTGAATAATTACTTCAGTAAATATTTTATTTACCATGGTTAAAGGGTAAATCCGGTAAATAAGGGTTAAAAAATAATATTATAATAAAAACAAATTACCCTAAAACGTGTCCTAACCTTATTGGTTGATACATGTCCGACCATGGGCATCTTTGGGTCGATTTTTGGACCCCATGGAGCCACTTGTAAATGATAATGACACTTTATATTAATTAAGTTAAAATAAATACAAAAATTACATAAGTATATATCTTTTAGAAAAACAATTTTTACATAGGGATATATATGTTGTATTTTCTAATATAAATATTCATTAGAAATATAAACATATTTAATGCATAATTATATTTTATTTATAATTTTAAGACATTAAATAATTTAATTTATTTATGACACAATGATGATGTAATAATTACCATAATAGTAAAAAATTAAAATAATTTATATTATAAATACCCAAATAAATATAATTTGAGACTTTTTATGAATTAAACTAATTTTATAGGTTAATATGACATGTTATTATTGACTTAATTAAATTTTTTCGAAGTAATAATTCTTTTATGATTTTCACAAAAATCAATTATTGAATACTGTCAAAATTGACATAAAAGAGTTTTTAAAACAAATATTATATTATTAATTGATATTAAATTCCTAAAAATATAAGGTTAGGCCAAGAGACTTATATCATGATAGGTGTATCATTAATGGACCACATGGTGGTCTATTGGATGTATATAGTAAGTTTATTAACCATATAATATAAAAATATAAAGAGACATTGTAAAAGTGAAACTAATTAACTAAGACTTAATAATTAATGATAAGGTTAATATAGTGACCCAAACCTGTCTAAATCCTATTGGTTGAGTTTTTTTTTACCCATAACCACCTTAACCTTTAAATAATCCACTTTGGATCCATTAGAAACTGAATATGAATTTATTATAAAATAATATTTCTAGCTTTTCCAAAGGTGCCCCTCACCCCTCTTATAAAAGGGAACTCCCTATTGTCATTAATTCACACCTTAAAAGCCTTTTTGATCATACAACCCCTTCCCAAATACTCTCTAAACTTCCCTCAATTCATCCTAGACTCCTTCCTTTAGTCATAAAGCCAACCTAAGGAGCCCTTTTGATCAAATCAAAAGGAAGAACCCGAAGAAGAGGTAATGTTTTCACCACCCTTTTTCAAGTTCCTTTCTTCTTCCACTTCTTCTTTCTTTGTTATTACCATTCTAAAATAATAAGTAAAGAATATTATATATATTGTGATGTTATTATAAATATGTTATAACCATATTCAGTATTCTATCCATCCCTTGAATGACATGTGACCATACGTGCGTACGTACGGCTTACCATCTCCACGTCGTGGTGTAATTCTTATTCAATATATTATTATTTGGATGGGTATAATAATGATTTGTAATTCATGTAAATAATAAATATAACATTATAATTATTCTGTATATATGATATATCATCCAATTGTATATTATTTTAATATCAAAATAATGATATTGTCGCTCGTGCGTAAGTACGGACTACCGTCTCCATGAACGCGATTAGATTCATTGTCCATCGTATCCATTCAAGTATAATTATCTTTTGATGATTTAAAAATAATTTTTAAGGACTTTATATCATTCTTGATATGAATAAGATACAACCTATCCATGAAAACCATGGTTTACATAACAAAACATATAAAATAAAATGAGTAAGTTAACACCCGAAACGACGATAATACTAAGATATTATTAACAAAGCAATGTTAAAAGATCATATATGATATCATATTAATGTATATGATTCTTTTATAATTTAATAAAAATTATTTCACCATTATATAGGTGGTTAAACTACCTCCAACCAAGGAAAATTACAAGTTAATTGGTTTTCATCTCACTCCTTATTTCTGTGAGATTCATGTCATATTGCCACTATTACCTTTTGTGTGGTGTATGTACTGTCCATAATTGTATTCTTTGTGTAATACACTTTAATTTATGTGTATTTACATATTCATTGTATGGTACCTCTTTCATTGGTTGTATTTTTCGTATGTTACCAAATTGGTAAGGGTTAACTTCACAAACTCTTTATTATCTGAGGTTGTTTTTACGTAAGTATCTACTGGGACATATTTATTATCCATATCCATGTTTTCTGAAAGAGTTTTTAAAGGGATTCTTTTAAGGGACCTTTTACTAAAACATCATTTCAAACGTTTTAAATATTTATTCTTCTAAATCATTCTCATTAATGTTCATGTCTTCAAAATAGTTTTTAAGGATTTATTTATATGGACATGAATGTTTTGAAAAGATAATTCTTTTCAAAAGTTTCGAAGTGGTATGGGACACTTTGATTCAAAAATCTATTTTAAAATTACTTCCTTTATAAATGTGTGACTTTTAAATGATTTTACAAAAAAGGATATTTCTCCCAAAAAAATTTACTCATCATTTTCATCTATTTCATCATCCTTTGATGGATTTTAAGCTCATTTGAAGTTGATTTATTATACAAAACTTCCATTTAAGGTTTTGTGATATGTTTGATTGTGTATGTGTTATTTTTATTCCATTCATGGTTTATGGAGAAAGTATTGACATTTCGTATGCTAGTTTTAATACAAATGTTTATGTTATGTTTAAACCTATTCATATGAGGAATTAATTGGACTTAGTAAGAGACGGGTGGAGCCCGCTATAGTTATCGATGCATCGGTAGGTCTCATGAGACAAACTAGTGTCTTGGCACGAGGCCTTGACAAAATCTTATTTGTAGTCTTGGCACGAGGCCTTGGATACGTGGTTATGATAGTCTGGCATTATGTATTCCATCATTATGAAAGTGGTTATTGATATTGCATGTGATTATTCTATTAGTAGAATATCCATGTGAATAAGTAAATGGAATTATTTCATTTTATTTTTTCCATACTATGTCTAGGTTTAAGTTTAAAAGGCTTTTGTTTTAGTTGAACATTGCCTTAAATGTTTATGCTTATTTATGAAAGTTTATGCTGTATTTATTACCCTTACGGAGCATTTGAGCTAACCCCTTTCTATGTTTTATTTTTCCCAGGATTCCAAGAAGTATATTGTGATTGATATGCAGGGTTAAGACAAGGGAATAATGGAATTCATAAAGGATAATTTATGTTGTTTTGAATGTTATGAAGTGTAATGTAACATTCATGTATGTAATCTATTTTCCAAGACTGCTAAACTAATCGGTCCTTTGGGACTTGATTCCTTGTAATCATTCCAATGTATTAAAATAATGCACTGAATTTGGGTAACTGGGGTCAGGGTGTTACAGCTGGTATCAGAGGAAGTTTAGCAATAACCTTGGAAACTAGATTTAGATAAACTCTAATTAGAGAACATAGCCCTAAGATAGACTTTGAGGATTAGTATAGAAGAACTTCCTTGAATTTTGTTATTGTAGAGATTTTGTGAGTTTCCCGAGCAATACATCCCTGACTGAATACGAGCAGGTAGACGTTACTCTGGCACAGATATACCTAGGGGTAAAACCCGAAAACACCACTTTGATCTAGACTCGAACGGGAAGTAGTGCACAACAATGGGCCTTGTTGCACTCTTGGTTACAACACTCCCGGGGGATATTCTTAGGATAACTCTCATTTTCTTTACAAACCATTATGAGTGGATCATTAGTATATACTTACTCAAAGAAAACATTTTTTATGATTATGGATTATATCCACAAACTGTTCAATTTGCATTAGGTATTTTACAAGTTTGGGATTATTCATTGCAATTCATAATCTGACCTAGTTTATGTTATTATATAGAAATGGTGCCCAGTAGAAGGAATGTGAACTCCAGTAATACGTATGATCCAAAGAGTAAGAAGGATTGTATCTTTCATGGTATTAATCCATCATTTAGAAGGGAAATAGTCTCCCACATATTATCATCATATAAAGAAATAGTATTATGTGTGGATAAGATAACTAAAGAGTTTACTGAGTCCTATGTCTTTGAAGGAAAGAAAAAGAAGAAAAGGATGGAAGAGAGAAATATGGATAAAGGGAAGAGGGAAAAGAAGAATTTCCACATATGTAATAACTATGGGAAGAAACACCCTAGAACTTGCCTGAAAGGAATGAGAGTTTTTTATAAGTGTGTAGGAAAAAGGGCACCAAGTACGTGACTTCAAGGGTAAGAAAATGGTTTCAAATGTACAATGCTTCATTTGCAAGGAGTTTGGATACTACGTGAACCTATCATCAGACTATGCTGCAAATGATGCTATTGGATAACAATCAAGTTATGATACTACCACAGATGAAGAGGAATTATTATAGTTCTTATGTTGATTATGTCATTTGAGTGTTGTATCAGCAATGTGCTTGTTATAATAATTATGGAGTATATAAGGATTGTACCGCAGTACTATTTCATTGAGGATTTGAGATTTTATGGTACTAAGAAAAGTGACTCTACAGCAAGTTAAACTTTTTTGGAAATTACATGTTTTAAGGAAAGATAAACCTTAATATGGTCCTAATGTTGAGGTACTTATTTTGGAATAATATGGGGTTGATTTGGGTAAATTATATTGGATATTCTTGACTGCCTTGAAACCGATTAAAGATTTGTATATTACATAATTGTTTGAGTTTACAACATTTTTGGATGGATGAAGTATATCCAGCATTCTATATGGAATAAGGGAGCATGAATGTAATCAATTAGGATTATGGTAATTCTGGATGTTTCAGTGTTTTAAAAAGAATACATGATAAAGGTATTTATTTGCTATTATGGGGTAAAAAGGATCTACATTATGTTTTCCTTCCTTATAAACATTGGACTGTGAGTTTGGACAAAAGTATTTTGGATAATTCTAGTTTGAGATTGATTTTGGATTGCCATAAAAGGACAACTCGGAGGTTGGGCAGCAACTTGTCGCGACCGGCAAGGTCGCGAGACTTGAACCCACAACTGAAGGGCGACAAGGGTGTATCACCTACCACTGGCCCACGAGATGTCCTGGATTAAATAATGTAGTTTATTTTAAGAAGGTCTAGTAGATGAATTAAAAATTCATTTTTTTAACCCCAAAAGAATATGATAAATAGAATATATTTTTTAAGTTTTATTATTTCTTAGAGTGAAATATGTGTTTGTGATAGAAATTAGTTAAATGATGGAACTCTAATTTTCAAGTATATATTTTTCTTCTCCTCTTATTCTATGAAGAAATTAATTATTATGCTTTATTTAAGGGATCTTAAAACCAAAAATGTGTTATCCTGATACCTTATGTTTTGTTGAACCGATGGCATTTTAAATCCTCATAGATTACTGAATTTAAGGACCTCAATTTTAAACTTGTTTAAGATTGATGACCTCAATCACCACCTATAAATATTTATGTTTTTACTCCAATTATATGTCTCTAATTTCCACCAATGTTCTCCTAATCGAGATCATCATTTGGTGGTGACCCTTTCATTTCTCTTTTCCTCTTATTAAGACTAAATTTTATGAACCAAATTTCTGATGTGGGTTTTCCCACAAAGATATTTTCTATTTTCAACCTTTATTTTCGAAGAAGAATATCAAATTGCGAGGACGCAATTTATTGAAGGAAGGAAGAATGTAACACCCCAAGATTTCATAGTATGTACTTTTTCAAAACAATTCAATAACTTGCACTACACGTAACACCGAGTTCAAGCGCACCATGACTTACCAAACAAGCTGTTCAAAAGAGGTTATGAATAGTATTGACTAAATTTTAAACTTTATTTAATCCTTATAATTTTAGAATCCATATTATGAGTTTCTTAGACATAATGTAATAACAAATTCATTTTTTCAGATAAAAGAAGTATTTTTCAAAAATGCACTTTTACCAACATTAACATTGAACCTTTTTTAAATCCAATATTTTAAACATTTATTTGAATAAATAAATATATTCTTTAGAATGGGGACATCAAAAATTTACACCCCAAGCTTCCTCGGTACGGTTCTCTTTGAATAATACAATAGCGTGTGTTGTACGCAACTTCGAGTTCTAACACACACTACAACCAATCAAACTAGCCGTAATGAATAGTAATACCTACTTTTTAAAATTTTATAAATTTTATCTCTCAAAATGTACTTCATTTTTGGATTCAGAATATCGAATTTAGCCTAGGGTGAAATTTTGGAACTTTTCGTATAACATTTATATTTTGATGAATAGTGAAAATTACTAAATTTTAATTAAAAACAACTTTTTTAATTGAAATAATTTATATTAATAAATTATTAATTTGAGTGGTTTTAAAGTATATTTATAATATATTTTTACCATTTAATACAATTTTTGTCATTGTACATAATTTTACAATTAAACCGGACATAAAAAAGTGTCAATCTTTTGATAGTTATTATCTCTTAAAAACGTGCTTTTTGTTTTAACAACGGGAATTAATTTTAAATTAATTTCTGCCACTTATGTGTTTTGAATTTGGAAAAATGGATTCCATATTTGGAATCAGGATGTTCAAATTGTGTAAATAGGTAACTTTTATTTTTAGACATTTTGAATAATTCGGTAAATATTTTATTTACTATGGATAAAGGGTAAATCCGGTAAATAAGGGTTAAAAAATAATATTATAATAATAACAAATTACCCTAAAACATGGACTAACCTTATTGGTTGATACATTTCCGACCATGGGAATCTCTGGGTCTATTTTTGGACCCCATGGAGCCACTTGTAAATGATAATGACACTTTATATTAATTAAGTTAAAATAAATACAAAAATGACATAAGCATATATCTTTTAGAAAAACAATTTTTACATAGGCATATATATGTTTTATTTTAGACTATAAAAATTAATTATAAATCTAGAAATATTTCCTACATAATGATATTTTATTTATAATTTTTAGACATTAAATAATTTAATTTATATAGGACACGATGATGATGCAGTAATTACCATAATAGTGAAAAATTAAAATAATTGATATTATAAATACCCAAATAAATATAATCTGAGACTTTTTATGAATTGCACTAATTTTATAGGTTAATTTTACATGTTAGTATTTACTTAATTAACTTTGTTCGAAGTAATCATTTTGTTATGATTTTCAAAAAAATCAATTATTGAATAATATCAAAATTGACAAAAAAGAGTCTTTAAAACAAATATTATATTATTAATTGATATTCAATTCCTAAAAATCTAATATTCGTCCAAGAGACTTATATTAGGATATTTGTATCATTAATGGACCACTTGGGGGTCTCTTGGATGTATATAGTAAGTTTATTAATCATATAATATAAAAATATAAAGAGACATTGTAAAAGTGAAACTAATTAACTAAGAGTTAATACTTAAAGAAAAGGTTAATATAGTGACCCAAACCTGTCTAAATCCTATTGGTTGAGTTTTTTTCTACCCATAACCACCTTAAACTTTAAATAATCCACTTTTTATCCATTAGAAACCGAATATGAATTTATTATAAAATAATATTTCTTTCTTTTAGAAAGGTGCCCCTCACCCCTCTTATAAAAGGGCACTCACCCTTCCCATTAATTCACACCTTCAATGCCTTTTGGATCAGCCAAACCCTACCCAAATACTCTCTAAACTTCACTCACTTAATTCTAGAGGCCTTCATTTAGTCAGAAAGCCAACCTAAGGAGCCCTTTTGATCAAATCAAAAGGAAGAACCCGAAGAAGAGGTAATGTTTTCACCACCCTTTTTCAAGTTCCTTTCTTCTTCCACTTCTTATTTATTTGTTATTACCATTATAAAATAATAACTCCAGAATATTATATAAACTATGATGTTATTATAAATATGGTACAACCATATTTAGTATTCTATCCATCCTTTGAATGACATGTCACCATACGTGCGTACGTACGGCTTACCGTCTCCACGTCGTGGTGTAATTGTTATTCAATATATTATTATTTGGATGGGCATAATAATGATTTTTAATTCATGTAAATAATAAATATAACATGATAATTATTCTTTATATATGATATACCATCCAATTATATATTATTTTAATATCAAAAGAATGATATTGTCGCTCGTGCGTACGTACAGACTACCGTCTCCACGAACGCGATTAGATTCATTCTCCAGCGTATCCATTCAAGTATAATTATCATTTTATGATTTAAAAATAATTTTTAAGGACTTGATATCATTCTGGATATGAATAAGATAAAACCTATCCATGACAACCACGGCTTACGTAACAAAACATATAAAAGAAAAGGAGTAAGTTAACACCCGAAACGACGACAATACTAAGATATTATTAACAAAGCAATGTTAAAAGATCATATATGATATAATATTAATGTATATGATTATTTTATAACTTAATAACAATTATTTAACCATTATACAGGAGGTTAACCTACCTCCAACCATGTAAAAGTACAAGGTAAGGGGTTTTCATCTCACTCCTTATTTCCGTGAGATTCATGCCATATTTTCACTATTACCTTTTGTGTGGTGTATGTACTGCCCATAATTGTATTATTTATGTAATACACTTTAATTTATGTGTATTTACATATTCATTGTATGGTACCTCTTTCATGGGTTGTATGTTTCGTAAGTTACCAAATTGGTAAGGGTTAATTTCACAACATCTTTATTATCCGAGGTTGTTTTTACATAGGTATCTACTGGGACATATTTATTATCCATATCCATGTTTTATGAAAGAGTTTTCAAAGGGATTATTTTAAGATACTTTTTACTAAAAAATCATTTCAAATGTTTTAAATATTTATTCTTCTAAATCTTTCTCATTAATTTCCATGTCTTCAAAATTGTTTTTAAGGATTTATTTATATGGACATGAATGTTTTGAAATGATAATTCTTTTCAAATGTTTTAAAGTGGTATGGGACACTTTGATTCAATAATCTATTTTAAAATTACTTCCTTTATAAATGTGTGACTTTTAAATGATTTTACAAAAAAGGATATTTCTCTCAAAAAAATTTACTCATCATTTTCATCTATGTCATCATCCTTTGATGGATTTTAAGCTCATTTGAAGTTGATTTATTATACAAAACTTCCATTGAAGGTTTTGTGATATGTTTGACTGTGGATGTGTTATTTTTATACCATTCATGGATTATGGATAAATTATTGATATTTCGTATGCTAGTTTTAATACGAATGTTTATGTTATGTTTAAACCTATTCATATGAGGAATGCATTGGACTTAGTAAGTGACGGGTGGAGCTCGCAATAGCTCCTCGATGCATCGGTTGGTCTCATGAGACAAACTAGTGTCTTGGCACAAGGCCTTGACAAAATCTTATTTGTAGTCTTGGCACGAGGCCTTGGATACGTGGTTATGATAGTCTGGCATTATGCATTCCATTATTATGAAAGTGGTTATTGATATTGCATGTGATTATTCGATTAGTAGAATATCCATGTGAATAAGTAAATGGCATTATTTCATTTTATTTTTTCCATACTATGATGATGTTTAAGTTTAAAAGGCTTTTGTTTTAGTTATACATTGCCTTAAATGTTTATGATTATTTATGAAAGTTTTCGCGGTATTTCTTACCCTTACAAAGCATTTGAGCTCACCCCTTTCTATGTTTTATTATTCCCAGGATTCCAAGAAGTATATTGTGATTGATATACAGGGTTAATAGAAGGTAATAATGGCATTCATAAAGGATTATTTATGTTGTTTTGTATGTTATGAAGTGTAATGTAACATTCATGTATGTAATCTATTTTCCAAGACTGCTAAACTAATCGGTCCTTTGGGACTTGATTCCTTGTAATCATGCCAATGTATTAAAATAATGCATCGACTCTGGGTAACTGGGGTCGGGGTGTTACACTTTTCTTAAATTTTTGCTTCATGGGTATTATCATTGTTGATTCCCTATTTTAAAGATTGTCTCTTAGAATAAGGAAGAACCTATATTGGAAAAAATGTCTAAATAATTTACTAGGGTTGCAAAAATATATTTTATATGTATTTTTATCAATGATATTATGGTTATATGAGTCATGAAGTATCTAAGTATTGTGTTAATTATGAAATCATATATGTATTCATTAAATTATGATTATAGACACTATAATTTGTTTATGATTTTATGATTGATTATATGTTCAAAGTCTTAAACACAACTTTTTTGGTTTTATGTGATGGGAGTCTACTAAGATGAATGATATACTGGGAAACATATATGGAAATACAATCCATTAGTTTAGTATATGTTTCAGGGAAAAAATTCATTTAAGTAATAATTCCCTTACATTTTATGGGAATAATCATAAAGGTATTGGTAACCTTTAGGTTTTACTTTACCTTTATGTTGAAGTAATTATGGGTTATTAAACTTTGGGAATGTTATAGGGATTTTTTTAATATAGTTTTAGAAAATGTACACCCTATATGATGGGTGAAAAAACATCACATATAGAAAGGTCATGAGGCATGAACCCATAACTGAAGGGAGAAAAGGGTGTTGCACCTACCAATGGAAAACATGATATTATGGATAATATTTCATTATTCTTACTTACAAAATTTTCAAGAAAATTTTAATTATGGACTAATGGTTGTACTGTTGAGGTTTAAATATAAATTTATTATAGAGAACAACATGTGCTAGCTATATTGGTTTTTTAAAATAGTTAGAGAGATAATGAATTAATTTTCACTCTTTTGTGGATTTCACAATATGTTTAAACTAAATTTCAGTGCTTCATTCGTAAAATAGTCATTTTTTGATATTTATTTTTTGGTTTAAATTATGAATTGGAAATTTATTGAGGCACAACCAAATGAAGAAATTATACTTATGAAATATAAATATATCAAGTTTGTATAATTTCTTATATTGATAGATAGTAAAAGATTTATAAAATTTAGGAAAAGAATCTTGAAACAAATAAGTTATCCTATTACCTTAATTTATGATGAATAAAATGGACTTTTAAATCATCACATATTTACGATTTTTTTCCTTAACTTTCCATTTGACCTTTCAGTTTATTATTATCAATTACCTTTATCACCCTCTTTTATTATTTGTGTTTTTCTTCCAAGTCCACATCTCCACATTCCAAAAATGATCTCAAAATAATAATCCTATTAATGTTTTATTCCATATTAACATTGTAATTACCTTTCTCTCTTATTAAGATGTGGTTTTATTATCTATATTTATCATGTTTGTTTTCAACAAAGGGATTTTTGAATATCAAACCCTTGATTTCTGAGCAAAAGATCAAATTGAGAGGAAAACATTTATTTAAGGTTGGTAGAATATAAAGGAAAAAATTATTAAAAAAGTAAATTATATTATAAATAATATTTTAAATAAAACATCAAGATTAAAAAATCCACAAAATATATTTCTTTATGTTTTATCTCTTTGATAACTTAGAGAACATGCAACATTGAAACTAAATGGACCATAATATAGTATACCATTATAAGATAACCATTAAATTAGTGTGTCTGAATAATACTAACTAAATTATGAAGAATATGGTTATCTATTGATCAAAAATAAAATAATAATTATTTATAAAAAAATGTTTTCTGAAAAACTATATTTTTATAAAATATGGTTTAGTCTTTCTTTACACGCATAATTTAAAATTAATTTTTATTAATTTTATAAAAATACATTTTACTAAATTTATAAAATTAATTTTAAAAAATTAACTTAATTTTTTAAATAATCATATCAAAATTATCTTAGGGTGAATTTTTGTGATTTTCCTGGAAAGTTTCATTTTTTGATGAATAGTAAATAATACTGATTTCAATTCAAAAGTGTTTTAATTTAAATAAATTTAAAGGATAAAATATATTTTAAATTCATTTTATTTTAAAATTAGTTCAATTATATTACATTATATCTAATATTGTTTATTATAAGTAATTTCTTATTAAATTTTTATATTAAAACCTTCTATATTTATGATTTTTTCTCTTTGGAAACTCACTTTTTCATCGTATAATTTTAAATTGGATTATACCACATCTATGAACTAAATTTGGAAAAATGGATTTATATTTGGATTTATTATAATATATTCTATCTAATATGGTTAATTTCATTTTTTACCTTCATGAATTGTGAAAAGAGTAAAAATTATTTTTCATAGATATGGTAAAAATGAGTTTCCCAAGGGTTAAATGAATAAAATAATTTTAAAAAATAACTTAACACCGGTTAAAAACAAATTTTATGGACATATTTCTATTAACCTATAAGTATTAATAATGGTCTATTTTTGTGGCTTTTTTTTATTATAAAAAACAGAGTTTAATTTATTATTTTCAAAAATTACATGTGTTCCCTCTCCCCCACATATAAAATTTCACCCGGATATTCACATATTCACACATAAAAACCCATTAGATTCATAAAATACACTAAAAAATAAATTAAATAATACCTCAAAAACATTTATGGTCCCTTTTTGTATAAATTCAACCTAGAAATGATTTTGGTGCAAACCTAAAGAGGTTTTCTGAGGAAGAGGAAATGTTCTTAAATGAGAATATTTGTTTTGTTTATTCTTCAACCATATTCATATAATATTAAAACATGATTATATAATAATATAATTATCTTCCATATACTGATATTTTGTTCTATTTGGGTAATTAAGTATATTTTTTCCCTCTTCTATCAAATGGGAACTGAAATTGTTGATTGTGTATACAACAGATCACCGCCTCACTTACTGATGGAAATAATTTTACATAAACAAATATCATGGTCATATATCATGAAAAATTTAATATTAATATATAATATTTATGAAATGATTATATTTATGGAATTATAATATCAAATAAATCTTCTTACTATCCATTCCCTTTAAAATACAACAATATTGCTCTTGTGTATAGTGGATTACCACCTTGAGAAGTGATGTGATTCATTTTTCACTTCCACTTTATATGGAAGGTTATAAAGATAAATTCAAAAAATATCTGTGATATATATAATATTATATACATTCTTAAAAATTAATATATCATAAAATCACTTACCCTTTCAGGTGTTAAGGGAATGATATCATCACTAGTTTTTATGCATGATATACCATCTACCCAAATCGATGCGACTCATTTTCAATTAAAAACATTAAATAATATTGAAAATAATGTTTATAATGAGAAAATATGATATTTATAACATTATTATGATTATTTATATGATCTAGTTTTATCAAATTTACAAGAACCGAAACATTCATGACAAAACATACATGAGAAAACATGTCAATTAACACACAAAACAATGGAAATAATTAGTTATTATTAACGAACAGGTGGTAAAATGTTATAATAGGATCATATATGATACTATAAATATGAGTATGGTTCTGGTATAAATTAATAACATGATAAAATCCATTATACATGAGTTTAAATCATGTTCAACTAAAGGAAATCATGCGGAAATGGACTTCATCACAATTTCAATTCATTGAGGCATATTTTATTGGTGTGCACTTAATTTCTTTTATATTGTGTACATACTTACACTTTTACATGTAATATAATTTCATAAATCATGATGTTTTATGTTCAATTTTAATTATATCATCCAAGGTGACTTTACATGAATATAACCAAGTGAAAATTGACTTTGTCTCAATTTATCTTCATTGAGGAATATTGTAATTTTATGTACTTAAATTATTTTATATGGTTCATATAATTACTATTTTAATATAATATAATGGATACATAATACATCATGGTGTTTTTTTAATTTTAATTATTTAATCTAAGTGAATTTAATTTGAAAATTACCACATGATAAAGAATTTTAAAACTAAATTTATTTTTATTAGGTTATATAGTTTCTTCATTGTCTTTGACATTATAAATAAGTTTGTGTAAAAAAATTTGGTTATATTATGTTTTACCTAAACATTTTTTATGTGTATTTAAATTTGATAAACATAATAGATTCATTTATTAATTCTCACTTCAATGTTATGATCACTGCAAGGGATTTTATCTTAATCTCAATTTCATAGAGACATATTTGTTAATATGTATCTATTTACTTTTATGTGGTGTATATACTACATAATTTATGTATTTAAAATTAATAAATATTTATTAATGATGATTAATTATTTATTTCATGTTTATTCTTCATGATGTTAATGTTGAAAAATTAACCAAGAGGTAAAAATTATTGTATAATATTTTTTTCTTTTTTGATTATTTACTATATCTTCAAAAAAATTACTTTATTATTATCATTTTTCATTAAAAAGTAAATTTCTATAACATATAAATATTAATGTATAATGGATATGATTATTTCCTAAAAATGTACCACTTTTATATATGTTATTGTCTTTGAATGTTATTTGATTAACTTGGTAAATACTGATAAATTTGTTTCCTTTATTCAATACAGATATTTTATGATAAGGGATATTAATTCATGAATTAAATTGATTGTTAGATATATAAGGAATTATAGGGAAATTAAGTTATGTTTGGGACCTATTTTAATTAAATACCCTCTATATATCGACATGACTCATAAGACAAGTCAGTTGAAAAAAATCAGATGGGTTATTACCATGGTTATGTGTAAATTAGATTTAAATGTATTTAAAATAAATATTTAATGGAATTTATGTCATGAAAACATTTCAAATGTCAATTTTATGGAAATATTTCAAACCTATCTCTTGTATTTCCTCTATATTTCCAATTTTGGATCCACATTCCCTTATTGTTTTCTATATAATAATTTGAGTAATGAAAAGGGGAAAATGGAATATTTCTTGCTTTTATAATCTATTATACATTGTGATAGTGATAAAAAAAATATACCATTCTTATTTATAAATAGTTATTTTAAATATAAATTATTTAAAAAAAATTAATTTATTACTAATTTTTTATAATAAAATAGTTACCTTAATAGCTTAAACAATAATGGAAGAATAATTATTTAATTAATATAAAAATAAAATAAATGAATTTAAAAATAGTAAAAGTAATATAAATTTATTGAATTATTATTTTCCCTGAATTTTTTATATAATAATAACATTTTAGATAGTTTTCAATTGAATATAATCTAAAACTATCTTTTTATTGATTTTTTTAAAGTTATAATAAATGAGTAGTGTCAGCATTGATATTGCTGATATTTTATAATATATAATATTTTAGTAAATGATTTAAATTTTTTTAAACCTTTATTTAACCATGTGATTAGTATATGGTTGGAAATATCATCCATGGTCGAATTATGTTCCAATTACACTTTTATAGTAAATTTCTTTACCCTAAATAGTAAAAAAACTAGTTACCATAGGTGAAAACTAAAATGGTAAAAGTGAGTAACATTAGTGATTAAGGACCAACATGTTAAAAGCATGTTTATTTTTTTTAAGGTGTGGATCGATCTTATATTATCTCCAATCCATTATTTTTTAATTTTCGGGGAACTCTGTTTCAGAGGGACTCCCCATTATTGATTTGATTTGGGTATTTACAAAAATACAACTCATTATCACTTATAAAAGGGAAACTTATCCACTTGTACACACACACACACTAGAAAAGAAATTTTTTCATCCAATCCCAACTAAAATCTCTTCTTTATATCCATCCTGACATCCTAGTTCCCTTGGTTTGTTTCGAGAACTATCTAAAGAAATATTTTGGTGTAAACCATTAGAGGTTGTCCAAAGTAGAGGTATAGTTCTTAACCAGACATTTTCATTTTCATTCTTTTTCTAAATTATAAAAATATTATTAAAATATGATGAAACAATATAAATAGTATATCTCATATAATTAGGTGTTATTATGATAATTTAATAACTTATTTCTATCTCCTCTTCCAGGAAATGTGTAATGAAAATTTCATTTCTGTGTATGATGGACTACCGCCACACAAACCTATGTAATTTTTTTGTCATCATCACATCTCCCGGATAGTAATAATGATGGTTTTTTTGTATATATATGATATTAATTAAATATTTATTATTTTGGAAAGAGAATTTATCATTAAAATTGTCACCTTTCCACTCGCTAAAAAATGATAATGCTTTTCATGCACATGTGTGGACTATCACCTCCATAAAGCAATGTGATTATTTTTTCATAACCCTATAACATGAGTTATATATATAAGTATATTTAATGAAAAAAATTATATTTATTATATTATGATAATTATGGAAATATAAAATAATACTAACCTTCTTTCCATAATGATCATTGAAAAATGAAAATGTTACTCATGTGTACATATGACCTCTCTTCTCCATGATTGTAACCTAGTTCATTTTTCATAACCATCATTCAGGAATGGTTTTAAAAAAATATTTGATGAATAAAAATGATCATTAATTTATTATTATTATTATTTATATTATAAAATAATGACCTATTTGGCCATCATTGACCTATAAAGGTCATTTCATACATATGAGCCGAATATCTTCAAAACACCATATGTGAACTTAAATTATATGGTAATTTTATATAAAATAGTATTGAGTGAAATAAAAGGAATAATAAATTTTATAAATTTTCTCAAGAAAGTACATGATTAACATATTTTTATTATTTAGTAAGATAAGGAATGAATGTGTAAAGTCAATAATAAGGTAAGGGACATTCTTTTATAAAAATTTTACTTTCATGTTTCCCTTAAACTATTTTTATTAAATGCACATATTTTTAAAAATTATTTAACTGGTATATTTATATTGAAATAAAACTATTATAAATGAAATTTTATGTCTCTTTAATCTTTCATTCAATGTTTTTCGAAAGGAATATTTTTACATAAACTATACGGAACCTTTTCACAATATTTATAAAACAAAAGAAATGATCTATTTTAAAGTATAAGAAAATAAATACTTTTATCACTGTCGCAGTAGTTATTTTATATTTGGATTATTATAAAATATTTTTTGATTTAATGAAATACCCTCTTTCCCTTAATTTTGGGATTTTTTTTAAAATGGGTTTTAATGAAAAGGGTTATATTAATATATGAAAATTATTTCTTGTGGGTGAAAATAATTTTTTCACGATGCAATGTTTTATGGGTCCAAATTCTGTTATTGTTCTTGTGAATTATTTATGATGATTTTTGGTGTATTTATAAAAAAGTGACTGGTAGCTTCATTATCAACCAAGTATGTGTTGTTACTTTATTAATCAAGGATGGATAGTTCCATGATAAACCCATGATGGGTGGGTTCATGATATCCCTCTATTGAATTGGGTATGGAAGTCAACCATACAGTTATTCAATTGATAGGAGTGATACAGAAAATGATGAACCAAGTAAACTAAATTTTTATATTTGATTTCTATAGTAGTTTATAGGAATATTATTATTTCTTAAGGTAAGATAATGATCCTCTGTTTAATATAATATAGTTGCAACTTTTTTAGGGTGAAAAGTATAACTTTGTGAAAAATATATTATGAGTTTTTCAAGATTTCAAAGAACAAATTATGATATTTATTTTTCTAAATATATTTTTTAGGAAATATTTTATGAAATTATTTCGTAAGATACATTGATCTCTTGGGTAATATAATATATATTTTTCACTTAAAGATTATTTTAAAAAGGGGAACTATTTAAAAACGAATTGTTTATTTTTTCTATTTTATATCCCTTACTAATATATTTGTACCCATATAATATTTGAAAATATTTTTCATAGTTTTTAAGAATAGAAAAGGGAAAAAATACGTTAATATTAAATTATTGATGATTTTTTCAGGAAAATAAAATGTGTTTCTTTTTAAAATAATTACATTTTGGGGGAAATATTTTCTGCTTAGAAGTGTCCACTTTGTATTATATGGGTTTTTCATGTAATAGTTATGAACTAAATCTCTAAAAAAACCTAAAATATATTTTAGAATTTAAGAATGTGAATTCTAGTTTATGGACACAAGAATATGTAATGTATAAGGCCAATTCCTTATAATTGGTATCAGAGAAAGTTTTAGATAAATATAGAGGTTATGATCTTGTTAATCAAATAGACATAAATGATTTTACATTTTTTAAGTTAAAATAAAATATAATTTGAATATTACCATGTTTCTTTCTCTAAAATGGGTTTCTTCAAAATGGTCTTCCATATAGAAAATAGGGAAGCTATAGTTCGATGAAAATAGGTGGATAATATCCATCTCAATTTGAAACATAGAATTTTTGGAATTAAAATTGAGAAATTTTTTATGTAATGATATAGTTGATGAATCATTTAAATGGGTGTGGTATCTATAATAGAGAAAATATATATTCACCATAGTGAAACATATTAGTAGTTATGAATTTCATGAAACAAAACCCACCATCATTTTATGGATCTTTAGACCTAGTGGTAGATGAGTGGTGTATTAAAGAACTAGAAAATATTTTTGATGTCCTAGGTTTTTTGGATCGTCAAAAGTTAAATTATTGTTATCTACCATTTTAATAGTGAATTTAAATAGTGGTTTTTAATGGTTAATAATATCATATATAGTGAAGATATTGATTCTTTGAAATGGAATGAATTTAAAAATATTATGCTTGAGACATATTTTACTAAGGATATCAGACTTGGGATGGATAAAAAATTATGGGAATTGAGACAAAAGGAGGAAGATTCAGTGTCCACATATGAAGAAAAAATCACCTGATTGGCATTGTATGTACCAAGATTTTTCTAGGATCATGATAGTAATATTAATCATTTTTAATCATAGTTGAAACCAATATATAAAATTGGAATTAGTTTCTAAAAAATTCGTAAGTTATAAGAAACATGTTCAATTTTTTTAGAATGTAGAAAAGAGGTTATCCAATGATTTTTTATTGTATGATAATAATATGATCAAAAGGTCTTGATATTAGGAAATGGGAAAGAATTCATAAATGAAATCTAGTGGAAAGAAAATATTCTTCAAATAATTTTACAATTGTAGTAAAAATAAACCAAGGTAATGTATTGTGAAATTTGGAAAATGATTTTGATGTGGAAATATTATTCATATGGATCATGACTGCATGGAAAATTTTGAGATAACTAATGAAAATCTCATGGAATAGTTCATTAATTGTAGTGAATTGGGATATTATTCTAAAGTATGATTAAATTTAGTCTCTTAGTATGGAAATCATTAATATAAAAGTAAAAGGATTTAGAAAAATATTTTTTTACTATAACAATTAATGTTGGGCCACCAAATGATATGGTTATAAGTATGTTACCAGTTTATTTGAATTATTCCAATACCATTTTTAACTCTAGATATTCAAATTCCATTATTTATATGAAATTTTCAAGAAAAATGGAATTATCAACACATGAAAATAATATATAACTTTTAGTGACAACTCCTGGTGAAAATATTAAAGAAACCAAGATTTATAGGAATATTATTATTATTCTCAGGTGGATGTTCTTAGTAGAAATGAATATGTGGTGGAATTTTTTGATGATTTACTCAGTGTAATTCCTGATTAAGAGGTTGAGTTTACTTTTGACTTAGTTTTTGATACTAAAAAATTTCAAAAACCCTTATCAAATGGATGAAGTATACCTTGTGAAATTTAAAATATAGATAAATTAATTAATAGATAATTGTTTCATTCATCTTAGCACTTCACTATGGTTTTATACTATTTTATTGGTTAAAAAATATTCTTCAATGAGTTTTTTCATTGATTTTATGAGAATTGAATAACATCACTATTATGAATAAGTATCATTTGAAAAATATTGATTATTTATTTGATCAGCTCCAAGGAGTGTTATACTTTTCAAATATTGATCTTAGGTTTGGGTAAAACCAGTTAATGATGTAGGAGGAATATTTTTCAATGATAATTTTTTATACAAGATATGGGAATTATGCATTTTTCATGCCCTTTGGGTTGTCAAATTCATCATAAGTATTTAGGGATCTCATGAATAGTTTTTTCTATAAGTTCATGGGTAATTTTTTCATTGTATTCATGGATGATATTTTAATATATTCTTAAATTCAGGTAGAACATGAATGGAACCTAATTATTTTTTTAAAAATCAAAATAGAAAAAATATATATGTATGGAAATTTTTGTAAGAGTTGATTTTGGTTTCAACAATTTCTTTTTTTGAACATATTGTTGATTAATATGGTATAATTGTTTACATTGTTGGAACATTTTTTTAAAGAATATCCATAAAATAAAAATTTCACATAGATTCATATTTTTCTTGGATAATGGGTAACTAATGACAGTTTGATGAAAACTTTTATAATTTAGCTAGCCCATGGACTAGGTTAACCTAAAAAGTATTCAAACTGTCATGAAAAAAATAATGTGATGATTGTTTTCAAAAACTAAAAAAATATTTTTGAATGATCCCTTTTTGGTTCCACTCTATATAATTGGAAATTTTTTCATTGACAGTTATGCTTTACTTAATGTAATTAGTTGTGTCTTAATAGATAATGATCAGGTAAATTTATATGCTTTATGTCAACTAAAAGATCATGAGTTAAATTATCCAACACATGATCTGACATTAGATTCTAAGTATTTTGATTTAATAATTTAGAGGCATCATTTATATAGTATAAATTGTAAAATATATACTGATCTGAAAATATTTATGTATATATTCACTTAGAAAAAACTGAACATGAGGTAGAGAAGGTGGTTGGAACTGATAAAGGAATATGACTTCATGATTCATTATCATCCTAAAAGAGAAAAAAAGTATATGATGCTTTGTGTTAGAAACATAATTCTAAATTAACCATTTTATATTAAGAACTAGGCCCTTTTGTTAATATTTTAATGAATTTGTTCCTAAATTTGTGAATGCAGGATCCAAATATGTTTTTTTTTCAAGTGTTATTACAATCATCTCTACTATAATGAATTAAGAAAGTTCATACGGAGGATAATGTTTAATAAAAAAATGTAGAGTTGGTTAATGAGGGTATTTTTCTAGAATATAAGGTTGAAAAATAATATGTTTTTAGATGTTTAAATAGATCATGTGTGCCTTTTGTTTTCTAGTTGAAGAAATAATTTTGGGGTAAAAGTCATAGTTCCCCATTTTTTATTCATCTTGGTTAAATTATGATGTACAAATACCATTATGAGTATTACTTTTGGTATGGAATGAAGAAATATATTAATAAAATTACCATGAATTTTTTGAATTTTTAATAGGTTTAGGTATAATGAAAAATACCAAAGTGAATACTTAAAATTTTCTAATTCCATTGTGTAAATGGGAGAATATATCTATGGATTTCACAGTGCGATTACCAAAGGCATATTTAGGTAATAATTTGATTAAGTTTTTTATTTATTTATTAACTAAATATATTCATTTCTTTCTCATTCAAGATATAATGTATTTGGATCATATTTATCAAATATATCTCAAAGATAGATTTAGGTTACATGGATTTACTCCCTCCATTTTATTCAACCAATATATCAAGTTCACATCAAATATTTGTAATGGACATCAGAATTCATTAGAAACTAAACTAAATTTCAATACATCTTTTCATCCTAAATGTTAAAGAAAGAATAAGAAAAAAATCAAGAATTTGGAATTAATTCTTCATTCTTGTATAATAGATTACTAGGTAAGTTGATATTATCTCATTCCTTTAGATTATTTTCTCTTATAATAACAGTTTTCATTCCATTATACAAATGGTACCTTTTGAGGCATTATATTGATAGTGGTGTCAGACTCTTAGTTTTTGGGATGATGTTAGAGAAAATAAATTGATAGGACCAAATATGTTATATTATGTGGCTGATATGTTGAAGATGGTTCTAAAATATAAAAGGATGAATTAGAGTGGGAAAAAAAGTTTTGAGGATAACTAGAGAAAGGATCTTTCTTCTGGGTATGTGATGATTTCTCTCTCAAAGTATCTCTATGGAAAAGTGTTATCAATTTTGGTAAATATGGAAAGATAATTTCATATATCCTTAATTAATATTAAATCTTGGATAAAGTTATATCTATTTCATATTTAGTAGCCTTGTCATTGATTTTATCCCAAGTACACAACATATTTCATGTTTCAATATTAAGGAAATATGTGCCAGACTAATCTCATGTTTTGAGTCCTCATGTAGTTCAATTATAAGATATCTTTTATTATGAGGAAAATACATGACATATTCTTCACCAAAGAGAGAATGTATTTTTGAATAAATTGATTCACCATTTTAAGTTTTTTTGGAAAAACCATATGGTAGAAGAAGAACTATAGGAATATCAAAATGCTATGAGGGAAAGGCCTCTACACATATTTAGTAAGTGAATAATATTGCAAAGAAATAATTTTGAAAAGGGGGAGAATTTTACAACTATGGTGATGGTAGGATAAAAAAATTTCTTATTTATTAGTATTCATTAATTATATTGTTATATTATAAAAATATTAAGTATTTTTCTTAAATAAAAAGTAAATAGTTTTATTAAATAAACTATTATAATTTTTTATTTATAAGTTGAATTTTAAAATTGTATAATTTTAAATTGATGAAATTAATTAATTTTTTTGAATTTAAATTTTTAAAATTGTCAATTGATGAATTTTTGGGATTTTTCTGAAATAAATGATTTTTCGATGAATAATTAAAATTACTGATTTTTCAAATGCACTTATTTCTTTGAATTAAATAAAATAATTTAAAATTATAATTAAATTTGTAATTTCATATTAAATTTAATTATGAAACTTATTTTATAATAATTAAATTAACTCTTTTTGATTCAACAACTTTCATTATTTTTGTTATAAGTTTATTTTTATTATTAAAAACACATTTTTCTAAAAACAATTTTAAAGTATGAAATGTTTATCAATTTTAATTAATTAAAAAAACCCATAATGAGGAGTGATTTAAAATAAAATTATGTATATTATATATCTATATATTAATTTAAATTCATAAAATTATTATTACTTGTTATAGAGTTAATATTAAATAATATTATGCATAAAAAATAAATTTCATGAAAAACCTCATTTTCATCACATTTTTGGGTTTGATTTTAAATTAAATAGTTCCATATATGTGAGTTGAATCTGGTAAAAATTATTCCATATTTCGAATCACCATTTTTAATATTAGTTAATAAGGTCGACATAATTTTTTTCCTAATGAATAGTAAAAAAAGTGAAATTGTGTTACCATGGTTAATAGTAAGTCGAGTTTACTAAGGGTTAAACTAAAAAGGTTAGGGTTATAGTTACTCAAAACCATTCCAAATTTTAATTGGAATCCCCTATTTTGACCCTATCTCATCTCGTTCTTAGAACAACCCTATTTTAGAGCCACATACGATGATTATGACCAATATAATAATTTCAATAAGGAAAAAAGACAAAAGAGGAACCTTCTTTGCTTTTAAAATCTACAATACATTATAATAGGGATAAAAAACTATTTTTGTCTAGGAATGATGTGTTTTATTTGATGAAGATGGTGATGTCAAATTATTTGTTGAGTTTTCTCTCTTCTTATGTGATTTCTGATCCATAGATGATGAAATCAAAAGATTTTTTGAAGGTTTAGAATATAATTATTTATGTAAAGGGCCTGAATGGAAGAGTTGTAGTGGAAATCCTACATTATAACCCCCATTTTCATCATTCATTGAATCCTACTCTAGTATGATCCTTCAAAAGGGGTCATCATCTCATGTTGATGTTAATCTTGATGTGTTTACTGAGAGCATTGCAATTGGGAATAATTCCCTTATTGTGAATCTTTTAATACCGAAGGATGAGAAGTCCTAGAGGTTTGAAGATCTATTTAGGTTGATCTTGTTTTTGTGGGGCACCTCTGATTAGGGGTGTGTATCTCTTTGTCTTGGCTTCTTTCATTGCATTTTCCCTTTCAATGATTTCAAAATACATGCGTAGTTCGTCGGGTCTCTATCTCTAAAACCTAGATAGATTCACCTTCATGAAGGGTCCTTAGATTTCAATTCCTCGTATGAAAGGAATTCATTTTATCAGGTTTGGGTTCATTTTCATAAGATTAATTGGGTCCTTTTGCCTCTAAATATTTTCATGACATTGGCATGGTAACTAGAAATCTTATTTTCCTCGACAGAAAAATGGAGGTTGTTTGGTTTGGACATTTTTTTAGAATTCTGGTGGAGATTGATCTAATTCCCACCTTGATTTATAAGGTAACTCTCTCAACTCCCTCCAATAATATCCATATTTATGTTGAGTATAAAAGAAATCCCCTTTTCTGTATAAAATGTATGGGTGTTGGGCATGCTTTGAAGTTATGTTGAGTGAAGATCTCTTGTGAGAGATGTGAGATGAAGGGTCATCCAGCTACTCTATGTAGAAGGAAACCCAAGAGGAAGCATGTGGCTTTTTCAAATTCTCTTGATCATGATGGAGATGTTCCAAAAACCCATCTTCCACTAAGCCTGATATGTTGGATTTTGACAAATATATCCCTTAGGTGCCTAATTTGAAAGGAAAATGACTAGTGGTGGATAAGTCTCTGATGAGAAATAATAATGGTCCCTCTACTAATTGGAAAGATTCTTTCAAGGATATTACATCCAATTATGTTCATGATATTACTCCCACTAGATTAGTTGAGACTAGAAAAAATGATAGCCTCTATGTTGATAGGTCTTCTGCTTGTACTCAACCTCCAAATCTAGGCATGAATGATAGTCATGGCGCAGGATTGATACGTGATAGGGTTATTTATTTTTCTCCTATCCTATATCACACTAGGGATCCTCAACAAGTTTATTTTCATTGAGAAATATAGAATATTTTCAACTCCTCTTGGATATCTGAGAAGTGGGGTGAGATCTCTGAGGCGGAAGGGATAAAAGTGGGTAGCGGTGGTCCTATCTCTTTCAAATATAAAATCTTATCTAGAAAAAAGAATTTAGAGGATTGTATGTACTTCACTCCTACTCCCTCAAAGAGAAGGTCGAGGAAGGACTTTTTTAACACACCTCACACAGTTTCTACCCAAACTTCTAAGTTATCAGGAAAGTTCAATACTTATATTCTTAATATCTTTCATAAAGGTAAGTCCCATTATGAATTGGAAACTACAATTGACTCTAATTATGGGAATGACATGTCTTATTATGATCTAAAACTTTTTTCTCACCAGATGAGGGAAAGCCACTTTGTTTGACCCCACCCATATCCTCTGTACTTTTTCTTTAATTTCAATGAATTTTCAGAAGATTAGCTTCTGGATAGATTTTTTGGGATATATTTTGTTCCATGATTTTTTTATAAAATTGTAACATGTTATACATGTGTTAATGGATTTCATTTTAAATTCATCATTTTCATGATGTTTTTAAAGTGGGATTAAATGAAAAGTTTCAAAATTGACATTAATGACATTCTATAATAAATAATATTTTATTAAATAAATTAAAATTTTAAAAAACCTTATATATATCTAATTAATTAGGATATTATTTAAAATTTAAATTGTGGTCCGATTATGTTACAATTTTTCTTTTATAGTAACTATATTGACCTGTAATTTATAAAAAAAATAGTCAATGTAGGTGAAAAATAAAATGGTAAAAGTGAGTAACATCAGTGGTTAAGGAATAAAATATTTAAAAAAGGTTTATTTTTTGTTTTTGATGTGCATATCAACCTTATATTCATTTCAATTAATTATTTTTCAATTTTTGATACACATGGTTAGAGAGTAACACCAAATTATTGAATAATTTTGGATATTTTAAAAAATGCCACTCATTCACACTTATAAAATGGAATATGATATAATCTTTTATTGAAACATCCAAAGACTTTTGGTTTGTCCAAGACTAACCCAAGTACCTTCCTTACATCTCCCATGTCCAAGGAAACTTTTTTTTATCAGAAACACATTCTAGGAAATATTTCATTGTACACCATTATAGGTTGTCCCGATAAGAGGTATAGTTCTTAATAAAGGATTTTTAATTTTTTTCAAACTTCTAAAAATATTATTCAACCATAATGAAATAATAATAGAATTATGTTTCACATTCGAATATTTTAATATGTTAATGGAATAACCTATATATATATCATCTTCTATCAAATAAGAAACACAACCATCATTCATCTGTATGGTGTACTACCACATCATGAACCGGTGTAATTCATTTTTCATTATCGCCTCCCATTCTCATGACCCGTCCTCAGGGCCTATGTTGTGACTACTCCACGCCTGCCTTCCATAGACCAGGGGATAGAGACTAGCACCAAAGGAGAATCCCTGATAAAAAGGGAAGGTATTGCCTTTAAACTTGTATCACACACAGTATGAACACAAGCAGTAGAAGCAAAAAGTACTAATATAGAAAATAAAGACGTTCTAAAAGAAAGTGGGCCAGTATACAAACCCAACTGAAAAACAAGTACATGTACAAGTAAAAAAGGAAAAACAGCTCCTGGATCGTCTACCGGGTAGTCCTAACTTAATGGTAGGTACATATCTCGAACAACTATCCCCTGAGGTACGTCCCGTCTATTCCAACTCCGAGCAGCCTCTCGTCCATCACTCTCAGCCTTGATCACTGTTGACCGTCATCTGCATAGAACACAACAAGGTTTCGGTGAAGCCCGTGTAGGGGTGAGTATAAAAATACATGGTAGGGGACCCCGAGACCCCCGAAGGCCTCCCAGAATCCACTAAGGATAAACCAAAAATGTAAGATACAATCACGAAGTATCAACCATCCCTACTTAGGTATATTCCCATACATATACCAAAGTTACCAATCACAAAGAGGCTCCAACTCTTGAGCCCAACCACATTCCATTCCTCAAGTATATAAACACTCCACAAAGAAAGTATAACACAAGGTGTATCCCATAGGTACATATCACAGAAGAAAGCTACATGGTCTTCACCACAACACTTCCATGAAAAAACTTCCACGAAGAAACATCCGCCCTTACTTAGGTATATGCCCATACATATACTTATGTCATCAAGAGTACACATCTCATACATGAGGTAAACATGAAGGTAAAGACTCAGCTCACACCAGGTATACACAACTTAAAAGAGAGTAAGAGATGATTAGTTGTAGCCACTGAATCATCTTTCACTGTCGAATGACAGATATCCGTAGAAACCTAAAACAGAAATCTGTCAAAGCTATCGATCCTACTTGGGATCTCGGTACAAAAGTCATTGTGGACAAACCCACGGAGGATCCAGGTCCAGTCTCGTCACTGTAGAACCCACAGATGATCCAAGTCTAGTCTCATCCCTATCCAACCCACAGAGAATCCAGGTCCAGTCTTGTTGTTGTCGAACCCATAGAGGATCTGGGTCTAGTCTCGTCACTGTCAAACCCATGGAGGATCCAGGTCGAGTATTGTCATTGTTGAACCCACAGAGGATCAAGTTCTAGTCTCTTCATTGTAAAACCCACAGAGGATCTAGGTCCAGTCTCATCGTTGTCGAACCCACAGAGCATCCAGGTCCAGTCTCGTTACTGTCGAACCCACAGAGGATCCAGGTCCAGTCTCGTCGCTGTCAACCATATCATTCTCATACACAGCACGCTTGATTCTAGGAGGGTCTGATCCTCGATCCAAGTTTTGATCCATCAACTACCACTAAGTCTCATTTTGATGTATCCCGTAGTTCAATCTCATCATAAGGAACCCAACGCGGTAGACGGTGCGTCAATTGGATTCTCGGTCTGTGAGTAATTGGCATTTCTGTTCTAGGGGCCCGGTTGGTTTTTAGGTTCAAACCAACCTGGCCATACCCCAACTGTGTCCAAACCTAAAGTGGGGTATTGAAAAATAACTTTCTCGCTCCAAGACTTCCATCTCCATAGGCAGTTCATCAATCGGACACCCGTAGCCCAATATAAGGGCGAAAATGTTTAAACGGGCCATAGCGGGTCCAGGTCTGGTCCGACCCAATCAGACCGACCTAGCCCAACCCGGTCGGAACCGGGTTCTAAATCGGTCCACAGTTTCGACCCGATCCAAGGGGGTGTCCCGGCCCGAGTGGGCGGCCCAAAGCGAGGGAGCGGCCCGAAGGTGCGGCCCGGCCCGAGGCGGCCCAACCCGAGGCGGCCCAACTGGCCGGCCTGTGTGGCCCGGCTGGCTGGCCGCGTGTTGTATGGTCGTTTGGCCCGGCCGGCTGGCCGCGTGCTGGCTGGACCTATGGCTCGGTCGGTGGGCCACGTGGCCCTACTGGCCAAGCATTGGGGGGGTGGGGTGCACCCCCTGTTGACCGTAACGGAATTAATACCTAGCACCGGTTCAGGTATCCACAGGACCCTTCAGGTCCCGCCTGTAGCATGCACCGACGGCCAGCTCAACTGACTACCCTCCCCTGTCCGCCGCAGCCCAAGTTCACGGCACTTCTCTAGCGTCGCGCGACGGCGCCGCTCCCAGCTTTTCTGTCGCGGACCACCCTGGTCGCGGCTCATCTCCACCGCGCGGCGCAACGGTGTCGTGCCGCCTCCGCCACGGCCCATCCTGGCTGTAGCCTCCCTCTCCACTGCGTGGCACGATGGCATCGCGCTCTTCGTCCGACCGCCTCAGCCCTTCCTCCTTGCACGGTGTGACGGCACCACGCCCCTCTGGCACCATCGAGGCCCGCCTGGCCGAAGCTCGGTTCTCAGTGCGGCATGGTAGTATTGTTCCCTTGTGGCGACCCGGCGGCCTTGCACCACCGGATTTCTTTACCGCTGGCTCATTTTCGGTCGTCGCATGTACCACCTCCATCATCATCAAACAAGAACCAACAAAAGGGGAGAGTCGGTTCGTTTTCATGCGGTCTAAACCCTCCTCGTTACGGTGGTATTATTTGGTTCTCAAAGCACACAACATACGACGGGGTACGGAGGTAATATTCAATCATAAAATAACCCCTACCTCGATTGTCACTCGTTGGCGGTTGAAGGAGGTGATTTCGTCTTTGGTGATGTTCTTCACGGGCGGTGTCTTCTCCTTTGATGCGGATGAAGTTCGTGGGAGATATCATGGGTGTTCTTCAAGGATGGTGCTCCCTTTTCTTTCCCCGGTTGAAGAAGGAAGAAGATGGCGTCATCGTTATTCGGTGGCAGAAGAGACATTCTTCGTGTTCTTAATGGGAAGAATGAAGTTCTTCCAAAGGTTCTTCAAAGCTCCATCAAGAGAAAGTTCCCCCAAAAAATAATAGAGGAAGTTCTCTATTATTTCTTTGGCACAACAACACAAGTTTTGTTTTTAATTAAATGAGACAACTCAAATAATTAATGGAGAGGATGGTTCAAATTCAAAATAAGGGGAGGTGAAGAGTTCTAATTAATTAAATGATAGAGGTGTCCAATTAATTAATGGGGAGGTGGAGAGTTACAAATTAATGAAGAGAGGGTTTCATCCCACTTAAATGGGATTTCCCAAGGAGTTACAACCCCCAGGTGGTCCCCACCAAGACATCCTCCCAAGAGAGGTTATGTGCATGTGGGCCCCACCACCATAACCTCCCATGGGAGTTTAGGGTGTGGTGGTCCCCACCACTAACCACCACTTGGCGGTTTTAACCACCTTAATAAAAATAAAGTCAATAATTTATTTTTATTCATTTTAATTAAAAACATCCAAAATATAACTTCTATTCTCATTATAATGCAACTGCGGTGAAGGTCTCACTAAGAAATCACTGACGCTACGAGTTCAACGGTGCCCTCGAATTTCAATTCCGAGCATCGGTTCAAAAGATATAAAATTCCGCTTGTACATTTACTGAACGTACCCAAAAAAAACTTCAGAAATTGATTCTGGACACACCGGGCCTCGGAATCAAGCACCGTCAGAAACTGCGGACTCGTAAAATTACCATGTATTTATGAAAAATATTTCATGTATATTATGGGTCTTTACATTCTCCCCACATCAGGGATTTATGTCCCCATAAGCCACAACTCACACTAAGGGAACAAATGGGGGTACTGAGTACGCATATGAGCCTCTCGCTCCCATGTACTCTCCTGGAGGTTCCTGTGCTGCCAGCGAACACGTACCAAAGGTATCGACCATCCACATAGAACCCACTTCTATCGATCCTAAATCTCCACTTGAACCTCTGTGAAATTCTCCCTATCATCTATGTCCATCTCCCCATGGTCGATGATGTGAGAAGGGTCATGCACATATCTCTGTAGACCTCATCGAGGTGAGACCCATAGAAAGACGCGGTCACCATCCTCGAACTCTAGTGGTCTCCGTCTCTTATCAGTATAGGAATTCTTCCTACTCTTTGCAGTATTCATCTGCTCCTGGATGATATACACCTTCTCGGTGGTAGCTCGTAGAATCTCTAGTCCCACTAGTGCTGACTCCCCTAGGTCAGTCCAGCATAGAGGCGATCTGGAAGGTCGGCCGTAAAGTTCCTTGAAATGTGTCATCCTGATGGTGGAGTGGTAGCTGTTGTTATATGAAAACTCTACCAAGGGTAAGTGGTCCCCCTAGTTTTGATCAAAGTCTAGGACACATGTACATAGCATGTCCTCGAGGGTCTGAATGGTCCTCTTAGTCTGACTATCCATCTAAGGATGGAAGGCGGTTCTCAAGCGAAGCTGAGCCCTAAAAGCCTCATGCAACCCCTTCCATAGCAGGGAAGTAAACTGTATGTCATGTTTGGAGACAATAGTAGAAGTTAATCCATGTAAATGAAAAACCTCCTTCACATAGAGGTGTATTAATCTCTCTACTGAGTCATTCTCTCTAGTCGGTAGGAAGTGGGCCGACTTGGGGAGTCGGTCTACGATCACCCATATCGAATCCTGACTCCTGGATATATATGGAAGACCTATCATGAAGTCCATGGATATCTCATCCCACTTCTACTCTAAGACCTCTAAGGGTTGTACCAAGCCTACTAGTACCTAGTGTTCTGCCTTCACTTGCTGACAAGTCAGGCATCGTGAGACAAACTATGCTACTGCCATCTTCATACCTGGCCACCAGTGCTGTCGTCGAAGGTCTTGATACATCTTCGACACTCCTAGATGTACCGCAACAGGAAAAGTGTGGAAATCCCTCAACATTTCCTCCTAAATTGAAACTGGTACCAAGGTACGTCCTCGGAAGAGAATTACATGCGCCCCACCTTCCAAAAATCCATGAGGTGCCTACCCTGTGGATATCTGAGCACGTCGTGTCTCGCAGCCAGTGTCACCATGCTACGCCTCCCTGATTCGCTGAAGAAGTGGAGGAGTGACTGTATGAGATTGTAGATAGGCTACTCCATCCCTATCCAAAAAGGATATTTGTAACACGTTCTTCTTCTCCATCGCCTCTCCTAGTAGCGGAATGCCTGATCTCCTACTGAGATCATCTGCGACAACGTTCCCCTTCCCAGGAGTATAGACTATCTCGAAGTCATAAACCTGGAGAAACTCAATCCAACGTCGTTGTCTCAGGTTTAGGTCCTTCTACGAGAATACACACCTGAGACTATTGAGATTAGAGTAAACTGTATACTGTTTTCTCAATGAACTATGGGTGAGACTAGTCGATTAAAAAGAACTCGATTACTCTCTTCTTCGGCTACATCCCACAAGACCTGCTAAGATTTCTCCTTTTCCGAAAAGAGAAATCCGGTCTCATCCCATGGATTAACCACGTCCATTGCCTAATACAATCAATCCTGACATGAACAGTACTATTTCATTCCATGGACGACGTCATAAGGCCTCGATGCTACTACCAAGAGATCCAACCGTTACTCTCGCCTCTAAGGGTTGAGTCAAACTGTCGGCATCAGTGTATGGTCACTGGGTCTCCTCTAGTAGGAATCTTGAATGTGATGGTCAAGTCAACGGTTTTAATCAGAACCTCTCAATATCAACCACACAAAAAGGCAGTAAAGAAAATGTCACAAGGGAAAGTGTATTTTATTACTGCAGCTCAAAGTTCAAAGACACAAATAAACCACAAAAAATGATATCAACGAAGCTAAAAGCATCATAAACAAAGGTCTCTATGCCTAGAGATAGTCCCGCTCCTATCCACCTACTTCCGGAGCTCATGGTGAACCGTCTAGGGGTGGTGGAAGTAGTGCTTGATGATTCTGACCACCATCTGCTGAAGGACCTGATCCACTACCTCATCCACCTCTTAGATGATGCTCAAGATCCTGCCACTGCCTCTGTCTCGGTGGCTCCTCTAACGCCTACTGATCAACTGTGCGGGGAGTCGGACAGTCACCCACTCTATGACCCCGTTTCCTTCTTGAATAACAAATCATTCTCTGTTCAAAGCTCCCTCGACCTAGGGTGCCCCGCACCCCCGTTGCCACATCTTGGGGTTGTCTAACTATAGATCTAACCCGCTTGTACCCCCGTGTCATCCACCTACTTCCTCTTATAGATGACTCAGCTACTGTCAGAATGCCCTGCGGCAGGTGCAGCAGCTCCTGAGCATGCACAGAGCGTAGAGTCGCTGGTACTAACCTCGCCCTGAAAAAACACTCAAAGTTGCCACAGGTGAGCATCGCCTCATTGTAAAACTGGAGAATTAGACTCCACCACCTCTCATATTCTCCCTGAAAGAGACTAACTTCTAGGCGCACCATCAAGTCAGCAAGTGTCCCAACTATGTGGAAAACTCATGCTATAAACTCCAGCCAGTACCAAGCAGTCTAAAAATCCGTCTCGCCTCGAAACCTCAGAGGCATCTATCGCAAGAACCCATGAAACGTTCTCAAGAGGTGATCACCCTTTGCTGCTGGGGATGTTAGAAATAGTAGCCCAACATTTAGTGATATTGTTGGTGCCTCCGCTGTGATGGGGCCCTGCACTGAGGCCTCGTCGCTCGGTGGGATACCATTGCGCTCTCCACTCGGAACCCATGCTGACTGACTAAGTGAAGACATCCTGAAAATAAATAGGTTATCCACAATCAAAAGTATATGTGGTGATCTGACTCAAAGTAATCACAAAGAAAAATTCTCAAAAGAAACACACACGCAATCAGTGTTTTTTGTGTGCTGAGTCGTAAATCAGGTTTCGGAGTCCTATTGTATGGATACATTGGTGACTACACCAACACGGGTTTCCCTAAACTAATACCCACACCCAAAACACTTAGCACTATTTTTGTTAAAAGAATCAGAGTCTAAGTTCTACGGTAGAACCGACTCCTCTTATACGAATTTGTCACGACCCGTCCTTGGGGCCCGTGTCGTGACTACCCCAAGCCCACCTTCCATAGGCCAGGGGCTCGCGACTAGCACTAAAGGAGAATCCCTAATAAAAAGGGAAGGCATTGCCTTTAAACTTGTATCACACATATCTTGACACACAAGCAGTAGAAGCAAAAGGTACTAATATAGAAAAGAAATACATGCTGAAAGTAAGTGGTCCAGTATACAAACCCAACTAGACAACAAGTACAAGTACTAGTAAAAAAGGAAAAATAGCTCCTAGATCTTCCACCGGGGAATCCTACTTGAAGGGTAGGTATAGATCTCGAACAACTCACCCCTGAGTTACTTCCTCTCTAGTCCAGCTCTGATCAGCCTCCCGTCCGTCACTCTCAGCCTCGATCATTGTTGACTGTCGTCTGCATAGAACACAACAAGGTGCAGGCAAAGCCCGTGTAGGGGTGAGTATAACAATACTCAGTAGGGGACCCCGATACCCTCAAAGGTCTCCCAGAATCCACTAAGGATAAACCAAAAAATTAAGATACAATCATGAGGTATCAAACATCCCTACTTAGGTATATTCCCATACATATACCTAAGTTACCAATCACAAAGTGGCTCCAACTCTTGAGTCCAACCACATTCCGTTCCTCAAGAGTAGAAACACTCCACAAAGAAAGTACAAAAAAAAGTGTATACCATAGGTACAGATCATAGAAGAAAGCTACGTGGGATTCACCACAACACATCCATGAAGAAACATCCATGAGGAAACATCCAAAAAGAAACATCCACCATTACTTAGGTATATGCCCATACATATACCTATGTCGTCAAGAGTACACATCTCATACATGAGGTAAACATGAAGGTAAAGACTCAGCTCACACCAGGTATACACAACTTAAAAGAGAGTAAGAGATGATTATTTGTAGCCACTGAATCATCTTTCACTATTGAACAGATATCCGTAGAAACCTAAAACAACAGTCTGTCAAAGCTGTCGATCCTACTTTGGATCTAGGTACAAAAGTCATCGTTGTCAAACCCACGGAGGATCCAGGTCCAGTCCCGTCACTATCGAACCCATGGAGGATCATAGTCTAGCCACGTCACTGTCACACCCACAGAGGATCCAGGTCCAGTCTCGTTGATACTGAACCCACAGAGGATCCAGGTCCAGTCTCATCACTGTCGAACCCACGGAGGATCCAGGTCCAGTCTCCTCACTGTCGAACCCATTGAGGATCCAAGTCCAGTCTCGTCGCTGTCAAACCCACATAGGATCCAAGTCCAGTATCATCATTGTTGAACCCACATAGGATCCAGGTCCAGTCTCATCACTGTCAAACCCACGGAGGATCCAGGTTCAGTCTCGTCACTGTCAACCATAGGGTTTTCGTACACAGCACGCTCTATTCTGGGAGGGTCTGCTCCTTGATCCAATTTTTGAAACATAAACTACCAAAAAATCTCGTGTTGATGTATCATATAGTTCCATCTCATCATAAGGATCCCAACGTGATAGACGACGCATCAATCGGACGCCCGGTTTTTGAGTTATTGGCATTTCTGTTCCAAGGGCCCGGTTGGTTTTTAGGTTCAAACCAACCCATTCGTACCCCAATAGTGTCAAAACCTCAAGTGGGGTATTCCAAAAGAACCATCTCACTCCAAGACCTCCATCGCCGTAGGCAGTTCGTCAATCGGACACTCGTAGCCCATGATAGGGGCAAAAAGGTGTAAACGGGCCATAGCAGGTCTGGGTAAGGTCTGACCCAGTCGGACTGACCCTACCCGACCCGGTCTGAACCAGGGTCTGACCTGGTCCGCGGGTCCGACCCGATTGAAGGGGGTCGGCCGGCCCGAGTGGTCGGTCTAGCCCGAGTGGGCAGCCCGAAGCGCGGGAGCGGCCCGAAGGCGAGGCTCGTCCCGAGGCCGCCCGACCCGAGGTGGCACAGCCAGCAGCAGCCCGGCCGGCTGGCCGCGTGCCAGCTGGCGTGTGGCCCGGCAGGCTGGCTGCATGCGAGTGGTTCGTGTGGCTCGGCCGGCGGGCCGCGTGGCCCTGCTGGCCACGCCGTGGGAGGGGGGGGTGTCACGCCCCCCCCCCCCCCCCCTGTTGACCGTAACGGAACCGGTGCCAAGCATTGGTTCAGGTAACCATAGAACCCTTCGGGTCTCACCTGTAGCGCGCACCGGTGGCCCACTCAGCCGGCCACCCTCCCCTATCTGCTGCGGCCTAAGGCCGCGGTCCTTCTCCGGCGCGGCGTGATGGCGTCGTGCCCAGCTTCTCCACCGCAGCCCGCCCTGGTAGCAACTCATCTCCACTGTGTGGCATGACGGCACCACGCCACCTCCGCCGCGGCCCGACCTGGCCATGACCTCCCACTCCACTGCACGGAATGACGGCACCGCGCTCATCGTCCAACCACCGCGGCCCTCTTGGTCATGGACCTTCTTCTCAGTGCGGTGCAACGGCATCGCGCCCCTCCAGCACCGTCGTGGCCCGCCTGGTCGTGGCTCGGTTCTCAGCGCGGCATGGCGGTGCCACACCCTTGTGGCGACCCAGTGGCCTTGCGCCACTGGCTTTCTTTGTGGTCGAATCGTTGTCGGTCACCACGTGTCCCACCTCCATCGTCATCAAACAAGAACCAACAAAAGGGGAGGGTCGGGCTGTGTTTGTGCAGTCTAAACCCTCCTCATTATGGTGATATCATTTGGTTCTCAAAGCACACAACATACGATGGGGTATGGAGGTAATATTCAATCGTAAAATAACCCCTACCTCGATTGTCGCTCGTTGGTGGTGGAAGGAGGTGATGTCGTCGTTGGTGACGTTCTTTGCAGGCGGCGTCTTCTCCTTTGATGTGGATGACGTTTGTGGGATATGTCGTGGGCATTCTTCAAGGACGGCACTCCCTTTTCTTGCCCCAGTTGAAGAAGGAAAAAGATGGTGTCGCCATTCTTCGGTGGTGGAAGAGACATTCTTCGTGTTCTTCAAGGGAAGAATAAAGTTCTCCCAAAGGTTATCCAAAGATCCACCAAGAGAAAGTGCCCCCCAAAAATAATAGAGGAAGTTCTCTATTACTTCTTCGGCACAACAACACAAGGGTTGTTTTTTGTTAAATGAGACAACTCAAATAATTAATGGGGAGGATGGTTCAAATTCAAAATAAGGGTAGGTGAGGAGTTCTAATTAATTAAAGGAGAGAGGTGTCCAATTAATTAATGGGGAGGTGGAGAGTTACAAATTAATGAAGACAGGGTTTCAACCCACTTAAATGGGATATCCCAAGGTGTTACAACCCCCAGGTGGTCCCCACCAAGACATCCTCCCAAGGGAGGTTATGTGCAGGTGGGCCCCACCACCATAACCTCCCATGGGAGGTTAGGGTGTGGTGGCCCCCACCACTAACCACCACTTGGTGGTTTTAACCACCTTAATAGAAATAAAGTTAATACTTTATTTTTATTCATTTTAATTAAAAACTTCTAAAATCTAACTTCTATTCTTGTTAGAACGCAACTACGGTGAAGGTCTCACTAAGAAATCACTGACGCTGCGAGTTCCAAGGTGCCCTCAGATTTCAATTTTGAGCACTGGTTCAAAATATATAAAATATCGCTCGTACGTTTACTGAATATACCCAAAAAAACTTCAGAAATATATTCCAGACACACCGGGCCTCGGAATCAAGCGCCGTCAAAAACTGCGGACACATAAAATTCCCATGTATATGAGAAAAAAATTCCACAGAAATTCCGGGTCTTTACATTCCATGGTTGGTTATAATGATGAATGTTATATATATATATTATATTAATAAAATATTTATAATTATTAAAATATAATATATTATTTATTTTCTTACCTTTCCTATTACTAAAAATGATAACACCATTTGTGTGTACATGTGGACTACCACCTCTATAAAGTTAAGAGATTAATTTTTCATCACTACATCACATGGATGAAATATATATGAATATTTCATGAAATAAAATTATATTTATGATGTTATGATCATTATGAAAGTATAAAATAATAATTACCTTCTTTCCATAATTATTTCTGGAAAATGAAAACATTACTCATGTGTACATATAACCTATCGTCACTATGATTATAACATATTTCATTTTTCTTAACCATATTTCATGTTTGGTTTAAAATATAATTTTCCTATAAATATGTTAATTATGAAATTATTATTATTCTTGATATGGTGGAATAATTTCCTCTTTTACCATATTCCTCCTTCAAAATTAATTTTGGACATACGAGCTGAATATCGTTAAAACACCAAACATGAATTCAAATGATTAAGTAATTTTAAATAAAATTGTAATGAGTGAAATAAAAGGTATAATAAACTCTAAAAAGGTTATATATAAAGTAAAAAATTAATATTATTTTATTATTCATGATGATATATAATACTCATCAATAGTTGGGCACAAGGTAAGGGGATTTCTTTTAAAAAAACATCTTTTAAAATTCCATTAAAACACTTTTTCTTCCATGTCTATATTTATAAAAAATTATTGTATGGATATTTTTATGTGGGAATAAAATAATTATAAAGGAAATTTTATATCTATTTCTAAATTTTTTTTAATGGGTTTCAACAAGGTATATTTTTACATATACTATACGGAACATTATGAATTTATTTACAAAATAAAAAATGAATTTTCTATTATAACCTATACGGTGTTAACTACTTTTCTCACCATCATAACAATTATAATTTTTTTTGATTCTATTATAGGATTACATGAATAATTAAAAAAAATATTTTATTTTATTCTAGGAACTTTATTTTTGAAAAACATATTTTAAATAAAAAGGATATATTAATTTTCAAAAATGATTTCTTATGTGGGAAAAGAATGTTTTTATGATGCAATATTTTATGTGTTATGATTATTTTGTCATTATTCGTCATTGTTTATGGTTACAATTCATTCAATTATAAACCAAGGATGTGTGTCTCTATAATAAACCAAAGTAGGTTGGTTAAGTTATTAAAAAAGTATGATTGATTTCATGATTAACCAAGTATGGGTGGTTCTATGATAACCATCCAATGCACTGGCTTTGGAAGTCAAATCTATGGTTATTCCATTTGTAAGAGTGATATGGAAAATGATGTCTCATGTAAACTAAATGATTTTTCTATGATTGATATGTGTTTTCATTCAAATATTATTAATTCTCATGATAATAAAATGATATTATTATTAAAGGATAGTATATTATACATTTTAGGGGTAAAAAGTATAAATTTTTGAAAAAGCTACAATGAGTTTTATAGGATTTTAGATAAAACTTTATGAGTATTTTTTATTTAATATTTTTTATTAAATTTTTTATGAAAATATTTTGATAGGGATGTTTATTTATTGGGTATGAAATTTTTTATTTTAAGCTCAAAGTTTATTTGGAAAAATAAATTTTTTTATAAACTAATGGTTTTTTCTTTCTTTTTATGTTTCTATCAAATAGTTTTATGCCTATCCTGCATTTTAAAATGTTTTTTCAATGGTTTTATAAATGGTTATGGGTAAATTAGATGTAAATTTTAAATTCATAAATATTTTTCAAAAATAGAAACATGTTTATTTTTAAAAAAATTATATAATGGAAAAAACAGATTCTGATTAGAGGTGTTGAATTTCTATTATATGGGTTTTTATGTAAGTGTTATGACCTAACTTACTAAAATACTAAAAAAAGTATCTTTTGAAATTTAATGAAGTTAATTATATTCTAAATTAACTATAATATGTATAGTATAAGTCTATTCCCTTATAATTCCATATTTATAACCATCTCTGTGAAGTGGTGATGGAAAATGAAATATGTTGCTTCATTGAGGTGGTAGTCTACACGTACACACTAGCGATGTTCTCATTTCTCATAAGATGTAAAGGGCAGTAAAAAATTGTTTTACCATAAACATAATAAAATTTATAAATATAAAAGATACTGATTTTAATATTTTAGCATGATTAAATAATATTTTTTAGAGGTATAAAAATAAATAAATTGAAATAGCACTATTAAGAGTTATAACTCTTCTTTGGAAAATAACCATTGGATTACATATTAAACCTTATAGGTTGGACTTCTAAAGAGAAAAAAACCTCTAAGTATTGGGTAGTAATGTTTGGAAGGTATTTTGGAAGATATATGTTGAGATAGGTTACTTAAGAGGTGTGAAGAATAGTGGATAAGTGTTTCCCTTTTGTAAGTGATGGGAGTGAAAGTTTTCTAATTATTCAAAATTTATGAAATTTTAAAAGGTATTATTAATGTTAAATTTGAACCAAGGAAAAAAAATTAGTATTTAATATGTCATATGGTTTTAACACAATCAAATAATCATATTTTTACATGTATTGGACACATTTTAAGCCTTATCACCCAGTTACACCCTCTTAAACCAAGTTTTTCTTAAACTGCGATTACATAAAAAAATTTCATGTTAACGTATTTGTGTAACCCAAACTAAAAAGGCGATTTTAACCAAATATTTAAATTATTATTAAAAATATAATATATATTTGATCATATTATGATTCTATAAGTGGTAGAAATTACTTTTAATATAAGAACACAAAATGCCTGAAAAAAATATTTTAGAAAAATACCATATTAATCTGTAAAAAATTTATATTAAATACAGTTAAATAGTTTATTTACTTGATTTTATTTTCTTATTTAATAAAAAATTATCGTTTTTATACTTTTGTATCAGAAATAAAATAATTGGTACCATACAACCATATCAGTAAATGCAAAGACTCAAAAATATTTTAAAATTTGAAAAAAAATAGATTATGTTAATAAAAGTGAAGACTAGGTTCCAAAATTCAAAATAATGTTTTAAAATAAATTATCTAACTCATTAAACACATATATATTATTTAACTTTAATAAAATTTATTTCCACCTTCTTACATCATAATAATGCCATAAAAGTGATAGTATTTTGAAAAAATAGTAGTTTCACAATTCACCAAAAAAACTATTTAAAAAATATATCAAAAAATCACCATAATATTTATTAGATATGATAAAAAATGAATTAATTTCCAAAAAAATAAAATTATAAAATTTATAAAATAAAATTCTAAATAAAACCATGTATTTCATGGAAAACATTTAGTTAAAAAACAATAATTTCATTTTTCAAAGTAAAACAATTCTTTTTCCTTTACCTTGATAAAATTATTTAAGAAAAATAAATTAATAAATTAATAATAAATATTCCTTTTTAAAAAATATAAAATAATTAAATAATTCATTACAGAAATCAAAATATAAACCATGAGAACTGAAAATTTATAACCTTTTAAATAAAACATATTTTTATTCATGAAGTAAACAAGATAATTTTCTCTTTTCAATGATTATATATCATGATATAGTTTTTTTATACATAAATAAATGATAAAAATAGGACATAAAATAGTCTGGTGGTATGAGTTTTTATCTTATCACCCTTTGTTCATGGATTAGATATTATTAGCCTTGCAAGAAATGGTGATTTGTTGCCTTATATAATGAGATGATTTTATTTAGACGAAAAAAAATAAAAATAAAATTACATTATGCCTGAAAAATATTTTCATTTTTAAAAAATTGGGTTTTTACATTAACCATGTGGAAAATTAAGATAATTTATGATTTTTAATGATGTGTCTAATAGATGGGGAAATTTGTGCATGGTATAAACTGAAAACCTATATTTTTTTAAATTTCTTTCCAAAATTATAATCTTAAGGAAAAAATTATAACATTATTAGATTAATCTCATTCAACATGATAATATTAGTGAATATTAATCTCATGAATTTATTTTTTATTAACTGTATATACAAATAAATAATGAATATACCATTTTTCACAATCCAAATTGTATAGATGATTCATTTTTAATATGATTACAAATTATACATAGACCACTTTTCATAAAAACTAAATAAACTAATCTAGTATGGAGAATTGAAATTTTATATGAATTTGAAATTGAAAAAACATGACCATGAGGTTATCATTAATATCCCATTTTATAATTATGAATTTTTATCAACAAAAATATTTTAAATCATAGAATATTTGGTTGTGTTGTATTTGTGAATAGAACACACCTACAGGAAGAAAAATTTGACCCCGAAGAAGGTTGGGGGTATATAAAGGATTTTTTTATTTTCCTAAATTATAAGTTACCATAATAAAATTATATAAGATGATTTTTTGAAATTATTTTCAAGTATTCAATTTTATATTATTATGTTTCATAAATTAATATAGGAAAATCAATCGACATTAAAAGATATACCCTTGAAAATGGAATAATTATTATATCTTAATTCTCATACCAATATTAGTGAACTAGGTGTATAATATATAATTAATTTTTATACCTTGATTATAATAGGTATTTTGATTCCCATTGATTCACTTATATGATGTCCAATCAATGACTCAGTTTCTTTTAAATTCTAGAAAGACCTATTTTTGTAGAGCTTATAATAAATAAATTTATTATTATATTATTTTTATTACTTTAACATTAATTAATTTTAATAAATTTACTGACATGATTTTATAACTACACACTCTAAACATATTATACATAATGGGTATAATGATTCATAATTTTAACTATTCAATTCAAATGATTTCATCCTTGGAATGATGTAGCAAACTCATTAACACGTGATATACTATAACAATCATCAAAATAAATATAATTGATTGTCTATAAAATCTTAGGTTGTGTAAAAATGTCTCTTAATTGATTTAACAAGCTTTCTCATAATAAAATATTTCATTCATATTAACTGAACGTAAAATATTAACAATTTCATGAGTATCTCAATATTGTTTTCAATTGACTACCAACTCTTCATATCCTCATTTATTTTTAAAACTATGGAATTATATAAACCAAAAAATTACCTAGACCACCCAAAAAATATTATAATTCATCCATAAAAAGTATATGTGGATTATAAGTCTCTGGAGATCAATCATTAAGAGTAAACCTATAACACCCATGAAGATATGAAACTATTATTCACTTTCTATTAAGGTTTATCTAGACTTAAATTTCATGTAATTCATATTAAATAATTGGTTTGATGAATATGATATAAAAATATCCACTCTCAATGGAAATTTTCACTCCCTTATTCTTTTTTACACTTATCTGATCATGAAACACACTAATACATCCCCTCACACATATTTCCACTTTTAGTTTCGTAATTCCAGTTAAAAATCCTCAACCTACTCAACTATTATCATCTCTCACTTATTTATCATCCTTAATATCAATCTTTAAACCAAAATAACCTTTAAAATAAAAAAGGGGTTTAGAATATCTCTCAATAAAGAATCTATATTGTACACATTAAGCCACAACACTGAGACAACTAAAAACTATAACTTCAAAAAATTCATTATAGAATCATATGTATTATGGAATGATAAATTTTTCGACCAATTTATTACCATTAAGAGTTTTTAACTAAAAAATAATGACATACATAATACAATATAATATAAATGAATTAAAAAATAATTATATTAGCACAAATATTTTTATAATTTGTCATAGCCTAATCTTAATCAATAAAAATCTATAAGTTGAGTAGTTTTATTTTACCCATATATTAGCATGTAATATTATCCAAATTTAAAAATCAAGTTATTTTATTGTATATTTTTGTAAGTAACTTCAAGATTAAAAATAATAAAACCATAAAATTTTCACTATGATGCAACATATAAGTCATGAAGAAAATAACATGTGTCATCACTTTTTTTGGTAGAAATCATGTCATTATAAAATACTATTTCATTGTGATTTATTCTAATTAATGAATATCATCTCAAGAAAATTCATAACACATAAAAATATCCAAATCATCCATAATTCCATATTCAACAAGTTACTTAGGAAATCGAAATAATATAACTTATCTATATCACATGATTTAGGATTTTAAAATTTTAAAATGAAATCCAGCACCATTATGCCACAATCATGAAGAAGTGTCTCTCATTAATCAAACAATTTGTTACTTTATATCATATATCTTATTTTTCATAATTCTATATTTATAAAACATTGAGTTCAAAAAAACTATTTCTCTTTGGGTTCTTATGTATCCTTCTATTTTTTCTAATATTTACATAAACAAGTTTAAATAAAATATGGAAAACCAATATTTTACCAACACTAATAAGTTCACCGTATGGATTGATCATTTGGGTCAACCTCGATGAATAATGATAATAAAATATTTGAATTCATGCATATTTATCTTTTTGTTGATTAAATTCTATTACACAAAATTATTTATCATTTATTTTTTATCAAGGAAAAAGTAATTATTAAACCATCTTGTTTTAAAGTTTGTATCAAATAACATATCTTCATCTAATGAATAAAATATTATATATGTTGTCCAATTCATCCATCAAGTAGACCATTTATGTTTTTTTTGGGTGACATATCTTATATATTGTCCCATGTTGGTATAGTATCAACTTGAAACCCTTTATTTTTAAAATTTTGTTACCAAATAATATGGAAAAGGAAATAATTATAACATTATTTGATTAATCACATTAAACTTCATAATATTTTGGAATTTTAATCACATGATTTTAATATTTACTACATGCCAATTGGAATTAATTTTGAATATAATTTTTCTTCTATTCACACTCAATATGATTCAGATGAATCATTTATAATATCATTACAACTTATCTCTAGACCAATTCACACAAAAACTCAATCACCCAATCTAGTCTATGAACAAGAAATTTTAATTACACATACTCTAATTTAAACTAATATTTTATTTTATTTTAAATATACCCTATATAATTATGGTTTTTTTGAATTAAATATTTCAATATTAATAATATTTTGAAGTGTTTTATATGTGAAAATTTCACCCCTTCAGTAAATAAAAATGGAACCCCAATGAAGGTTATTTATTTATGATGTATATTAATTTCACTAATTTATAAAGTATTATAAAAAAATATAAGATTCATTCTTAATAATATTTTTATATTTTATTAGTATTAAAAGTTTTTTAATACATTAAAAATCTAAAACCAACCAACATCAAAAGATATTTCATGTCAAATGAAATAATTTTTATATCTTGATACATATACAAATATGAGTGTATTAGATGTCCAAAATATTTTTAACTTTGATTCCTAGATAGAAATAGGTATTTGAATTTTCATGTACTCACATATTATGTGGTTAATTAATGACTTAGGTTGTTTTACAATTGAAAAAAAACGAAACTTTTCCATAGGTCAAGATGATTGAATTGCATGTTTTCTTAATTTTATCACTTCTAATATATTGAATTTTAAGGGACTTAATGTCCTGATTTTATAACTACACACTGAAACAAAGTATACATAGTTTCTATAGTGTTTAATAATGTTTACTATTTATTACAAGTTGTAACACCCCAAGCTTCCACGGTATGCTTCTCTTTCAATAATGCAATAGCTTGCATTGTACGCAAGTTCGAGATTCTAACACACCAAGACCAATCAATTAGCCATTATGAATAGTAATACCCACTTTTTGAAATTATATAAATTTTAGAATGGACTTCATTTCTGGACTCAGAATATTGAAATTAGCCTATGTTGAATTTTTGGTATTTTTCCGAGAACTTCCAATTTTCGATAAATAGTGAAAATACTTAAAAACAACATTTTTAATAAAAATAATTTATATTGATAAAATATACTATTGAGTGGTTTTAAAGTATAATTAGAATATAATTTTACCATTTTATCCAATGGTGTTCATTATAATTAATTTCACTTTGAAATTGGACATAAACAATTGTCAATCTTTTGATTGATATTGTTTCCTAAAAACACGCTATTTGTTTTGACGACGGGAATTAATTATAAAATTAATTAATGAAACTTATATGTTTGGAATTTTGTAAAATAGACATCATTTTTGAATTCGGAATATCAATTATATCTTAGGGTGAATTTTTGGTATTGTTCTGAGAAAATTCAATTTTTGATGAATAGTGAAACCACTAAGTGGTAGTTAAAAAACTAATTTTTCGTTTAAATGAAACTTTACCACTTCTCTAAATTGAATTTAAAAAATCTGACATACATGGTTTTCATTATTAAGTAAAATTTGGTTCAATGAGATGAAAATAATTTTTGGTGAATAGTAACTTTTAAGTTTTATTAATCGCGATTAAAGGTAATTAGTGTAATTTAAGGTTAATATAATGTTATAATAATATGAAATTACCTTTAAACTTGTCCTAACCTTATTGTATGAGTCATGGATGACCAATAAAATTCATGGGTCAACTTGGGGGCCCCATGGAGCCACTTGGGTAAGAAAATGACATTAAAAACTTTTTATTTAAAGTAAAAATAAAATTGTCACAAACATGTGTTATTTTACTAAAACAATTATTACATGGGGTTATATAAGTTAACTTTTCGACTATAAATATTAATTGAAAAGATAAAAATATTTCTTACATCATGATATTTTTTTATAATTTTTAGACATTAAATAAATTAAATGTTTTATGACACCATGATGATGCTGCGATTACCTCATTAATTAACGATTTAAATAAAATGAAAAGATAATGTAAAATCTAAAACTTACACTTGTCAAAAACACATTGGATGAGTATATTTAGAACCCTTATCACCTTATCATAGGAATATATCATTTTTGGACCTTTAAAATCAGAAACTCATTATATAATAAAGTAACATTTCTTGACTTTCCAAGAGTGCCCCTCCTCTCCTCTTATAAAAGGCCCCCACCTCTACCACCTTATTCACACCTTCAAAGCCATTTCGCTCGGAAAAACTCTGCCCAAATACTCTCTAAACTTCCCTCTATTACTCCTAGAAGCCTCACTTTGGGAAGAATTCTTCCCAAGGAAGCCTTTGGCTCAAATCAAAAAGAGTTACCCAATTTTAAGGTAATGTCTTCTCTTATGTTCTTTTGTTTTAATTTGCTTCTACAACCCCTTAAACTCTTTTTATTACTTTATTTTGTAAAAACACTATTATATTCAATATACTAGGATTTTGTTATGATAATTATTTGATTTACACTTACACACACCTTCGTCTAATGGTTAAAGAACATACTATTTCTGTGGGTGGCGAATTACTACCTCACGAAACGATGATTGTTCAATATTCTTTTAACACCTCTCATGGTGGAAATTAAGATGTCACTCTATTTATATATGATTTATATTATGTTTATGTTTTCCTTATGCTTTTATATTTTTCATTTATGGCATACCTTTAAGATTTCCATTATGGGTAAACGCGATAATTTCATTTTAGGAAGTGCGGACTACCGCCCCCTCAAAGTGATTTGAATCGTTAATGTCATATGTGGGACGTATAAATGGTGGAGTAAATGATATTATATATGATATTATACTGGAATTATAATATACCTTTATATCATTATGATTTTATTCAATTAAATATGAAATAGAAATGAAAGTAGCGTTCATGCGTACATACGGCTTACCATCTCCATGAACGGTGCATTTCATTTCTTACCTCTAAATGTTATGTAATATTATAAATGAATTTATATATTGGATATATATGATATATATGATATCTACATCATGAATATAATTCTGGATATAATGGATATTTTACCACATGAACAACTTGTAATTATAAGAAGTTTATTTTTTACTCAAGTACCAAAGATCGACAAAACGACCGTTATTAACTTAAATAATTACATAATGTTCATAACATAGTAATAATTGATATAAAAGGAATAATGAACTTGAAAAAGGTTCTTAATAAAGTAGAAATTAACTCTAGTTTATTATTCATGAGATTAAAGAACGATCGGGTCAAGTCGGACACGAGGTAAGGGAACTTCTTAACCCAATTTCCGTTCTTTGGGTTAATCTCCTAATTTAAAATTATTTCATGATATTATTATGTCCAATCTTGTATTTGTACTTTATTTATGTGTACTTATAGTGAATACACATAATAGATCTATTTTATTTTTAAAAATGATCTTTGTAAGGGACTTCGTCTCAATCTCCATTCATTGAGGCATATTTTGTTTTATACACAAATTTCTTTAATACAGTGTATAAACCCCTTTGACTTTTACATTTATTCAAAAGGAATATTTTTATACGAAGAGTTTTAATAAACAAAAAAAAGGAATGTTTTTCTTGTCGTACGTATTTAGTGACAACGACTTCTCCGCCGCCGTGACTATTACTTGAGTTTCGACTTCCTCTACAAGCCATAACTTTTTTTAAATGAAAAATAAATACCAAGTTTTAATTTTCTTTTATTTTGGTATTGAAAATGGTTTTGATAATGTTTTTATTATATCAATATGTTGTATTGATATCTTGTGATTGAAATGTGGAAATGTTATGTTTCCTTTATGCATGTTTTATGTGATACGATTATGTTATGGTTTATGATATGTTTAAACCTGTTCATATGGGGAATGCATTGGACTTAATAATTGACGGGTGGAGACTGTTATAGCTCCTCGATGCATCGGTAGGTCTCATGAGACAAACTAGTTTCTTGGTATGAGGCCTTGACAAAATCATATTTGTAGTCTTGGCACGAGGCCTTGACTATATGATAGTCTAGCATTATGCATTCCATCATTATGAAAGTAGTTATTGATATTGCATGTGATTATTCGACTAGTAGAATATCCATGTGAATAAGTAAATGGCATTATTTAATTTTACTTTTTACATATTATGTTGAAGTTCAAGTTTAAAAGGTTTTTTTTTAGTTATACATTTCCTTAAATGTTTATGTTTATTTATGAAAGTTTTCGCTATATTGTTATCCTTACTGAGCATCTGAGCTCACCCCTTTATATCTTATAATTTTTCCAAGATGTGAAGAAGTATTTTATGAATGACTTGTAAGGATAGTATGAGGGGATATTAAGACAAGATTTTGTATTAGTTTTTTCACTTTATGATGTAATGTAACATTTATGAATGTATCTAGTGTTTCCAAGGCTACTAAACTAATAGGTCTTCCGAGACTTGATCCTTTGTGATCATGACAATGTTAAGTAATAATGCACCGACTCTAGATAACTAGGGTCAGGGAATTATAGTTGGTATCAGAGGTATTTTAGTACAAACCTTGGAAGCTAGATTTAGATAAACTCTGATTAGAGCACATAGCCCTAAGATAGACTTTCAGTATTAGTATAGAAAACTTCCTAGAATTTTTGTATTATAGAGATTTTGTGAGTTTTCCGAGCAATACATCCCTGTCTGGATACGAGTAGGTAGAGGCGTCTCTGGCACAGATGTACCTAGGGGTAAAACCTGAAAACACCATCTTGAGCTAGACTCGAACGGGAACTAGTGCACGACAACGGGCCTTGCTGCACACTTGGTTACGACACTCCTGGGGGATATGCTTAGGATAATTCTCATTTTCTTTACAGACCATTATGAAGGGTTTATGAGTATATACATCCACAAAGAAAACATTTTTATGATTATGGATTATATCCATAAATAGTTCAATTAATGTTATGTGTTTTTCAAGTTTGTTATTATGTATTTAGATTCATAAACTAATCTAGTTTATGACATTATTTAGAAATGGCACCTAGTGGAAGGAATGGAAACTGTATCAATGCATGCACTCCATGTAGGGATTTCCCTCCTGCTCAAGATAATTATAATGGAGTTGGTGATACAACTGGTGTTGGTCAGCTTATCACTATACTAGGGAAACTCACTCAGGTTATGAATAATAACCGTAATCGTATGGATCACCCTGATCCGAAACGTGGAGAATCAATGTTAGATTGTTTCATGAGGCAAAAACCGCCAACATTTAATGGGGGTACAAATCCATTAGTAGCTGAGCAATGGATAAACTTATTATATAAAATCTTCCATGCATTGTGGAGTAGCAAAAGGGAAAAAGTTGTCATGGTAGTTTACCGCCTCACTGGAGATGTTGATCAATGGTGGTCATTGATTCAAAATACAAAGGAAGATGAAGAAGTATCAAGTATGGAATGGAGAGAGTTTAAAGATATTTTCTTAGAAAAATACTTTCCTCATGACCATCGAGCAGATATGGAAAGACAATTTCTGAGTCTGAGGCAAAAGGAGGATGAGAATGTTGCAAAGTATGAGTCTAACTTTACAAGGTTAGCGAGGCATGCTGCAGATTATATATGTAACCCATGAAGTAAGATTGATCGTTTCTTTGATGGGTTAAAATCATTTCTCCGTCGATCATTAGTATCACAATCTTTCTCAACATATGAATATATAGTCTCGTGTGCTATCATGATAGAAAAGGAATTCTCTAAGTTTTATGACAACAAAGTAAAGCAAGAGAAGAAGAGAACGGTGGAGCAAGAGACAAATAAAGGGAAAAAGGGAAAGAAGGGTTTTCCATTATGTGATAATTGTGGGAATAATCATCTCGGTACTTGCCTAAAAGGAATGGGAGTTTGTTATAAATGTGGAGAAAAAGGTCACCAGGCTCGTGATTGCAAGGGAAAGAAAGAGGCTATCAATGTTGAATGCTACAATTGTAGGGAAATGTAGCATTATGAAAATGAATTTCCTAAGGGTCAGGGAAACTTACCTCAGAAAATGCCAAGGGATCAAGGCCAATATTATTCTATTACTACAGTTGAAGTGGAATAATTAATGTATTGGTGCTTTTGGACTCAAGGATTATATTCTGGTTATAAGAATAATGTGATATATATAAGGATTGTACTGTTGTACTTTTTGTTTTTGTAACACCCCGAGATTTTATGAAAAATATTCTTTTTAATGTCTTGTGTTGTACGCTACACCAAAATTAGCTTGTGATATACGAAACACCGTATTTGCTTGCAGTATACGCAACACTATTCTTGGCTTGCGTTACACACAATTTCAAGTTCGTTTTGTAGAAACTATTCTACGCAACATTATGTGTAGATTTTGTTTAATGTATAAATGAAATAAGTTTTGATTATGTTATACGCAACACCAAACAGAGATTTCACTACATGCAGCCCTGACTTGGCTTTCATTACACGCAATAAAGACCTTCCTCGATAGCGTGTGTAGTACGCAATACCGAGTTTCACTAAACGAGATATTATTATAAAATTATTATGAACTAGCCGTTATGAATAGTAATACCAACTTTTTGAAATTTTATAAATTTTATCTTTCAAAATGGACTTCATTTTTGGATTAGGAATATTGAAATTATCTTAGGGTGAAATTTTGGTACTTTTCGGATAACTTTCATATTCTGATGAATAGTGAAAATTACTAAATTTTAATTAAAAACAACTTTTTTAATCGAAATAATTAATAGTGATAAATTATTAATTTGAGTGCTTTTAAAGTATATTTAGAATATATTTTTACCATTTAATACAATGTTGGTCATTGGATGTAATTTCACATTTAAACCAGACATAAACAAGTGTCGATCTTTTGATAGTTATTATCTCTTAAAAACACGCTATTTGTTTTGACGACGGGAATTAATTTTTAAATTAATTAATGCAACTGATATGTTTTGAATTTGTTAAAATAGACATCATTTTTGAATTCATAATATCAAATATATCTTAGGCCTGATTTTTGGTATTTTTCTGGAAACTTTCATTTTTTGATAAATAGTGAAACCACTAAGTGGTAGTTACAAAACTGAATTTTTCATAAAACATAATTTTACCGCTTCTGTGAGTGGAATTTCGAAAATACGAGAGACACGGTTAATATCAAGGACTAAAATGTGGTTCAATGAGATGAAAATCTTTTTTTGGTGAATAGTAACTTTTAACTTTTATTTACCACGGTTAAAAGTAAATAGGACAATTAAGGGTAAAAATGATATTATTATTACCCTAACACATGTCCTAATTCTATTTTATAGGTGTAATTCGACCAAAAACAACCTTAGGAATAAAATATGACCATTTAGGCCCACTTGGATTAGATTAGGACATTTAATATTAATTTATTTAAAGAAGGGTTAAAATAGTTAAAATCAAAGTTTAATAAGTAAATCATTTTTAATATAGTGTTATACATAAGATAAATTTGACTATAAATATTCATTAGAAAGATAAAAATATTTTATACCTAATGCTATTTTATTTTTAATTTTTAGACTTTAAATAATTTAATTTATTTATGAAACAATGATGATGCAGTAATTATCTTATTAATGAAATATTGACATGATTGATGTTATAAATACCCAAATAAATGTAATTTGAGACTTTTTATGAATAAAAATAATTTTCTAGGTTAATAGGACATGTTAGTGTGGATTTAATTAAATTTTTTATAACTAACCTTTCTGTTATTATTTTCAGAAAAATCAATTACCAAATAGTGTCAAAATTCACCTAAAATAGTTTTTAAAACAAATATTATATTATTCATTGTTATTTTATTCATAAAAATCTACGGTTTGGCCAAATGACTTAGATAAGGTTATATATATTAATAATAAACAACTTGGGGTTTGTTTGTCTTGTTATAGTATGTTTATTAACCTTATAGTGTAATAAAACAAGAAGACACGGTAAAAGTTAAATTATCTAAATTAAAGTTAAATCTAAATGATAAGGTTAAAATAGAAACTGAAACTTATCTAAATTCTATTGGATGAGAGGATTTCGACCCATCCCCACCTTATCTTCGAAATAAATCAATTTTGAGCTATTAAAAACCAAATATGAATTTATAATAAAATAATATTTTTAGTTTTTTCAAAGGTACCCCTCCTCTCCCTTATAAAAGGGAACCTCATCCCTTTCTTCCTCACACCACTTTGAGCCTTCAAGCTCGGTCAACCCCTGCCAAATTCTCTTCTCAACTTCCCTAGAAACATCCTAGAGGTCATGGTCTTCTTCAAAGAGAAATTTTAGTTCCCTAAGAGGAGGTCTCAAAAAGGCGCTTTAAAGAAGAGGAGGTTCGGATCCATACGAAGCATATCGGACCTAAGGTAAGGGAGAAATTTTCAATCTCATTTTTATCTGAGATTTCTTATATGTAATTATTTACTGGGGTTACGTTTATCATCAATGACCATGTTTTATAAAAATGTTTTCATAAATGTTTACTATTCTTCCATGAATGTTTAAAGTCATTTTTACCCTTTATTGACTTTTTACCACATTGTATGAATGGAATCTTTCCTTTGGTTACCATATAAGGTACGTTTTGACTTTTCCAACAAAAGTACAAGGAGAATGTTATTTTTAACTTATACGACATGAATGTATTTTTACGGTTTCATAACGCCTCATTTTCAAGAAGCTTACTCTACAAGATTGCATGATTATTTTCAACAAAACCCTTTTCTTTTAAAATTGCATGGAATTTTGTGAAAAGAAAATGATTTTAAATAAGAATGGATATTTTCCTCAATAATTCATTTCAAGTGTTTTGTAAAAACTATTTTCCATTTAATATGACATTATATCATATGTGTATGTTTCAAGTAATATGTCTCTATGATTTAAATGGTTTCAATTTTCTTATGATGAAATGATATCAAATTTTTATGGATTATGTTATGATGGCATGATGTTTAAGAATACCATTTTATTACATGGGTTATGCTATGATGTATGATTTATGATTTTGTGGCACACGAAAGAATGATTTCATTATGAGATGGGTGGGACCTATATCTCCCTCAAATTCATTGGGTAAAGATTTATATCTCATGAGATAGACATGGATGGAATGGTAAGTTAATCCAGTTCAGCTTTACAGGATTGAAACGAGGAGTGAACTCGATTCAGAAAGGGACTTTGTCCACTAAGATGGCCTTGGAAGCAATGCCTTGGCTACTATGGAAATCATAACAAGTGTTGAATGGTTGCCACAATTACACGTTTTATTCCCATGCTATTTTATCATGATTTATGTTCCATTATGATCTATGCCTTATGTACTCCCATGTTTTATGTCGTTGCTCAAGATTTTGATGTTTAAACATTATGTGCATGTTTTTAAGTTCAAATGTATATGGTATGTTTTATTTTATCCATTCTTACCCTTACTGAGCATTTGAGATCACCCTTTTTATTTTTTATTTTCCCCCAGGATTAAAAGAAAGGTTTTAGGTAAGGAAACAAAAAGTGGAAGATATTTATGGGGGATGTTGAAGATCTTTCGCCACGATTAGAAGATTACGTTCCAAGTTTCCAAAGACACTAAACTATTACGGTCCTTGTGTGTCTGTATTTGTTATGTATTAAGTATTCCGCAAAAGTAATGTAATATCTATATACGTCAAGCTTCGGGTCTCTACAATTGGTATCAGAGGAAAGGTTTAGTCAACCTTTGGAAACAAGGATGCAAAAACTTTAGTGAGATCCCTAGAGATATTTCTAAGGTATGTCTAGGGATGTCCCTAAGGTTAAGTATACGTATAGGTTATAGTCCTAGAATTGTGCTAACGATCTTAGAATTAAACCTAAGATGTTAGATATTAAAGGTAATCCCCCTTTATTATGTCGTTTTCCCTATCATGGTATTTGCCTCTCACACTATTATTTTTGGGTTTTAGACGATGGCTGGAACCTGAAGGAACTGTGCTGATCAATGTAATGGACAATGTAATGATTTTCCTCCTGACCAAACCAATGTCATGGGAGATGGAGTGCACAATCTTATTTCTATACTTACACAAGCTATGAATCATTCTGGATTTCAAAATGAGCAAAGAAAGGAGAAACATTCTGTTGAATCCTTCATGAGGCAGCGTTCACCTTCATTCAGTGTGTCTTTTGATCCCTTAGTGGCTGAACAATGTATCAGTACTACTGAAAAGATATTTTCAGTTCTACAATGTTCTGAGCATGATAAAGTCATCTTAGCAGTATATCGTTTGGAAGGTGATACTGATCAATGGTGGAATCTTATCAAGAATACAAGGCAAAGAGATGAAATTGAGTCAATGGAATGGGACGAGTTCAAGAACTTGTTTTTCAGTAAGTACTTCCCTCGTATTCTTCGAACAAAGATGGAAAAAGAGTTTCTTGAGGTTAAGCAGAAGGATGATGAATCTGTTGGTATATACGAAGCGAATTTTACAAGACTTGCAAGGTATGCATCTGGCTTTATCGTCCAACCTGAAAGTAAAGTTGATCGATTTTTCAGTGGCTTAAAACCAAGTCTTTGAAGGGAATTAGCTATAAGAGACTTCGGTAGCTATGAAGAAATTGTGATTTTTTCTATCAAGGTAGAACTGGAAGTTGGTGTAACATATCCATCTCATGGTTTTGACAAGAAACAAAAGATGGAGTTCAAGGAGAAATCTCAGAACAATGGTGAAAAGAAGATGAATGTTTCTTTATGCTCAAAGTGCAGAAATAAGCATGGTGGAGATTGCCAAAATGGTACTAGAAAATGTTTTAAGTGTGGAAAAGAAGGTCATCGAGCAGTTGATTGTCAAATTAATGGGGAAAATTTTGCTAATGATGTGAATAGGGAAAATACTACAGAGAACTCTCCACCAACTCTTCAATGCTTCAAGTACAAGGAAATGGGTCATTATGCTAATAAAGGCCCTAATCCACGGGTTAATGATGATCAAAGTGAGCAACCTCTTAAGGCAAAGGATAAAGGGAAGTCTCATGTGATCACTATTTGTGATGTTGAGTATGAAAATGATGTTTTGTAATGATTAAGTTTTTATGTAATGGGATTTCAAAATAGTATCATGGAATCTCATTTATGGTATTGTGGAATTTTGGAATATCTATGTATTGGTTTTTAATAATTATATGGTACTGGTAACCATGAAAAGGTGATTGAAATATTTTTAGAAAGAAGATTAAATGCGCATAATGAAGGGATAAGGAGAAAATAATATGATAGTAATCATGATCTCATGACTGATACAAGGACTAAGTGATATTATGGTTTGAGTATATAGAATTTTTGGGATTTTGGTGTGTGGAAAGTGTTAAAATTTAACAACATTCATGTTTTCACTAAGGTTCAATGGGTATTAATTCTTCAAGAGAATAAATGATTAAGGTATTCACATGTTTGTAATTTGACCAAACAGATATATCTTATCATATATGGGGGATAAATGATGGCATTCACATGATTGTTATGTGACATTTCAAGTAATCATTTTCTTTATACTATGAGCTTGGACCGAAGTATTTTAGATAAGCCTAAATATTGGAATGGATTATGTTGGACATAAGTTAGTTCGATATTATTGATGGGATGTTATAGTAATGTAGTTTTAGAAAAAGGGAAACCTGCAAGATATGCGACAGCGCATCGCGTCGGACAAGGCTGTGGGAATCGAACCCACAACCGAAGTGAGACTGGCCTTTATCGCCTATCACTGGCCTACAGAAAGTCCCTAGTTAGTAGAAACTAGTTTTATTTTATTAAGCGGTATGATATATGAAGTATAAGTTCATTTTTGGAATCTTATATGATTAACCTCACCATAGATGTACTTATGTATATTTGATAACTTTTGCTAACCTTTTGTTTGAAACAGATGGAATGACCCATCATTCTATCACATGATCTGTTAACACTTCACGAATAAAAAATTCAACTTCATTTCTTTAAGAGATGAAGTGGAAATTGTTCAAAGCATGAACAATAGTGAGATTGTACCAAAATCAAGCAAGTATTTCTTCTAATTCAAAATTTTCAACTTTAGGGAAATGATATTGAAAACAAAAAATGTTGTCCTAGTGATCTTATATCCGATGAATCAGATGGTTCCTTAGATCAACACAAATTTATGGCTTTGTGATTGATGGATTTTTCATAGCCATGTTCTCTACCACTCTCCATCAGAACATGATGGTTATATTTTTCCTCCATATCCATATTTTCACCTATGTTCTCCTATGTGGAAACCCAGTGATGAGTTATTTGGGAATCGGTTATGTTTCTAACGTTCCTTTTTTAAATGAATTTTTAGTATTCCTTTTTACTATGTGGGTTTCTATGAAAGAAATTCTCATGTAATAAACCAATTATAACCCCGAAGAATTTCGAGGTCGAAATTCATTTTAAGGGGGGTAGAATGTAACACCCCGAGATTTTATGAAAAATATTGTTTTTAATGTCTTGTGTTGTACGCTACACAAAAATTATCTTGTGATATACGCAACACCGTATTTGCTTTTAGTATATGCAACACTATTCTTGGATTGCGTTACACACAATTTCAAGTTCGTTTTGTAGAAACTATTCTACGCAACATTATGTATAGATTTTGTTTAATGTATAAATGAAATAAGTTTTGATTATGTTATACACAACACCAAACAGAGATTTTACTACACGCAGCCCTGACTTGTCTTGCATTACATGAAATAAAGACCTTCCTCGATAGCGTGTGTAGTACGCAATACCGAATTTCACTAAACGAGATATTATTAAAATAGTATTATGAACTAGCCGTTATGAATAGTAATACCCAATTTTTGAAATTTATAAATTTTATCTTTCAAAATGGACTTCATTTTTGGATTCGGAATATCGAAATTAGTTTAGGGTGAAATTTTGGTACTTTTCGGAAAACTTTCATATTCTGATGAATAGTGAAAATTACTAAATTTTAATTAAAAACAACTTTTTTAATTGAAATAATTAATAGTGATAAATTATTAATTTGAGTGCTTTTAAAGTATATTTAGAATATATTTTTACCATTTAATACAATGTTGGTCATTGGATGTAATTTCACATTTAAACCAGACATAAACAAGTGTCAATCTTTTGATAGTTATTATCTCTTAAAAACACGCTATTTGTTTTGCCGACGGGAATTAATTTTTAAATTAATTAATGCAACTGATATGTTTTGAATATGTTAAAATAGACATCATTTTTGAGTTCATAATATCAAATATAGCTTAGGCCTGATTTTTGGTATTTTTCTGGAAACTTTCATTTTTTGATGAATAGTGAAACCACTAAGTGGTAGTTAAAAAACTGAATTTTTTATAAAACTTAATTTTACCACTTCTGTGAGTGGAATTTCGAAAATACGAGAGACACAGTTAATATCAAGTACTAAAATGTGGTTCAATGAGATGAAAATATTTTTTTGGTGAATAGTAACTTTTTACTTTTATTTACCACGGTTAAAAGTAAATAGGACAATTAAGGGTAAAAATGATATTATTATTACCCTAACACATGTCATAATTCTATTGGATAAGTTTAATTCGACCAAAAACAATCTTAGGAATAAAATATGACCATTTAGGCCCACTTGGATTAGATTAGGACATTTAATATTAATTTATTTAAGGAATGGTTAAAATAGTTAAAATCAAAGTTTAATAAGTAAATAATTTTTAATATATTGTTATAATAAGATAAATTCAACTATAAATATTCATTAGAAAGCTAAAAATATTTTCTACATAATGCTATTTTATTTTTAATTTTTAGACTTTAAATAATTTAATTTATTTATGAAACAATGATGATGCAGTAATTATCTTATTAATGAAATATTGACATAATTGATGTTATAAATACCCAAATAAATGTAATTTGAGACTTTTTATGAATTAAAATAATTTTCTAGATTAATAGGACATGTTAGTGTTTATTTAATTAACTTTTTTTGAACTGACCTTTCTGTTATGATTTTCAGAAAAATCAATTACCAAATAGTGTCAAAATTGACCTAAAATAGTTTTTAAAACAAATATTATATTATTAATTGTTATTTTATTCATAAAAATCGAAGGTTCGGCCAAATGACTTATATAAGGATATATATATTAATAATAAACAACTTGGGGTTCGTTTGGCTTGTTATAGTAAGTTTATTAACCTTATAGTGTAAGAAAACAAGAAGACACGGTAAAAGTTAAATTATCTAACTTAAAGTTAAATTTAAATGATAAGGTTAAAATAGAAACCGAAACTTTTTTAAATTCTATTGGATGAGAGTATTTCGACCCATCCTTAACTTAACTTTGAAATAAATCAATTTGGAGCTATTAAAAACTGAATATGACTTTATAATAAAATAATATTTTTAGTTTTTCCAAAGGTACCCCTCTCCTCCCTTATAAAATGGCACCTCCTCCCTCTCTTCCTCACACCACTTTGAGCCTTCAAGCTCGGCCAACCCCTTCCAAATTATCTTCTCCACTTCCCTAGAAACATCCTAGAGGTCCTGGTCTTATTCAAAGGGCAATTTTAGTTCCCTAAGAGGAGGTCTCAAAGAGGCGCTTCAAAGAAGAGGAGGTTCGGATCCATACGAAGCATATCGGACCTAAGGTAAGGGATAAATTTTCAATCTCATTTTTATCCAAGATTTCTTATACATAAGTATTTACTGGGGTTACGTTTATCATCAATGACCATGTTTTCTAAAAATGTTTTCATAAATGTTCACTATTCTTCCATGAATGTTTAAAGACATTTTTACCCTTTATTGACTTTTTACCACATTGTATGAATGGAATCTTTCCTTTGGTTACCATATAAGGTACTTTTTGAATTTTCCGAAAAAATGTACGAGAAGAATGTTATTTTTAACTTATACGGCATGAATGGATTTTTATGGTTTCATAACACCTCATTTTCAAGAAGCTTCCTCTACAAGATTGCATGATTATTTTCAACAAAAAACTTTTGTTTTAAAATTGCATGGAATTTTGTGAAAAGAAAATGATTTTAAAGAAAAATTGATATTTTCCTCAAGAATTCATTTCAAGTGTTTTGTCAAAACTATTTTCCATCTAAGATGACATTATATAATATGTTTATGTTTCAAGTAATATGTCTCTATGATTTAAAAGGTTTCAATTTTCTTATGATGAAATGATATCAAATTTTTATGGATTATGTTATGATGTCATGATGTTTAAGAATCCCATTTTATTACATGGGTTATGCTATGATGTATGATTTATGATTTTGTGGCACACGAAAGAATGATTTCATTAAGAGATGGGTGGGACCTATATCTCCCTCCAATGCATTGGGTGAAGATTTGTATCTCATGAGATAGACATGGCTGGAACGGTAAGTTAATCCAGTTTAGTGTTACAGGACTGAAACGAGGAGTGAACTCAATTCAGAAAGGGACTTTGTCCACTAAGATGGTCTTGGCAGCAATGCCTTGGCTACTATGGAAATCATAACAAGTGCTGAATGTTTTCCACAATTACATATTTTATTCCCATGCTATTTTATCATGATTTATGTTCTATTATGATCTATGCCTTATGTACTTTCATGTTTTATGTCGTTTCTCAAGATTTTGATGTTTAAACATTATGTGCATGTTTTTAAGTTCAAATTTATATGGTATGTTTTATTTTATCCGTGCTTACCCTTACTGAGCATTTGAGCTCACCCTTTTTATGTTTTATTTTCCCCCAGGATTAAAAGAAAGGTTTTAGGTAAGGAAACAAAAAGTGAAAGATCTTTATGTGAGATGTTGAAGATCTTTCACCATGATTAGAAGATTATGTTCCAATTTTCCAAAGACACTAAATTATTACGGTTCTTGTGTTTCTGTATTTGTTATGTATTAAGTATTCCGCAAAAGTAATGTAATATCTATGTATGTCAAGATTTGGGTCTCTACAGTTTTCATTAAGGTTTTAATATGATGAATTTAATCGTATTTTTAGTATGTGACAATAAGAGAAACTTTACTTTGTTTGGGGAATCTGATGTTACAATTGAATTTGGAATTTAGAGACCTTTTAGAGAGAGTCTGGACAGAGATATTTTGGATAACTATAAAGGTTGGAATGAATTAAGTTGAACTATTGATAGTATTGTTTAAGTTTAAAACATTTCTGAAGATTATTTTTGGAATATTATAATACTATAGTTTTAGGAAAAGGACAACCTATAGGTTAGGAGATAACCCATCACGTCGGAAAAACCTGCAGGAATCGAATCCACAACCATAGTGCGACAGGCCTTTATTACCTACCACTAGCCTACAGGAAGTCTCTAGTTATTACAAAATAGTTTTCCTAATCTAAATGGTATGTGTTAATATTTTTAACCTTATACGACTATGATAAATATAATATTTTTGAGTTCTATTATCTTTTTGAGTGAAAGATGTGTTTGTGGTAGAAATTAGTTGAAGGTTGAAACTCTACATGTCAAGAATATATATATATATATATATATACCTATCTCTTACTATATGAATAAATTAATCATTAAACATTAGTAAAGTTACATTAAAACAAAAAAATGTGTTATCCTAATACATTATGTTCTGTTGAACTGATGATATTTTAAATCAACATAGATTGAAGGCTTTGAGGCCCTCAATTTTACATTTTTGTGATTGATAACCGCAATCACTCCCTACAAATATTTATTTTTGTCCTCCAATTATATGTCTCTAATTTACACCAATGTTCTCCTAATTGAGATTATAATTTGGTGGTGACTTTATCATTTCCCTTTCCCTCTTATTAAGGCTAAATTTTATTAACCTTATTTCTGATATGGGTTTTCCACAAAGTTGTTTTCTATTTTCAACCTTTTATTTTCAAAGAACAATTTCAAATTGCGAGGACACAATTTATTGAAGGAGGGTAGAATGTAACACCCCAAGCTTCCACGGTACGCTTCTCTTTCAATAATGCAATAGCTTGCATTGTACGCAAGTTCGAGATTCTAACACATCGTGACCAATCAAGTAGTCCTTATGAATAGTAATACCCACTTTTTGAAATTATATAAATTTTATAATGGACTTCATTTTTGGACTTGGAATATCGAAATTAGCCTATGTTGAATTTTTGGTATTTTTCCGAGAACTTCCAATTTTCGATGAATAGTGAAAATACTTAAAAACAACATTTTTAATAAAAATAATTTATAGTGATAAAATATACTATTGAGTGGTTTTAAAGTATAATTAGAATATAACATTACCATTTTATCCAATTGTGGTCATTATAATTAATTTCACTTTGAAATTGGACATAAATAATTGTCAATCTTTTGATTGATATTGTTTCTTAACAACACGATATTTGTTTTGAAAACGGGAATTAATTATAAAATTAATTAATGCAACTTATATGTTTTTAATTTTGTAAAATATACATCATTTTTGAATTCGGAATATCAATTATATCTTAGGGTGAATTTTTGGTATTGTTCTGAGAAACTTCAATTTTTGATGAATAGTGAAACAACTAAGTGGTAGTTAAAAAACTAATTTTTCGTTTAAATGAAACTTTACCACTTCTGTGAATTGAATTTCAAAAATCCGACATACATGGTTGTCATTAGTAAGTAAAATTTGGTTCAATGAGGTGAAAATAATTATTGGTGAATAGTAACTTTTAAGTTTTATTAATCGCGATTAAAGGCAATTAGTGTAATTTAAGGTAAATATAATGCTATAATAATATGAAATTACATTTACACTACTACTAACCTTATTGGATGAGTCATGGAAGATGAAGACAATCCATGGGTCAACTTGGGGACCCCATGGAGCCACTTGGGTAATAAAATGACATTAAAAACTTTTTATTTAAAGTAAAAATAAAATTGTCACAAACATGGGTTGTTTTACTAAAACAATTATTAAATGGGGTTATATAAGTTAAATTTTAGACTATAAATATTAATTGGAAATATAAAAAGATTTATTACATCATGATATTTTTTTTATAATTTTTAGAAATTAAATAAATTAAATTTTTTATGACACCATGATGATGCAGCGATTACCTCATTAATTAACGATTTAAATAAAATGAAAAGATAATGTAAAATATAAGACTTCAACTTGTCAGAAACATATTGGATGAGTATATTTATAACCCTTATCACCTTATCCTCTAAATATATCATTTTGGGACCTTTAAAATCAGAAACGCATTATATAATAAACTAACATTTTTTTACTTTCCAAGAGTGCCCCTCCTCTCCTCTTATAAAAGGCCCCCACCTCTACCACCTTATTCACACCATCAAAGCCATTTGGCTCGGAAAAACTCTGCCCAAATACTCTATAAACTTCCCTATCTTACTCCTAGAAGCCTCACTTTGGCCAGAAGTCTTCCCAAGGAAACCTTTGTCTCAAATCAAAAAGAGTTACCCGATTTTAAGGTAATGCCTTCTCTTATGTTCTTTTGTTTTATTTTGCTTCTCCAACCTCTTAAACTCTTTTTATTCCTTTATTTTGTAACAACACTAGTATATTTAATATACTAGGATGTTTTTATAAGATTTATTTTATTTACACTTACATACACCTTCGTCTAATGGTTAAAGAACATATTGTTTCTGTGGATGTAGAATTACTGCCTCACGAAACGGTGATTGTTCAATCTTCTTTTAACACATCTCATGGTGGCCATTAAGATGTCAATATATTTATATATGATTTATATTATTTTTATGTTTTCCTTATGCTTCTTTATTTTTCATTTATGGAATACCTTTATGATTTCCATTATGGGTAAACGCGATAATTTCATTTTAGGAATTGCAGACTACCGCCCCCTCAAAGTGATTTGAATCGTTAATGCCATATGTGGGACATATAAAGGGTGAAGTAAATGATATTATATATGATATTATACTGGAATTATAATATAACTTTATATCATTATGGTTTCATTCCATTAAATATGAAGTAGAAATGAAAGTAGTTTTCATGCGTATGTACGGCTTGCCGTCTCCATGAACGGTGCATTTCATTTTTTACCTCTAAATTTTATGTAATATTATAAATGCATTTATATACTGGATATATGTTATATATATTATATCTAAATCATGAATATAATTCTGGATATAATGGATATTTTACCACATGAACAACTTGTAATTATAAGAAATTTATTTTTGACTCAAGTACCAAAGATCGACAAAACGACTGTTATTAACTTAAATAATTACATAATGTTCATAACATAGTAATAAGTGATATAAAAGGAATAATGAACTTGAAAAAGGTTCTTAAGCAAGTATAAATTAACTATAGTTTGTTTTTCAGGAGATTAAAGAACGATCGGGTCAAGTCGGACACGAGGTAAGGGAACTTCTTAACCCAATTTCCGTTCTTTGGGTTAATCTCCTACTTTCAAATTATGTCATGATATTATTATGTCCTATCTTATATTTGTAATTTATTTATGTGTACTTATAGTGAATACACATAATAGATCTATTTTATTTAAAAAATTGATCTTTGTAAGGGACTTCGTCTCAATCTCCATTCATTGAGGCATATTTTGTTTTATACAAAAATTTCTTTTATACGGTGTATAAACCCCTTTGACTTTTACGTTTATTCAAAAGGAATATTTTTATATGAAGAGTTTTAATAAATTACAAAAAAGGAATGTTTTTCTTGTTGTACATATGCGGCGACAACGACTTCTCCGCCAACGTGACCATTATTTGAGTTTCGGCTTCCTCTACAAGCCATAACTTTTTTTAAATGAAAAATAAATACCAAGTTTTAATTTTCTTTTATTTTGGTATTGAAAATGGTTTTGATAATTTTTTTATTATATCAATATGTTTTATTGATATCTTGTGATTGAAATGTGGAAATGTTATGTTTCCTTTATGCATGTTTTATGTGATACGATTATGTTATGGTTTATGATATGTTTAAACCTGTTCATATGAGGAATGCATTGGACTTAATAAGTGACGGGTGGAGCCCGCTATAGTTCCTCGATGCATCGGTAGGTCTCATAAGACTAAATAGTGTCTTGGCACGAGGCCTTGATAAAATCTTATTTGTAGTCTTGGTACTAGGCCTTGACTATATGATAGTCTAGCATTATGCATTCCATCATTATGAAAGTAGTTATTGATATTGCATGTGATTATTCGACTAGTAGAATATCCATGTGAATAAGTAAATGGAATTATTTCATTTTAATTTTTCCATATTATTCTGAAGTTCAAGTTTAAAAGGATTTTGTTTTAGTTATACATTGCCTTAAATTTTTATGTTTATTTATGAAATTTTCCGCTATATTGTTATCCTTACTGAGCATCTGAGCTCACCCATTTCTATCTTTTAATTTTTTCAGAATGTGAAGAAGTATTTTATGAATAACCTGCAAGTATAGTTTAAGGGGATATGAATACAAGATGTTGTTATAGTTTTTTCACTTTATGATGTAATGTAACATTTATGAATGTATCTAGTGTTTCCAAGGCTACTAAACTAATCGGTCTTCTGAGACTTGATCCTTTGTGATCATTCAAATGTTACGTAATAATGCACCGACTCTGGGTAACTAGGGTCAGGGTGTTACACAAGTGGCAATATCCATGGAAATATTTAGGAAATTATTGATATCATGATTAAATTTAAGTATCATGGATACAATGATAATGATTTATCTATAAATTTTTAGGTTTCATTAAAATGTATTTAATATAATTTAATACCGCCACATAATCAAAATAATTCCTAAAAATAACCAATATTCCAAAGCCATTAACTTTAATGATATTCATGAAAATATTTTATAGAGACCCAAGTTAAACATATCTTTATTTTACATTATTTCTAAATGTTAAACATTTCATATCATAGTAATAACACAATCCCAAGAATATAATTTATAGTTTCTTTGATATTAAGTTGTATAAGATGCTTATTTTATTATACATGTTAATATTAATCCATAATCACACAAAACTATACTTCCTTATATAATTTTCATAAATTATACACATATTCATAACCTGGGGAAGGTAAACATAAGAAATCAGTGAGATAAAATACTTAGAAAGTAAAATACTCATCAATATTTCATCAAGGGTCGAATCATAAGTATATTAGAAAACATTAGAAAATGAGGAATATCTAATTAAAATAACATGGAATAATAATAATTTTTCATAAGATATGATATCAAGACATTTAATCTCAAAATATAAAATACATTCCATGGAATAAGAGTGGATAAACATGAGACAATATAAATGAGATATGAATTATAATAATTAGCATAAAGATATGTCATTTAATGGAAATGAGGTATAATAGAAAATTAGGAAACTAACATGGGTGTATAAATCATAAAAAATTAGAGCATAAATCAGTACTTATTTCCTATAAAATTGTGGAGTAGGCATAAATACCCAGTTCCCATAGTGTAGAAGGTATCCCTACATGATTCCCATAACCTAGTGGAGAAGGATTCACTACCTAATTCCCATAAACATAGTGGAGAATGTGTCACTTCTTGATTCCCATAAACTGTGTGGAGAAGGCATCACTTCCAAATTTATTTAAAAATTATGGAGCCTACGTCACTTCCTTATTCCCATAATCATATTGGATCATCTATCACATCCAGATTCATATAGTGGAATGAATAATATTACTTAATTACCATAATAATCTCATGAGATATAAATCTTTATCCAATTCATTAAAGATCTATTTAAAACCCTACCCATTAATTATCCATAAATATTTGTTCCATATTTAAATAATTATTAAAAATTTCATAAATATCACATGGAATAAAAAATGAGTATCACAACATTTCCATATGGTTCACCAAAATGGACTTGAATGATATAAATGGTTGATACTGAAAATGAAATCACACTAAAAGTGTATTTCATAAGAACATTAACAGGGTGGTTCATGAAAAATATCATCCTAGGAAATCTATACATTGTTGATGGTAGAGAAATTGTAAATTAGTTTTCTTAGAAAATGGATTTAATTTCATCATAAGATATGACAGTATGAGTCAATTTTAAAATTCATGTTTTGAAAGGTCTCATTTGAGAAATTGAAAAGAATGAATTTTAAAAATAAACATATTGAAATAAATATCAATAATGAATCCTTATAAAAGACATAAATATGTTGAAAATTTTAAAATAAAGTACTTTTTAAACATTTAATTTTAAAAATAATATTAAATAACATTCTTAAAGAGACATAAAGGTCTCTCAAAGGTTAAGTAAAAAATTTTGAAAACAATTACATGTGAAAAAAAATTAATCTATAATGTTTACATGAGGGAAAAGGTTTCAAAAAGGTAAAGTGAATAATTTTAAAACTATTATTTTTAAAAATAATCATTAATAATGGGACTTGAAAAATACATAATTTTTTTTAAAGGTGAAGTAGAACATTATTTAAAATTTTACTTAAAATTCATCAATAATAGAACCCAGAAGAAGACATAATGGTTCCAAAAATTTATATATATTGTTTTGAAATAAAAAAGTAATTTTGAAAAATAGACTTCAATAAAAAAATTATGATATAATATAATGGTTATCACTGTAAATTTGGAGAGGAATATAGAATAATTTATTTTGAAAGGATGGAAAATAATTATAATAATTTTAAATACCTTTAGAAAAAACAACCTCAAAAAGGAGTAAAAAAATTTCTATTTTAAAAAGTGAATAAGGGAAATATGAAGTCCACCTATGATAAAACATAATTTGGTTTCCATATAATAATGGTAACATTGGTGAGAAAATAATATACAGAAAAATAGGTACAATCATCATTAATGATGATGGAAATTATTCTCAAAATTTATATTATTTTTATAGGTAAGAAACTCACCAAGGGATAATATTTGAATATAAATTATCATTTTTCCAATAGGGTTAGAGAAATTACCATGAAATAAAATCATAGGATGGAATAACCCAATATTCGAATAAATAAATTCAAAAAACAATGTTAAAACCCAATAAAGGGAACTAAGTTAACCATCAACCTTACAAAATTGGTATCTTTCGAATCAAAGGACATTCAAAGAAAGAACATGATATAGGTATTCAAACCCTATAAATAAATTGAATATGATAAAATTATTTAAGTATTTATAAATTACACCATATTAAATAAATTATTATTCACAATACCAAACATGTCTCATAGAATTTAAACTGAGACGAAGAAACCTTCCATTAATTCATAACTTCTACTAAAGAGCCAAAAATCTCCTATATAACAAAAATATATCTTTATAAAATATTCCAAAACCTTGTTAATAACTATAAACTTTTATAAACGTCACTTACAATTATTACCTCCATTTATATTAGTTAGTTATTAACCATTATAAATATTTTATTTGTGTAATCTTGATCATTTTGAATTAGTTTCATAATAATTATGGTGTTCTTGACTCTTCACCCAATGTTTATCATTAAAAGATCTTAAAAGGTGATGTAATTTTTGTTTTATGGTAGATTATGTATTTATAATTCATTATATGAGACTTTTATATATGGTTCTTATATAAAAAATTGGTGAAGAACATGTTTCATTAATTTTTAACAAACTAATGTTGGTGTCTTAATTAGTGAGTTTAATATTAATGTTATCACTCCAAAACCAAAATAAAAACAATTATTTACTTATATATATATATATATAACATATCATAAATAAGTATGTTCTCATATTCATCCACTATATTATATTATGTAATTGTTCCAAGTGGGTAGTTATAACAACCCAAACCTAAAGATACCATAACTAATAGATGAGTTTGTTTCTGAGAGTAGTTTATTTTAGCATAATATCATTATAAAAAATAATAATGATATTATAAAGATAATTTTAAGGTTTTTAATCATATTTTAATTTAATTTAATAAATAATAATGAAATAATATGAAAAAAAAAAGAAATGTTACTTTGTTAATGTGGTAGTCCAAAGTCACACAAATGAGATTTTTGTCATTCTGAATGGAAAATTGGAAAGGTGGTTAATAGATATTACCTTAGAATATTAATATTTATTATAAAAACTATTTTAATTTAATTTTATTAATGATAAAACTATATGTGTGAATTTAAGGTTTAAAATAAAATAAATTAGAAAACAATAGTTCTCAAGTTGAGGACAAGAGTTTTCCCTTAGAGGACTCCATCGGAATAGAGTTATTTGGAAAATTTATTTGACTAATATATAAATAAAGTTAAAGTGGATTATAAGGTAAGGATAAAATTTTATAATTTCTTTAGGGAACCTAAATTTCATAGTGATCCTGAAGGGGTGGTGAGAGGCCTCGTTTATAAATAGTGATAATGAAAGTTTTTTAAATATTTAAACATAATATAAAGAGTGAACATGTTTCACATGTCAATAAGACTTAAAAATAGACAATAATAGATCAGGGTGATGATATAAGATCAATAATCCAAAAACCATTCATCTTAACACATGTTTAATTTTTTTTCCAGTTCATTACTTTTATAATTTTCACTTTTACTATTTTTGATTGTGTCATAGTAAGAAATTTTTATCTATGTAATTTTATTTTAATTCCTAAAAATAAAATATCCATTAATTTATAAATTTTAAATAATTATTCAATATATGAAATAAATTGTTTTCAAAAAAATATGTATTTTTGTAAGAAAACCCCATTTTTAATAGTAGCACGAGTAACATGTGAAAAAACATTTTCATAAAAAATGTGTTTTTTGGCTTAAAATTTATTCTTATGGAAATATTACCAATATATTTTATTTTCAGTATATACTTTTTTTATTAAATTAACTATAAGTTTTATGTGGCTTTAAAATAAAACCAAAACTGAATTTTACAAAAAAAAATATTTTATTAAAAGAAAATAAAAACTGTTTTTTTGGAAAATATTACTTCACTTGTTAAACATAGGATTTATAAATTCATAATATTATTAATAAATGTATATTTTTTCTCCTTAATTTATATTTTCTCATAAAAAATGTATAATTATTTTTTCATTTATACTTACTTTTAGATATAATCATAAACACTTTGATGTTAGTAACAACCGTATTTTTCAATATTAAACTAAAAATAAATTATTTCATAAATTATAAAATATTCACCTTAGGATAACATTGATTAATAGAATTCAAAAATTTATTAATATTTATAATTAAAAATATATAATTGTAAATTATATCATTTTATTGAAAATTTTAAATATAAAATAAAACTTCTTTTATTTAAATTTTTTTAAAAAATAAGTATTCTTAATATATTTTCATATCGATTCTTAATTTAAATAATTTAAATATATTATTTGGGAACACCCTGAGATTTTAGAAGAATAAATTTGGGTTCAATAGTTCATATTAAAAACCACACCAATCTTATATGAAAATGAAACACCCCGAGACTTTATTATAAATTTATTTTTAAATAAATTTGATCTCTTCTATAGTTTACAGAACTTGAAACCCTAGGTACAAATAAAATATAACATTATATACCATTATAACATAGATTTTAAATTATAGGGTATTAATATTACTAAAAAAATTCTTAAAATTAATTTTATTGACTTATTAGAAACAAAATATAAATTATTTAAAAGAAAAAAAAATGTTTTCTAAAAACTGCATTTTTCTAAAGAAGGTTTAGGTGCACATTACGCACATAATCTAACTTTAATTTTTACCATTTTTGAAAAATATATTTCATATAATTAAAATAATATTTGTAATCATAAAATCAAAATTATCCTATGGTGAATTTTTGGAATTATTCTGAAATGTTTTATTTTTTTATGAATAGTGAATACTATATCTTTTTATTGAAAACTAACTTTTCTTTTAAATAATTTTCAAGGTTAAATTATATTATAAATTGGTTTTAAAGTATAATTAGTTCAATTATATTACAATAAAACTAATTTAGTTCATTTGAACTAATTTCATATTGAATTTATATACTAAAACCTTTTACAATTATGAGTAATTTCTCTTTGGAAACACACTTACTCATTGTGTCTGTAGGTATAATTATAATTTTTATTATTCCACTTTTGTTAATTGAATTTATAAAAATGGATTTCATATTTTTTTAATATGAATAATTTATATTATCTAACAAGGTAAAATTAATTTTTATGACCCTAATAAATAGTGAAAACAATAAAAGTAATTTACCATGATTAAGGTAAAAAGAGGTTTATATGGGGTTAAACTAAGAATATAAGGGATAAAATGACATAAATCCTTATAAAATACTATTTTATGGATATATTTTGACCTTATATCCTCTAAGGTTCAATATTTACCCATTTTTTAGGCTTTTATAATGATAAAAATTGATGTAGTTGATTCTTTAAAACAATCCCATGTGTGTCTGCTCCACCGCTTATAAAAGGCCACCACATCTCCTTCCCTCTTCATAAGTCAAAATAATTTTTTATTATCCAATACCTATCCAAAAAAACGTATTTAATCCCCTAAAAAATCCTATATCCATTTGGTTAATCATAGTTAAATCCTAGGGAGTCTTCTGGTTCAAACCTTAAAAGGCATTCCGAAAAAGAGGTAATGTTCTTAAACAATCATTTTTATTTGATTTATTATTACAACTCCTTAAAATATTTTTAAATAAATATATAATAAAAAAAATATCTACTATATATTTAAGTTTTAATTTGAATTATTTAATCTAGTGGTATTTTATTTTAAAATTACGAAGTGGTATAGAATTCCATAGCTCAATTTATTTTCATTGGGTTATATTACTTCTTCATTGTATTTGAATTTATAAGAATAAGTGTGTAAATTATTTTGAATATAATATGATATATTTACTCTTTTTTATGATAATTTACATCTGATACACATAATTTATTAATTTATTAATTATCAATTAAATTTTATGATCATTTTAAGGGGATTTATCTAAATTTCCATTTCATTGGGACATATTTTTTAATATGAAACTATTAAATTTTATATGGTGTATATACTTTCCCTTTATGAATTTAAAATCACTTGTTATTTATTCATGATTATTAATTTTTCATTTCATTTTCATTCTTCAAGGGGTTAAAATTTAAAACATACCAAAGAGGTGAAAATTATTGTACATTCTAACTTTATTTTTTGATTATTAACATTATCTTAAGACAATCACCTACTTATGATAATTTTTCATTATAAATTACATTTCTATTAAATGTACACATTATCTTATGATTTATATTACTTTTTCCTAAACCATATACCATTTTTATCTATCATTTTTACTTTGAATTTTTTTTTATTATCTTGCGAAATATTGAAAAATGTGTCTCCTTATACAATATAGATGTTTAATATTGAGGATTATTAATTCATAAATTAAATTTATTATTCAATATTTGAGAAATAATTTGGAAATGAAGATATGGGTGGTACTATTTATATATATCCCCTCAATGCATCGACAATACCATAAGATGAATTAATTTGATAGCCTTAATTAACTAGGTTTCAGATGTATACCTACCTATCAGTTCTAAACTATCCTATGAAAGGTCATGATAGTAGAGGTGTCATTATACCTAAGATCATGACTTCAAATAATTATGCATTTCCTTCTTTAAGAATTCATTTATTATTATCCATGCAATTTTTTTAGTGATATTATTTATAGATGCAATTAATTCTTAGTTTATTGATTAAAAGGCATTTGTTTTTAGTGATATATGTTTCCATATTAATTATGAATTATCTAATCATGATAGTCCAATTATTTATAAAATGTAATGTGTGTTTAAAAATTTACCTTTCGATATTTATTATTACTCATCTAATCATGGTAAATGAAATATGTGTTCATTTATTTACCTTTAAATGATGATTATGCTTATTGATTCATGATATCTTCTTCTATAAGTAACTATTTTTGAGTATCTAAGAATACTCTTATTTTATTTCCTTTATTAGAAATCCATAAAGTGTACTATGAATGATATACAAAGATATGATATAGGTAATAATTATATTCTCAAAAAAAATTATATTCTAATGTGTAATTTCAAATTTATTTGATGACGCAATTATATATCTAGTATACCATGATTCCTATACTATTTGGTCCTTTGGTATGAAATTACTTATATCTAGTGCTAATATAATAAATCATACATTGGATTCTGGCTACTAGGATTAGGTTATTTATAGCTGGAATGAGAGCATGTTTAGAAGAATACTTGGGAACTTGATTTTGGAAAACATTGACTTGTGATAATAACCCTATGATAAAATTTTAGGAGAAGTATAAAAGAATATACTAATGTTATGGTATAGTGTAGATTTTATAGGTTTTCTTGGAAATTAACCCCATTTTAGATACAACATGTATATTTGGTTCTATAATAGATGTACCTAGGGGTAATAAATATGAAAAAACTATGTCAGGGTTGACTCAAGTGTTACCCTGTACATGACAATGGGATTTGTTACACATATTATTTGAAAATATCAATGGATATGCTTTACTCCAATATATATATATATATATATATATATATATATGAAAATTGTAGTATATAGTATTAAATTTTCAGTTACTTCTTGATATGTTCTTAATCATTATGATTTTAGTAAATACTTTATTTTTCCATATTCACCTAAAATCTATTATTTCAAAAAAAAATTAAACTTAGGATAATATTGGTTTGTACAATTCAAAACAGAATTAAATTTAAAACTATTAGATTTAAAATTTTATCTTTTAAATGAAAATCTAAATAGAAGAGATGTTTTCTTCTTTTGAAAACAATATTTTTTAAATATTAAATATTATTAATATATATTCTTGTATTTTTCTAATTTAAAAAATGTTAATATATTAGTTAATAAACTTTAATACCATTTATTATCATAAAAATCATAAAAAAATTATTATATTATTTATAGACATATTGAAATTTTATTTTAGAAATAACAATCTATTTTTAATATTAATTCATATCTATAATTTATCCTATACATGTAAAATTTTAAATTGGTTTATATATTTTTATTTAAAATATTTCTTATTATTCTTATATATTATTATTAATGTTAATAAAATATTTCCTTGATATTTTTTGTTCATTATTCCATGTGAATTCATCTATTGAAGAATGTATTAATTAATGAATTATATTCCAAAATTTTGGGGTGGTACACACTATCAACAATATATCACCTTTTCTTCTTCACTTTTACTATTAAATCATTGATGGTCTATTACTTAAAATATACCCTATACCACAAAAAAATTATTTACTAAGAAATATAGATGACTTCTATGTCTCTCATCTTTAATCAATAAAGGAAAATTCAAAATATGAGTGGACACATGATAACAATATTCACATTCTTAGATAGTGACTTCAATAATGGATTCTAAGTTATTACTCCTAAAGAAATAAATTTATGAAGATAATATATAAAAAACAACTCTTTATTGTGTTCTTCCTTTATTCTTTTTCAACCTTTCCGAATCATGAAATACACTTACACATCCTCACAAAAAATTTCCTATTTGAGTTTTGAAATTCAAATTCCAAATCATCAACCAACTAAACTAAAATCATCTATCAATTTTTTTAATCCATTAAATAAATCATAAATATTGTATCATATTTGAAATACTAAAAGGTAGATGAGGATCTGTCAAAAAATAATCCACATTCCATAAGTCATACAACCTCACTAAAAAAACTAGAATGTTACAAAATTCATGAAATAATCATATCCATTACAAAATAATTAATGATGTTATCAAACATACACCTTAAATAAAAACTCAACTAGAAATAATAATCTAACGCATTATGTTATAACATAATTTTTTTTTAAAATAATCTTATTAGCTATAATATATTTTTAAGAAATTATAATGTAATATTCCACCCAAAACATCTAGAATATGGCTATTTTTATTTCATATGTACATTTTGGCTTTATATTAATCCTTATGAAACAACAACAAAAATTATGACACAATTATTTTATCACAAAATTCATTATTAAATCATGTAAATCGTGTTCTTTTCATTGAAACTTGTCACATATTTCATGAAGGCCAGAATAAGAATCATCACTTCTAGGAATAAAATAATAACATAATCAATTATTGTGGAAGTTTGATTTCTTATCATTCATAAAAAACCTTTTGAAAAAACATTCACAAAAAAACAATAAAAAAACCCACAAACCACCCTCAACATTATTATAAATCAAATAAAATGCCACTCTTAATCATAATCACTTAATATATTGTTTTTTGATTATATAAAAAATTAAATTCTATCATTCCACAAACATACCCACTTCACTCTCTTCCACAAAAAAATATCTTTGTTCATATCAAACACCTCCTTGGAAAAATGACCCAGCTAAAACCCCATTATCATCAATAACATATCCTAGATGGGATTATTATATCAATAAAACAATCATGAACCATTTTTGATCTCGTGAATGAATAATTATTAAATCATTCAAATCCAACATGATAAAACTCAGTGTAGGAAGCAACAATAATGAATAATAATTTCAATATTTTCCATTAATGTTACGTATATTCACCTCCAAATAAAAACATATACTTCCAAACTCATCATATACTCTCCAAAACTATTCTTAGATAAGTGTTATTATTTATGGAAAAATTTTCCATGAACACATTCTCAACCAATATATTTTAATAATTCCCACATAAACCAACATATACTACCAACATTATTCATTTGTAAATTGGCACAACATGTGTAAGATAAACTTAATACTTTTCCTTTTTTTTAACTCCCATAAAATTTTTAGTAAATCATAACAAGAGATTTCTTACCTATTAAATATAAATAACTTTTTATTTGTGATGTTATAGTCTTAATTTAAAAATATATTCAAATAATAAGTGATAATAGATAGGGGAAACCATACCTCATCCAAAATAATATCAAGGATGAAATATTTTAAACCCCATATATTTATAAATTTCATCATTAGGATATTATTTAATAAAAACATTCACCACTACTTCCATTATATAAATAATATTTATCTTAAAACTTCTAACCATTTTCATTGATAAAATGTTATTTGATATCTTACATTAATTGTTAATAAATATATGATATATTCCTGGACCGATTGATGGAACTTTTATTATCGTATCCCCCCAAAGGGGTAATTTATCTTCAACTTTCAAATCCTCCAGTTGTTTCTTCCACCACATTAGTTGAGTAATTTATTTGGTACCAACTATATATTTAAATTTATTTATGCACAAGGAAATGAAAAATTTCTTATTTATATATCATGTAAATTCCATTTATCCAAAAAAATATCACTCCTCTAGAAGTTCACTTTATATACTCATCACTTATAGCATAATATCCATTACCATAGTCAAAGAGATTGACAATTTATTTTATATTATAAGGTAAATCATAATCTATAATCCATTTAATTTACATTAGAATCATTTTTGTTATAATCGAATGAGATTCCTTATATTCACATTGATACATTTTATATAATGTAATTTTATAAGAAATATATGATCTTTTGATTTTATAATAGTGGAAAATCTAAATTATTTTTCAATTCACTATATAGTAAACCTAATTTAAATATTAATATTTTAAATAAATGGTCCCAATTTAAATTATGGTAGAAAACATATTTTCATCATCCTTTAAAAACTTATTTAACAATTCATGGGAATAATTATATTCAAAATGAAATATTAGATCCTTCTATTGATAAATTTGAAGTCTAATGAAGTAAGTAATCTTTTAAACATTAGAATCCTAATAATACCCTTCATCTGAGTTGATTTATCCATGAAAACTATATATTTATTTCCAAAAAAATACAAAAACATCTACATATAAGATAAAAATGTGGGATACCTCTTCACTTTCATTGAGGTAGATGTTAATTTCCACTCTTACAGTTCAAAAATTTTGTTCTTTCATACATTAGTCAATATTTAAATTTAATTCACTTAAAGATCATTAGAAATCATACATCACCTTTTTAAACATCAATATCTTCCCTTATCATATCTATGAATGAGTAAATTATATATATATATATATATATATATATATTTACTTCCCCTTCATGTTTTCCATTTGGGTTAGATGGTAAGACATATGATTGGAAAATATTTTATCATCATTGATGAGTGATAGAAATAAAAATACATATGGGAAATGACTTGAAAAAAGATAAATTAATTCTTATAATTTAATCCATTAAAAATTAAAATAACCCTTTTATATGGGATTTCATATAATTATCATCACTTCAAATTTTTAATTCAATTTTTATAAAATATTTACTTTTTTCAAATAACATACTTATTTGATGGATTATATACTAATACCTGATTTTTTTATCATCTACTAGATCCTGAATTTTTTTAGGTATGTCCATCTATTATTTTCTCACTAAATTCCTTTCGTAAAGATTTACTTGGTCTTTAATCATTGGTGGTTGAGTCTTTTTCAGAGACAGAGACCCTTTGTTGGGGGGAAATAACCTAAAGTTCAAGGATGTCTATTTTTTTATTTATCGGAGTATATGTATAAATTATTTAAATGATATTATGTGGTTTTACAGATATTTTGGATATATTTAGATGTATTTTAGGTTATTTCTATGGAAAATAAGTTGAAATTTATCTACAGAGTAATTACACATTCTGTAAATAAGTCACACACCCTGTAAATTTTCTTAGGCACATCCCATGGACTATGTTTATGATGTAAAGTTAATACACACCATGAACCCATTACATAATTTTTTATGTTCCATAAGTCTTAAAATTATCTTCAGGATACAGGTTTTTAAGTGTAATCCATTGTTAAGAAATATACTACATGTAAATGGATTACATGCCCTTTAGTTATTGCGATAAACCATTTTAAGTATCATCGTATACATGTTTTCTCATTACACTATTTTTGAATCCCCACATCTCAATCCCAATTATAATTCAAATGATTCTAGAGTGATTTCATCACATATGTACATTGTTTCATGATGTTTGATCCCTATTATTTAACATTTATTTGGTCTTCTTATTCATTTCTCATTCCTCTGTTAAAGCAGTTTGTTATTTTGATCAACATTGTGGAATCATATTTATCTTTTTTTTATATAGGTTTCTTCTTGTGATATTTCATGCATCCATTCATGTTAGATATTCCTTTTTAAGGGTTTTTAAATCACCTGATAATGGTAGGGTGTCTAAACCCTAACCTCATTTTTTGTTTAATTTTGAAGTATTTTCAATATTAATTGTGCCGGAAAAATTTGGGCATTAATTGGTTCAATGATAAATGATGGTAAATACTAGATTTTATTATTCCTTCAATCCCTTTGGATTCAATTTATGTTGTGACCCATATTTTTTTTATCTATTTGGTGATAGAACCATTGAATAATAAGAACATGGATAATAGTTTAAAGTGTGTTTAGCATGACATGAGATTATAGGTGATTATTTGATATAGAATCACTCTAGTAATATATTATAGGCTATTTGTATGGATATTTATAAATATATATATTTATTAAAGTGTAATTGAAAGAAAATTTTAATTTTCATAATTAGCCATTGGGGATTATGGTTTTATATTGTGATATCCATGTTGTTATGACTTTTAGAGTCGATATTGAAATTATTATATATAGGGATTACCTAAGAGGATGAAATGATTATATATATGTATTTTTCTGGTTATTAATAATGAAATTATTATATAGTAGTCTATTCCAAGTGGGATATGATGAAATAGTTATATAGCATGTTATTCCCAGTAATTCAGGCTGAAATGATTCTATAGAGGGCTTGGAAGAGTTTATGTTGAAATGCTTATATATATATATGGATATTCCTGGAGTTTTAAATTCATAAAAATTGGGATCTACCAGTTGTTTAATTATTCCATGGTTTATGGTTATGGTTAGAATTGTTGTGATATATGTTCAGATACATTCTAACATGGTTCATAAGCTAGTTGACTTATTTATTATATTAATTGATTAATTAATACACATATTTATCACTTTATTCCATTCACTTATTATCATACTTGTATATTTTTTAGATGGTGGTGTTGGCCTACAATTTTTATTCACACCCTAGGGACTTCCATTTTCTACCCATGAAGATTACATAGATACAGGTTTGGACAAGGGAAAGTGAACTTGTTGTTAATTGATGATTTATGGTTGGGATAGAGTTTGGAGATGTGACAAACCCGAGGTTTGGGAAAAGGATATTTTGAGTTCATTTATTTAAGTTGACTCATTTATTTTCATTTATTTTTAGTTTGATATTATATACATATCAGTATGTCATTACATGGTTTACTATTATCTGATTTATTGGTTCTTCTTTTACTTCCCATTTGTTAACTGTATTGTTTCTAGTACTTCTATTACATTGATTTTAATTGATACCTATTTATTTTATAGAATATTTTACTCTATAATAGGGGGTATACTCTCCCCACTATACATATCACATCCACACTACTAGTTGTATGCCTCTAGAATACAGGGAGGCATGCTTGAGTTCTCATAACCAACTCATTTTGGCCATGTGAGAGAATTAGAGAAAGGGGTTATTGCAAAGTGGAATCGGAGGTGGCATGTTATTATTTTATGCTGATTTACTATTTAGGAAAGTTATAAAGGAGAATAAGTTGTTTTGAGATTTGGTAATGGAATTTTTCATGGGAGTAGCTAACCCATGTACGAGGGAAAATTCAAGTGCCCGATTATGGGATTTATATTCAGGATCTTTTCCTATTACAATTAATGTTATTTCACCTTGAGTGATTCACATGTTGTGTGATGTTATTATTTCTATATATTTACACTCATGGATCAGTATGGATCAAGATGAGTATGTGTGTATCATGATAGTCACATAAGGATATATATATTAACATGCACTATTCATAATGGGGGTATATTTATTGCATGTGTTATACACATGACTATATGAACTATGAAATGAGATATTTATTATATCCTATAAATGAAATGAAATAAACTATTATATTATTCTAAAACACTTTTAATCTATGTTTAGAGAGATCATGAGAAGTGGTTCTCAGTTTTTGTCACATGTTGAGGTTGAACATGATGTTATAGCCAGTTTTCTTAGGAGTGTGTTTACCTTGTAGAGAGAATGCCACATCATCATCTTTGAGCTTAGAATTTGGAGAGTGGAAATGAACATTATCCTAACACAGTAAAGTTGTAACTTAATGTATATCATGAGGATCATTTGTATGTTAAGCTTCTCAACAGATTATTGAGTGTCATGTGATCCATGGAAAAAAAATTTGTTCGCACTGTTCCTTTGAAGTCTGAGCTGATGGGAGAGTTTTAGTTGTAGTATATGCCTATATTCACTGGGAGGGAGGCCCATTGGTAGATATGTTCTGGATTATGTCAGTCCAAATGATATTTTAGTTTCTTAATATACTCGTAGATGGAAGGGTGAAGCATATTGCATATATACTTCGTGGACCTACCAAGAGTTATAAGGATATTCTAGAGAATGCTGGTAAGAAAAAGAAGTTACCTTGGAATGACGTAAAGTATAAGTTCCTAATACACATCTATCAAGATACATTGAGGGATGGGAAAGTCAATGAGTTCATCCACCTGATATTGGAGGTTATTTTAGTTATGGACTACACAGGATATTTCACTGACCTATAACACTTTGTGAAATCATTTTCTATTAATGAGATATCCAGGGAGAGGCATTCTCCATATGGGAATTGCTATGAGATCAGGTCATAGTTGAACATCTTTCCCATGAGTAGTATTTTTGATGTGATGAATTAGGAACTCATAACATAAAGAAATCAGAGAGTCCCGGAGTAGTGGTCATACTATTTTAGTAGGGATAATTATGATCTCTTCATCTGGTGGAATGAATCAAAGTTATAACTATTTTATCTAAGGAGGCAGTGGGAAGATAATTCAAGGTAGTAGACCGATATCGCAGGACCATGTTTTGTTGCAGTACAATTAGTATGGATAGTTGGGCCAGAAAAAACTCATTATCTATACACCTATTTAGAGGGTCATGATTAAGGTCAACTGGGTCATCTTCAGAATTTTTGTAGGAACTTATTATAATAGAGCAGTCGAAGGGGGTTAGCACAGGTACCAGAGTCATTGAGGGACACAACTATCCCTCATCAGTTTGTTAGTTGGAGTTCCACTGGATGTTTAGGTTGAAGTAGGGGACCCGGTAGCCTATAATAAGAGTGTAAGTACTAGGAAGAGGGAATGGATCATGGGAGTCAAACTGAATCCCAATTTAGAGGGGCTATTCAACTCCACACAATATATACTACTCCGAATTTTGTGGATATAAGACCTTATACCTTCATATGTACAATTATTATGTCATTTACCCTTTATTGTGTTTTTTATATAGGGGAATCATATTCCTTTTTATATTCACTTTTTCTAAAAAAATTATTGATTTTGGAAATCATGGGTGGTTATTGGACCATCGATAAAGTATTTGTAGTTTGGTCAGATAATATGAAATTTTTCAAGGTGTTTTCTCTAGATATTGATGGTTACCATTTAATATGAGAATCATTTGTGCTGGAAAAGTTAGGTTTTGATTTGATTCTTGTAATGTAATTACTAGTCATATATAAAGCTCAAAATGACTATTACAAGATTAGAGATACCATTATATCTCTGAATGAGACAAATATTCTCACCTAGGTGAATAGGATCTTCATGATGGTTATGTAGGACCAATTCATTGAAAATTTTATTTTCTCCTACCTCAGGTGGAATTAATTTTTCTAGATGATAGTGGGATGTAGTAGGATACTTTTACTCTAGTGGTAAACCACTTTTAATATTCCTTTCATGAAAATATTTGTGTCTTACCTCTCGAATGAGAGATCAAGTTCATGATCTATTTGGTTTTATGAGAAGATCCATTTTCTATCCCACCTTATAGAATGTCACCAAAATTGCTTAAAAAGTTGAATGTTCAGTTGTAATATCTATAAGATAATGTTCTCATACATCCTAGTATATCTCTATGGGGTTCTCTAGTTATTTTTTCTAGGAAGGTTAATGGTACCCTAAGATTTCGTGTGGATTATCAGAGATTGAACCAGATGATTGTAACGATCCAGTATCACCTTCTTTGTATATACAATCTATTCAATCATTTGATAGTTGATAATATCTTCTCCAAGATTGATTTTATATTTAGATACTACCAGTTGAGGGTTAACTAATCAAAAATACCCCAGTCTACTTTTAAGATATTGTATGGCTTGTATGAAATCATAATGGTGCTTTTGTTTTGATGAATTCATCGATGATATTAATGGATTTAATTAGTTAGATATTTAATCCTTTTATGGATCAGTTTTTTGTGTCTTTTCAATGATATATTGGTGTAATATTATTCAGTAGAAAACCATGTCAAACATCTTCACATCATATTGAGTACATTTAGAGAGAATTGGTTTTAGGCTAAGATAACCAAATACAGTTTATGGGTTGATAAAGTAAAATTATTGGGTCATGTAATCTTAGAATAATGAGTGTCAATAGACCTATAGAATGTTGTCTTCATGGTATTATGGTATCTACCCAATAATTTATTTGATAATTAGTGTTTTTTGGGTTTATCAAGTTATTAACAATTATTTATCCAGAAATTTTTCTATTTAGCAGCACTGATGTCTAGGATAACTAAGAAGGTAATGTTGTTGGTTTATTTATATTCTTGTGAGAGATGTTTCGAAGTATAAGAGAAGGATGAGCTTAACAACAATCATTACTTTATCTATGTTTATTGAAGCATATACTATGTACTATGACGTATCCATATATTTACTAGGATTCATTCTGATGAAGGAGGATCGAGTGGTTACTTATGGCTCAAGACACTTGATCCCACATTAGGAGAGTTATCCAACTCGTGATCTAGAGTCATCCATTATGGTACAACCCCTAAGATGTTGGAGACATTATCAAATGGGTGAGATATTTATGGTGTATGTAGATCATAAGAGCATTAGTTATACCATTTATCATCATAAATTGAACTTTTGATAGAGTATGTGGGTTGAGTATCTCTAGTATTTCGACTTTGAGTTGGCTTATACACTAGGAAATGGAAACTTCATTGCTAATTAATTGAACTTGAAGACAAAAATAGAGGAAGTGTGGGAGTATTCTGACATAATGAGGATGATGGAACAATTTAGGGATATATATTTAGATGTTCAAGATTCTCTAGGATGAGTATCTCTAACATCAAAATATATCATACCTTTTATTCTTGACCAGATAAAGGCAGAGAATCTATCTGATCCAGAGGGAATAGTTCTAAAATATATCTTATATGGTAGGGATATGAAATTATTATGGTCTCTTGGAAGAGAAAATTATATCCTTTTCCATGGATGAGTATGGGTTCTTATGGTCTTTTTCAAGGACATGATGAGAGATTTTCAAGTTTCTATATGGAAGGTACATTATGGGTTGACAAAGAAGTATCATGGTCACTATAGACATTACTGGTGGTGAGTAATAACGAAGGAGGTAGTGGTCCTCTTGGTTATATGATTCACCTTTCATTAGGTGAAATACAAGAATCAAAGGCTAGTTGGGATTGTACAACCTCTTTCTATTCTTACGTGGAGATGGGATGATGTCACTATGGATTCTGTGATAGGATTATCTAAGACAAACTGTAAGAATGATGCAGTTTGGGTGATCAAGGATTGACTAAATAAGGTATCCCACATCTTTCCTATTATATATAACTTCACTATTGATGATATGGGTTGTTTCGACATGCTTGAGATAGTTTGGCTTCAAAATGTTATAAGGAGTATCATTTCTAATAGAGCTCCTTGTTTCACACAGTGGTTATTGTAGGGTGTTCAGAAGGCTATAGGATTATAGGTTCTTCTGATTATAACATATCATCCTTAGAGTGATGGTCAATTTGGGCATACTATTCAGGTTTTAGAGGATAATTTATGAACCCATGTTTTGGATTTCAGATGTTTATGGGAGAAACATATGGAACTCGTGGAAGTTTAATATAATTAAACAATCTAGGCATTGATCTAGATGGAACCTATTAAGGATTTATATGGTAAACTTGGTCATTCACCTCTTTTTTGGTTGGATGAAGGTGAATTAGTGCTTTTAGGGCCTAGTCTCATGCAGTAGTCATCAAAGTAGGTTTAGTTGATAAAAAGTTGGTTGGTGGTTATGTAGAACAGGTATAAATTGAATGCTAACAATCAGATCTGACCACAGGTGTTCAAGGATGGTCATCATGTTTTTCTTTTGGTGTCTCCTAGATTTTTGGAATGGAATATATAAAGATAATGTAATCTAGTTCTTATGTTTTTAGTCCATTTGATATATTTGATAGGGCAGGTTGAGTGGAATACCAATTATCCCTTCCAAAATGATGCAGTTCCATGCATGATATGTTTCATGTGTTGTAGCTTCAACTATATTATTTATCACTTCTTATGTGGTAGACGTCAAGGACATTGAGATTTGTGATGATGGGACATTTGCGGAACATCCAATATGAACTATGGAACATATTGAAAAGTATCTATTGGGTGGGACCATAACTCTAGTTTGATTGTAGTAGCATCAGGGGCATGTTATAGAGGATACCGGGAAGAGGGAATCTGATATGCAAGCATAGTGACCATACTTGTTATTTAAGACTCCATAATGATTGTTGGAGTAGATCGGGGATGAGATGTTATATGATGGGGAGGTTTGAGTATCTCATATTCTTCTAGGTATACCCTTCTTGAAATTTTTCATTAAACATTTTTCATCAGGTTTTCCATTATCTTTAAACCATGTTGGTTGAGTCTTGTTCGGATATGGAGAGCCTTTGTTGCGAGAAAATGACATAAAGTTCATCGATATTTTCTTAATGATTTAACATAATCAACGTATAAACATGTTAAATGTTCTTATAAGGGTTTATTAAGAGTTTGGATGGATTCAATGGTGGTTCAGGTTCTTTCTATGGGAAACTGTTTGAAAGCTATATGTAGAGAAATTAAATGTTACTTATATGAGTTACACAACATGTAATTGTTCCTAGGAAAAATATATGAACTAGGTTCCTGAAATCAAGTTAATACACACCATGAATTCATTACAAATGTGTAATGTTCAACAAGGTTTAAAATTAATTTGAGTTTATGGGTTTTTCAACATAACCAATTATGAATAAATACACAATATTTAAATGGTTTATGCACTATGAAATTATCAAGAGTAGTGGTTTTATGTATAATATTAAGACATTTTTTACATTCCACCATTTTTTTATCCCCTCCTACTGAGTCCTATGTGACTCCCTGTGATTATAGAACAATTTCATTACCTATGGACGTCATAGTTTTGTGTTTGATCACAGGCAGGTCCCTTTGATTTTGTCATGATGTTCATTCCTTGTTCTTATGTTGAATCAATGTTTTCATTTTATATCCTTTGTGGAATCATGTTGATATTGATTATATGTGATCTTGTTTTCTTATTATGATATTCATTTCTTATTTTCTTACTAGTTTTTTCTATTGAAATCATTTTTAAATCGTCGGATAAAGGTAGGGGGCCTAAAACCTAACTGATGGCCTGTTTAATTTTATAGTATATAAAATATTGATATTGAAATGATGGATTTTTTAGATTGATTAATTTAATGATGAATGATATTAAATCATGAATTTGATTATTCTTTGGATCCCTTTGGATTCAATTGATGTTCTGACTTGGATTTTGTCTACTCATTGGGTAAGATAACATTTTAATAATAAGAACTTAGCTAATGGTTTAAATTATGTTTAGTATAACATAATATTTCATGTGATTAATTGATATAGAATAAATATAGAAATAGATTATGGGATATTGATATGTATTTTGATAAATTGATATATATATATATATATATATATATAAATTAAAGTGTAGTTGAAAGGTAAATTTTGATTTTCATAATTAACCATTGGGGCTTATGATGTGATATTTTGATATCCATGATGTTATAACTTGTTGAGATAATGATAAAATGCTTATATAAAGGGATTTTCCTAGAGGATGAAATGATTATATAGAAATATGGGCATATCGATACATGTTAAAATGATTATATAGGGTGATATTCTCAGTTGTACATACTAAAATGATTATATAGTGACATGTACCATGTAATACATGATGAAATTATTATTTAGAAATATTATCATACTTGATATTAAAATTATTATATATAGGGATATTACTAGAGGTTGAAATTCTTATACAGATCTCTCTTCCTAGTTATTTTATTATTACATGGTTTATGGTTATGGTTAGAATAGTTGTTTTATATGCCCAAAGACATTCTGACATAGTTTTGAAGTAGGTTGATTTATGTATTGTATTAATTGATTAATTAATACACCTATTTATCACTTTATTTAATGAAATTATTATCAAATTGGTCTCATTTAGATATGGTGGTGTTGACCTTATAAGTTTTACTCACACCCTATTCTGACCACCATTTGGTACCCAAGAAGATTACATGGATATAGGTTTGGACAACGGTAAGTGACCTTGTTGTTGATTGTTGATTTCTAGTTGGGATGGATTTTAGATATAGGAATGTCCTAGTGTTCGGGAATAGGGTATTTTGAGTTTATTTCTATCATCTAGTTAATTTATTTTTATTACATTCAGTTTGAAATTAGATACACAACATCATGCCATTAAATGATTTACTATTATTTGGTTTATTGGTTCTTCTTTTACTGTATAGTTGTATGTTTTAATAGTTCTGCTATTTCAATTTCTATGATGTTTATTGATACCTATTTATTTTAAATTTTATTTTACTATATACCATGGTGAATTATCTCACCACTACACATAACAGACCCCCACTACTAGTCAACAACCTTTGGTGTACGGGGAGGCCTCTTTGAGATCTAGATATTATTGTAATGGGAGAAGTTATATTCTCAATCTCATAAAATTATTTATTTATATAATTCACCCACTCTATATACTTTAATGATTAACTCACACCTTTTTTAAAGTGGAAATCAATGAGGTATGTGATATTTTCCCCAAGGATGTCCTTATTTAAAACTCTTATTCATGATCACCAATATTATTTTAGACGTCTATATTATTAATCAAACTTTGAATAAATAAATATTTATTTCCACCATCACAAGATAATTTTGAATCATCATATATTATATAAAACTTTATTGAATATTTATTATTCTATTATTTTTCAATGAGTTGTCAAATAAAATATATTTATTCCCAATCACATCCAGATATTATTATTTGTTTTCCACACACATATAACATTTATTTTTACTCCATTCACATAAAAAATATTATACCATATTTAATTTATATAGTAATTATATAACATTTCATTCAATTTATCTATGAGGTAAATTCTTTCAATTCCTCTTTAATTAAACATTTCCAAACTTTTACCTTTCACATTGGTAATACAAGGTCTTATAAACAACATTAACTACATCAAGATAGGGGTTTTCTTATATTATATTCAATAAGGAGACATATTTGAGTTTGGATAATATATGAATTATTTTTGGATATACACTTATAACAATTTAATTATCTCTAAAAAGTAAAATTGTTATGATCCACCAAAATTATATAATCCATCTACACTAATCTTATATTCTTCGATTTAAAGATATCATTTTATTATGGGACATATGGTGCCCTAAAGACATGTTATATAGCATTCATTTATTAATAATCTTTAAGAAGTAAACTTTTTTACTCAAAACCCTTAAATAAAAAAATATATTCAAATAAAAACCACACACTATTTTGGAACATCACATAAATACCTTAAATTATTTTAAGGCCTCTGATTTTAAACACATAAACAAAAACATGTAATTTTTTAAAAATTTATCATTATGTAAGACAATATAATTATCTTCATTCATTAAATTCTTCCTCATTGAACAAAATATATCATAATGGATAAGATACAATGGATAAATGGTATGAATATATAATTTAGTTCTTAAAGAGTTGGCTAGATTTCACTTTTATTGTGTAGAAAAAATCTAATTTGTATATACCCTAACTCTAGTATCCCATAGTCAGTGGTTTTTTTATCAAATTTTCACCAAATATAAGGAATCATATCCATAAGAACCGAATATTTTAGTAGTGTTGGTAAACTAGGTACATACATTAATTTTACATTATAATTACAAGCATAAAATACAACACAATATTTTATTTGAGTAAACCATTATCCCCATTAGAATATCCTTTCATATCATTAATAATATACATTCTAGAATCATAAAAAATGAATCGTAAAGGAAGGAATAATAAGAAAGGGTTGAGCTCTAATTCTACATAAAGTTATGCATATAGTGGAAACTATCATGAATAATTAATTATAAACAATATGGAAAGATAAATAACTAAAACACATTCCATTTAATAAATATCATGAACCTAATATGGGAGGAATAAACAATGTTAATGAAATAATATATATATATATATATAATCACATGATCTTGAATCATTTCCATGGATATTATGACTAATATAATATTCACATGGACATCAATGACTGATCTCATAGCGAGGTAATGCATAATGCTGGACATCATAACCATACCATCAAGGCCTCATGACAAGACATCTTAAATAAATGGGTTATTCCTCAGCCAATACTCTAGATATTTTTTCTAAGGATACCTACAGATGAATCAAGAGGATATAAAGGCCTCCCATACTTAATAAGTCTAATTAATTCCTTATATGAATAAATAATACAACTTAATTAACATGCCTTAAAAATAACTTTCTATATTGGAAAAACTAGTAACAAAAAATATCAATACTTTCCCTAGTCTAATTAATTATAAAGAATCCAAAGAAATATGATTAATTATATAATTAGAGTAAATACTAAACATAATATTTATCGAAGGATGTTTGCATAGATAAAAATAGTTTAAATAGATAACAAGAATATTTCTTAAGGAAGATACCATTTTTTACATTAAAATAATATTGTAAAATATAAAAAACACCCAAGTAATAAAGAATTATTTTCTTCTTAAATGACCTGATAAACTAATAAAGTAATATTAAAATCATTTAGGTGTCATGATGGATATAAATTATGTTCATTATGTTTAAGTTTAAAAAACAATCTTTTCAATTTTTTTGTAAGAAAATCCATAAAATTACCTTGTAGGAAAACAACATGAAGATTTAATTCAAAAAAAAATTAAAAAAATGGTAAAATGAATTAAAAAATAATTTTATAATAATAAAAAAATTGAAAACATTTTTTCAAACCATTGACATGGAATAAAAATGTCATCAATTGAGACTTAAAAATAAACAATCCTGAATAATTATGAGTTTGTAAAATAAACCCTTACCACTTGTGTATATTTTGAATCATAATCCCTATGAAAGAAATAACATAAAATTAAACATTAAATTACTTAGATAAAAAGATATTTGTGATATTTTATAAAAAATGGTAAGTTTATATACCACACAAAATAAATAAATAGTGCATATGACATATGTCTCATAGAATTAAATGTGAGTTGAGAAACCCTTACCTTAGATTTGAATTCATCTGAATTATTTTGAACCACATATATATTAAATATTAATTTATTATAAATATATTATATAACTAAACTAAAATATATTATACCATATATTATTTACTTATAATATTTTATTTCTCATTTATTATCAATTCATTGTTAAAATAACTACTTCGGGTGGTAACTGATTTGTTTTTCATGTATGATTTTGTTCAATAGTTTTAGTCCTTATACATTAATAAAGGATCTATAATTTCCATAATTTTATTAATAATATAAATTTTATATATATTAATTATATACATATTTCATTAAAGATATATATAGAAAATGATTTACATGATTCATGGGGACAGTAAGTCGTATGTACGTAAGAACGTTGTTTCTATTTTTCAACGGATATAAAGAATGAAATATAAAGAATAATTAACAATTATAGATTCATTATTATTTAATATATACCATATATATTCATTAGTTCAATATTTATAACAATCCATGTACTGTGGTGATGAAAAACAAATTACATTTCTTTTTGGAGATGAAAAGCAGCATATACGAACACACGGTGATTTCATTTTTCATATGATGGATAAATTGTGGAATATGGATGTATCATAATTATAATAAAATATAATTGTATATATGATACTATAGTTATTAACTTTTTATGGAAAAAACACATGAAAATAAATTATAAGAATAAAAAAATTGAAAGAGTTAATAAATATGATTACCTCTTATTCGATGGACTCGGTTTATATATCCTCTTAAGGGGACTAGGGTTGATATTTTAGAAGGTATAGAAACTCAAAAACGTGTATTTTTTATGTTTAAAAGAGTAATTTGTAGGGTTTTATCATGATATATGGCTCAATTTGGTGTAAATAAGTTAATAAGAAGGTTCCCTTTTGTAATTGAGGTGAGGGGCATCTTTAGAATTTCTCAAAATATTAAATTAATATAAATTACTATTTTATTCAAAATAACTCCAAACTGATTAATTTATAATATAGTATGATATTGGGTCACAATAATATCATAAAATAATTTTTGGACATGTTTAGGTCATGGTTTTACCCTTATATTATTATTTTAATATCCAGTTAACCCTTTTGACAATTATCATACAATTAAAATTTTCTAATATCTAAGGATCCATAATATTACTATAAAATTCCAAAATAAAAATATATAAACCATGGTAGATTTAATGAACCATATTATATTCATTTTTCTAAATTTATTATTTCTTTTATTTTTTATCATTTATTAAATTATTATTTATTATAAAATATCAATAATGTCAATTTTAGAACTATTCATTATTTTGATGTTAAAAATATCAATATAACACATGTAATTAGAAATAAATTTATTATTATATCCCTATAATGTAATGTGAATATATAATATTCTATGGTCAAATTATTTATCTGAATTATATTCATTTTAATATTTTAAATATCATAAATTTGATTTTTTTCATTAATTGAATAATTATTATGTCAGGGTTGTGTAATAATTTAATTTAATTATTTATTAAATAAAATTTAAAAATAAATTACCATAGTTAAGATAATAATTTTATATTTCAAAATAATATTTATAGTCTAACATATATTCTATATATATCCATATTAAAAATATTATATTTATTAAAAATAATAGTGTGACATGTTTGACTTTTCTTGAAATAAAATACTAATAAGGTCACAATCTCATCCATAGGGCCATATATTTCCATATAAACGAATCTATTAGGATTAAGGATGTAAGTTACTCATAAAATATGATTATGGAAAGTATTAGGGTCATTTTATAGTCCTTATCATTTTATTTTTAACTGTAATTACTTGATTTACCCTTTAATGTGGTAACAAAAATTAAAAAGGTTGTTATTCATATTGAAAAACATAAAATATATATATTTAATAAATTTATTCCCCCTTAATATAAATATTAAATCCATTTTTCAAAGTAAAAAATACATGAGTGGTATAATTTAATTTATAATTAATCTAGTAAAACGTAATGAAAAATAGTTTTTTAGAAAAATTCCATTTTTAAGTATAAAAATAATTTTATATCAAATTAAATAATTAAAACATTTATAAATATATTAATTTAATTATTCATAAAATAATATAACTTATTCTAATTTGAAACTATTTAAAAACAAAATGAGACTTTGTGAATTTTTGAAACAAAAATACAGTTTTCAATAAAAAGCAGTATTTTTTACTATTCATTGGAAAATCATTCTTTTCAAACAATACCAAAAATTCGCCCTAATATGATTTTTTATTATGATTACAAAAATGATATTATTTTTATAAAATAAAATTTATATAAATTCAAAAATTTAATTATAATTTTTTCTCAGTAAACATTTTTGAAAAAAATGTATTTCTATAGCATAAAATAGCTTTAATGGAAATTTAGTTCTTATTTCATTATCATTAATTAGTGAATATGTAATGAGTAGGTCATATATATATATATATATCATTTAGTTATTAGTATTTATACTAGATAATTTAATAGCTAGGTTATAATGGTCGTATTTAAATAATAATATTTTAAGTTTCATTTAAGCTCAGTGTTTCATGTTGTATACACTATCAAAGACAGTTCTATTGTAAAACGCATGGTGTAACATTCACCCCTCCTTCAATAAATTATATACTCATAATTTTAACTTTTTATCAGTAATCATGTGGTTGAAATTTAAAAATACCATTGTGGAAAACTCCTATCATAAAAAGGGTTAATAAAACATCCTCTTAAAATATGGAAAGGGAAGTTAGAAGGTTACCACAAAACTACGATTAAAAATAGGATATCATTAGTGGTAATTGAAAATATGGACAAGGAACATGATGATAATTCCCAATTATTGATATATATTCATAGGTAACATGTTATTCAGAATTTTAACCACTACAAAACCATTAATTTATGATGAGTTAAAAGACAATTGATTTCTTAAAAATAATAGTAAACAGATAACATTTTTTATTTTAGTGTATTTTTTATAAATTTAAGGTATTATTTTAATATTTAGATAAATATCTCAAGTAAATAAAATTAATTGATTTATTTATATTTCATAACAATAATACCACTCATTGGTTATACATTGATCTCCTTCCACTTTATCTCTTATGCTAGGAAATGGGAATTCAAGATGAACATTTTTATTACTGAAGAACTTTTTAGGTATCAAAAGATACATAATTCATTCCTTTGGCCTTTAAAATTTTACCAAAACCAAAATAATTATCCCATGTTATCAAATATAATAAAATATAATTTAACTGTGAATAATAATATCCAAATTTTAACTTAATCCATTCCATAAGTTCTCAACATTAAGGATCCTACACAAAATTTTATGAATAAGATCACTAAATTTCCAATTTAAACTTATCATTAATCAACCATAAATTATATGTTAATGTAAAATATAAGTAACATGATCATATGTTGTCCTAAAATATGGTAATAAATTAAATCACCAAAATATCATAATGAAAATATGCATGCTTCCAAAAATAGAATCACAAGTTGTTGAATATATTCCTTAAATCCAAACTTGTAGTAAACTCCAACAAAGATAACATAAACCATACAATTATTAAGAAATTTCATTGCCACCAATACTATCCTGTAAACATCTCTTTATCATAATTATCTCATCATAATTAACATATTAAGTTTTATCTTCCCTTCATCATGATTTTAAAAAAACAAATTTCCATTGAATCGCTTTCCCTGGTCATCAGTACCTTTCAACATATGCTCTCAAATCCTTAGAGAAAAGGTACTGCATTATAGTCCTTATGCATTTCATAATTTTTATAACTAGAATGTCATTAATTAAATACTTCTATAAAATAATTCTTTAATCAAATCACATGAACATTAATTATTTTACTACATTCTTAAACCATTAACTATGATTCATCAACATATTCCTTAATAACTCATTCCTTTAATATGTCATTTTTAGTATATTTATTATCAACAATTTAACCACTAATCATACTAACCTACTGATTTTCTTCATAATATTTCCCCCTTGGGCATATATTTTTAGAATTCCCATACTTTACATATTTAAAATATTAAACTATTGATAGTAACTTAGGAATACCATTATTATTATCCAATACATTAACCAAACATTTCATTTTTACTCTAAAATTACTAGTTTTATGTCCTTCCTTTTCACACATAGATTTTTTTTACTATTCCTTGGAGACACTCTTCTGAGTGTATCCTTTTAAATTCTTGACATGAAGGAAATAGATCCTTCTTTCCTCCATAGTCCCCACTATTAATTATCTTAGTGGGCTCCATCCTTCTCTTCATTGGTGATTCCATGAGTTGATTAAGGTGAAAATTTCTGATCATATAGTATGATAACTAATTATCCATAATCACGATATCCTTCACTCTAGTAATCATCCCATTCGGTTTCTCATCAACAAATTTTCTATCACATTCAATGTTAACATAGTTCCTTCAGTTTCCCAATAATGAGTAAAACCAAAAAAAATGTGTATGAATAAAACTACAATTATGAGAGTGATATTTGAAATATTATTCGACAGATGTATAAATCATGAGTCCTTAGGTTTATCCTAGGTTACCCATGTTTATTACTAAATCTATAGGATGTTATCCTATATTGATAGTTATCATCAAAGTTAGTCATTGGTTTATATTCCCTAATCTATGTTTTCATAAATCTAGTTACTAAGGTTTCAAATGATATTCCTCTGATACTAACTGTAAATAACCAAACTCCATTATCCCAGAGTCAATGGTTACTCTATTAAATTAGCACTAAATACAAGGAATCACATCTTAAAGGACTGAATAGTTTTGTAGTATTGGTAAATTATATACATAATTTAATTTCACATTATAATTGAAAACATAAAATACATCAAGGTATTTTATTTGAGTACGCCATTATTACCTTTTGAATATCCCTTAATATCAATCATAATACACTTTATGTCATCCTGAAGAAAGTGAGTATAATAAATGGGTGAGATGTAATGATCCATAAGTATATAATTATAGTGTAATCTATCATGAATAAATAATTATACACAATAGGTAAGGTAAATAAATGAAACATGTGAAATTTAATCAATATCTTGAACATAACATGGCCTGAATAAAGAATGGTAAAATAATTCCATATATATAATCTAATGATCTAGAAAATTTTCAATGGATATTCTAACTAGTAGAATAATCACATAGACATCAATTACTAATCTTATAGTGACAAAATTCATAATATTGATCATCAAAACCATACCAACAAGGCCTCGTACAAAAATATCATATATAAATGGGTGAGGGATCAGCCAATACCCAATAATATTTGCATCAAGGGACCTACTGATGAATCAATGTGATATATCAGGCCCCCATCACTTTCTATGTCCAATTCATTCTTCATATGAATAAATAATAAAACTGAATCCATATGCCATAACAAAATCAGTAACTATCCATATTAGAAATACTAGTCATATGGTATATCAATACATTACCCAGTCAAAATGATCATAAAAAATCCAAATAAATATGATTATTTGTATCCTTATATCACATACTAGACATATTATTTACAAAGGTTTTTAACATATATGAAAATACTTTAAATATATTTCTAGAATATTTTTTGAGGAAGATACAATTTTTTATTGAAAATAATCTTTTGAAATAAAAAATTGTCCACATAATAAAGAAATAGTTTTCATAAAAAAATTTATAAACATGTAAAGGAAGATTAAATTCATTGAGTATTTATGATGGTGGGAAATTATATTCATTTATTTTAAGTTAAAAAACATTATTTTCAAACTTTTAAAATAAAATCCAAAATGTAATGTTTTCATAAAATGACAAGAAGATTCCTTTTTCAAAATTTTTAAAAAGTTAAAAAGGGTAACAATAACATTAAAAAATAAATTAAGATTTTTAAAAAAAATTGGAAACATTTTTTTAGAAAACATGGACATGTACGGGAAATATCATCAACTTAGACTTAAAAATAAACAGTCCTGAATAATGATGAGATTGTAAAATAAACCCATACCACTGGGGTATATTTTGAATCATAATCCCTATAAAATAAATAAATTAAAATTAATATATAAATACCAAAAATAAAATATATTCATGATATAATATTACAAAGTGGTAGTATATATACCACACAAAATTAATATGCGGTGAATACAACATATGTCTGATAGTAGTAAAAGTGAGATGAGAAACCCTTACCCCAGATTTGAATTTATTTTTATGCGTTAGAACCTCATATATAATAAATATATATTTATTATAAATATATTATAAAAACATAATTATATATATTATACCATATATTATTTATATAAAATATTTTATCACCCATTTATTATCAATTCACCACTAAAATCACTACTCTATGTGGTAACTGTATTGTTTTTCATGAATGATTTGGTTTGCTAGTTTTTATAATTATACTTTGATAATGTTTAAATAATTTAATTTTTTTAATAATTATATAAATATAATATAAATTCATTATATACATAGTCCATAAAATATATAGATATAAAATGAGTTTCACCTTTCATGGAGACATTTGGACGCAAATATGCATGAATGTCGTTTTCATTTTTTGATGGATAGAATGAAAGAAATATAAATAATAATTAAACATTATAGAAAAATTATCATTTCATATATATCATATATATTCATTATTTCTTTATTTATAACCATATAATTAATTTGGTAATGAAAACAAATTATATCACTGCGGAGATAGTAAGTCGTATGTATGCACGCACAGTGCTTTCATTTTTCATAGGATAGATAAAAGGGGTAATATGGTTGTATCATAATCAAAATAAAATATCAGTATATATATTCTGATGGTGTTAATAACTTATGATATAAACAACACATGAAGAGGAATTATAAGAACAAATACACATTAAAGATTCTGTAAATATGATTACCTCTTCTTTAGTGGACTCCCTTTAAATATCTTCTTAAGGGGACTATTTTGGTAGGTACATAACCACAAGAACTTTTATATAGATGTTGATAATTTAATTTTTATGGTTTATTAGAGATTTATGGGTCAATGTGGTGTAAAGTAGTGAAGAAGGAGGTTCCCTTTTACAATTGAGTTTAGGGGCATCTTTGGAATTTCTCAAAATAATAAATTAATAGAAATTAATAGTCAATTACAAATGTCTCAGGAATAATTTATTTAGAATATAGGATGAGTACGGATCATAGTAATCCCATAAAAAATCTGGACAATTTTAGGCCATGTTTTACCCTTATATTTTTGTTTTAACCTTCCATTTACCCTTTTAACAATTAATTTACTATTAAAATTTCCAACTATCAAATGGAACATAATGTTTGTATAAAATAAAAAAACATATATTAATTTTTCATGGTAGATTAAACTAACCATATAAAATTAATTTGGCTGAATTTATATTTTTTTTATAATCATTTTATAAAATATTATTTGTTATAAAATATCAACAATGTTAATTTTTAAAACCATTCATTATATTTAATTTAATAATATAAAGACAAAACATATAATTATATTTTTTTATTATATCCATAAAAATTCATGTAAATCTATAAAATTTTTGGATTGAATTGTTAATCCCAAATAATATTACAATTAATATTTTGCATGTAATTTATTTTATTTTCCCATTAATTAAATAATTAATGTGTCAGTATTGTGTAAGCATTAATATTAATTGTTTCTTCAATTAAAATTAAACATAAAATAAAATGATGAATATAAATATTTTATTATTAAAAATATTATTTATAGTCTAACATATCTTCTAGATAACCCCATATTAAAAATATTATTGTTAATAAAAAAATAGTGTGATATGTTTGACTTTTCTTGAAATAAAATACTAATAAGGTCATAATATTATCCAATTTTCCATAAAATAGAATATAACTAAATATTAAATGATTATGGAAGAAATAAAATCATCAAATAATATTAAGGAAAGTGTTATGGTCATTTTATACTTCTTATCATTTTATTATTAACTTTAATTACCTGATATACCCTTTAGTGGGTAATAAAAATTACTAAAGTTTCTATTAATACTGACAAAAAATAAAATAAACCTATTTAATAAATTTAGATCCAAATATGGAATTATTTTCTAAAAATTAAAACACATAATTGGAAGAATTTAATTTAATATTAAATTGGTAAAATGCAATGAAAAAAAGTTTTCAAAAAAATGCACTTTTTTTGTATAAAAATGTTTTTATACTAAATTAAAGAATAAAATTAAATAAAACTAACATAATATTATTTTTTATAATACTATATAACTATTTATAATTTAAAAATATTTTTAAAAAAATCAGGCTTTGTAATTTTTTGAAATAAAACTACAATTTTTAATGAAACATAGTATTTTTCAATATTCATTAGAAAATCAATAATTTCAGAAAAATACCAAAGATTAAACCTAATATTATTTTTATGTGATTAATTTAAAAATATATGTTTTTATAAAATAAAATTTATATAATATCCATAATTAAATTATAATATTTTTTCAATAAAAACATTTTTAATGAAAACATATTTCTGAAGCATAAAATAATATTACTGAAACGTTATTTATTATTTCATAAGATTAAATAAATTAATATGTATTAAGTTGGTCATATATGTATTTAATTATTTTTTTAATACTATTTATACCCTCAAATTTAATGGATATGTTATGAATGTCATAATTAAGTGATAACATATTTGGGTTCAATTAATCTCGGCATTGCATGTTGTATATGATATCAAACATAGTTTTCTCTTAAAACTAAAGTTGTTACATAATTATTATCTCCCTTTATTATAGTATCATAAAAAAATTTCATGAGTAATCTTATTCATTTTATTTTTTCTTAGGGGACTGAGCCTTCAACATTATAATTCATTTTCATATATAAAACTCAAATAAAAATAATGTTCAATATCACAACCATTAAAAAGATACCTATGTTCATTTTTTCATTAGTATAACATGAAAAAACCTGATCCTATTCACCAATAATTTATCCTATAATGAAATGAATTTATTCCCTATTGATATTAATAATAAATTCAATAATCAATCATCATAAATTTTATTTTTTTATCATTTTCAGATTCTCTACTATATATATTGAGATAACTCCTTGAATTTTTGAGTAACCCATTAATAAAAAATTCAACTAAAAAATCCATAATATTTTTAAATAAATTGAAAATACTCATATCAAATATCATATATTAAAATAAAACATTGTCCATAATGCATATATATTCCTTCTATGAAGCATTCAATTCAACTTTCTCAAAAGATGATTTTAAAATTGATTTCATTTTCTAATTATAATCATATTGATTATTAAAATTAATACTCAATTAAACTATAATAATGGTATTATATTTTCATCATAATTACCTAGTTTTTACTGTATATTATAGAGTTAATCCAAAATTCCAAAATGATTCTCCTTGTTTATCTAAGTGATTCTATATATTTTTTTAGAATTTATCTTGTTTAAGCATAATAAATGCCATTAATATTTCCATAAAAATATTATAGGTTTATATTTAATAAAATATACTATTATTTACACATTTAAAATTCCATTACTAAATAAAAAATATCTATAAAATGAACTTATAATCCATAAATATCTCATTACCTAGATTATTTCACCATTCATCTATTTAATTTTTCACCATAGAATTAGAATCCTTTTGAATTTTTTTTGTAAAATTGCATGATATTTATTTATATATAAATATTATTTATTTAATATCTTACCTTTTTTATTTGTACTTAAATTTTCATTTAATTTATCATTTCAAAAAAATATGATTTTATTACATCTTTTCCCATTACAAATACCACTTCCTTTGATAGAAACTTTATATCAGATTAAATTAAAAAATAAAATATCTTTTTTCAAATACTTAATATGGAATTTTATTATTCTAATATAAAAAAATATTCTTTTAGGATTTAATAACCTTGTTCATTACCTTCAATAATTTTTGAATCTCATTTATATTTTTCTGAATTTTAACATTAAATTGTTCAATTTATTTATATCCTCCAACAAAATTTACTAAAACAATTATCATTAATTCTCCTTATATTTATCCTTATCTTATATAACATAATTTATCAGAAATTATTTAGTGATAAAAACCCTAAAATAATTATTCTATTTCATGATCATTGATTCATTTTATGCATAAGTAGAATCAGTGTTATTTGATATTTGAGAGACTTTTTATAGGCCTTCATTATATTTGTCGAAAATTGGTATCATTGAAGGACACTACTTCAACATTCACAATAGAAATATATATATATATATATATATATATATATATCAATTTAACATTATTTATCATCAATAATATCTTTACCACTTATTAATCCATCATCATCTACATTAGAAATCAAAAAATTATACTCTAATTAACATGATATTTCATAAAAAATCATTACCAAAAAATTATTTACCATATAACATATATAATAAATTTTTCCTCCTTAATTTTCATAATTTTTTACTTTCACCCTTTTAGGGAAACATATTTTTATTAATATTTGATGTTTCTTCATTCAAAAAAAACTCAAGACGGCGCATATTCATTATCACTTTATTCATTCTTAAACATTGGATAATTATCATAAAAATTTAAATTGAATATATAATTTTAAAAAGTTTAATGGATAATTATCCCATTTCATTCCTATTATATTCACAAAACTTCTACAAATAAATTTAATAAACTTTTAAAATTTTATCCCAGCATCCCCATCATCCATTAAAAATATTTTCTTCTTTCATAACTTCTCCCCAACTCTTCCCCTACTTCAAGGAATTAAACAATACTTTTTATCCTGGTTACACTAATATAGTGTAATATTTTTATCTTCTCATATGTGATATAAATTAAATGAAAACATACCAAAGTGAATTTTTCAAGATCATGTTATTTAAGTTTCATAACCTTTATATCAAATCTTTTGACAAGGTGGTATCTAACTTTTTTACCACCATGTAATTTTTAAGAGTCTCACCAAAACCCATAATGGTTCAAAAATAAATTAATAGTGTTTTTTTACATAATCCCATAATTATTTCCCCATCATAAATTCAAATTTACTCATTAATTATTTGTTAAATATATAATCTTACTTCTTTAAAAGTGATATTTCAATCATAGGTGTCTTCCAACTTATTCTATATTCCGTTTATTATATTTATCCCTATAGGTTTTAAAAATTATTTCATATAATGATATTATATAAAGTTATTTTTATCACATCAATCATTTTGAATATATTTTTATCAATTATAGTCTTTTTATCACTTTTATAATAATAAATATACCCATTTATTGTGATTTTATGTATGTCTGAACTAATAGAATATATATATAAGCATCATATACTTCCATAAAATATATTTTTTCCCATAAAATTCTATAATCCATATTATATTTACCAAATTAAAATAATAAATTATATAAATAAAAATTTAGATCCAAAAAAACTTCAAAGAAGAGAATACTCTTCACTTACAACATCAAAAAGTGTTTATATCTTCAATAGAAACCTAAAATTCATGTATAAATCCAATTTTGAATATTTATATTTCATTATGAATCAGGATATCTATATATTCACTGATAGAGAGATTAATTATTGAATCAATTTATTTCAAATTAAACTAACAAAAACCCTTAATCAATTATAAAAATGATTACCTTTCTTTCTGTATTTATTTTTCTAACACTCGACATTCAATTATAGCAACCATTTCTTTTTGGAGAAAAAATAGATCAATACACATAGTTTAATTCAAAAATTTGATTAAAACTCAAATAATAAAATTTTATAAATTGAATTTTCATAAATTTATATAAATTTTTATGTCATCATAAAAAAATTAACGTAGGTTGAAATTATGGGATTTTTTTAAATAAATTATTTTCTAGTGAATAAGTAAATATACCGATTCTTCAAATACTTTCATTTCATTTCATTAAATCATGTAATTTAAAATTCCCATTATAGTTTTTTTATATTAATGTGACCTATGAAAATTTTTATTTGGAATAATCTAATTGGAATCCATAATTTTTATCATGGTAAAATTTATCATATCGGTAAAGGAAAAATCAGGTAATTGAGGTTTAAAATAATTTTATAAGGAATAAAAATATCCCTAACGCATTTATTTTTATTATTATGTAATTTATTTATACTATGACTATTTAATATTAAATAATTTTCAATTTTCCTTTAACTTTCCTTGGATTATAACATTTATATTATTTTAAGTAAATATAAAGTAAAATAAGTCGCTCTCTTGCTTGTAATATCTATAATATTTTCTGACACGGACAAAAACAACATATGATTGATTGATTGATTAATTTTATTTGAGGGGTATTTTTTATTTTTTAAATTTATTTATAATTTTTAATGAAATAATTACCTTACATTCTTATGAAACACAGACACAATATCAATTTAATAAATAGAAAAACAAAATAAATTTTTTTAAAAACACTAATCTTAATATTTTTTGGTGAGTTACACTAAATAATGAATTTTATAGATTTATATGAAATATTAGAGATGATTTAAAAGTAAATATTCTAAATAAATAATTTCCTTGATTTCTTTAATATTAAATTAATGAGGAGTGTCAAAAATGATATCATTGATATTTTATAAAAAATTATATTTTATTAAATTATTATAAAATTATAAAAATATTGTAAGTGGACAATTAGGAACCGAATTTTTTGAAAATTTAATTATTTATCCATTTATGAAAAAAATATTCAATCATAAGTAAAATTATAACCCTTTATGATTGAAAAATTCATTATTGCGCTTAAGGGTAAAATTGTAAAAGAAGAGGTTAAACCAAAAGATATGATCTAAAATACAACATAAACATGTAGATATTTTATTGTATAAAGGTATTTCAAGAATATCCTATATCATATTCAACATATTCTTACATTATTCCACTTTTATATGGAAAATAATTTATTATATTTCAATCTTTATATTAATTTCATGTGTGTCCCTTCATTCACTATAAAAAGGCACCACATCTCCTCTCTTCTATACACCACTGAGGGTCTATTTTTATAAATAAATACATTCCAAAAACTCTTAAAAATCATTATCCTCATTCTGGAGGAACTTTTCTTCCTAAAAGAACAACCCTAGATTCCCAAATATAATATCTAAAGGAGATATTTCGAAGAAGGGGTAATCATCTTTTCCGACACTTTTAAATTTTATTTTTATTCAATGTCCTCTATATATATTGAAAATATCTAAAAATAATGAATCTTGTATCATCAACATACTAATACGTTAATATTATTATGGTAAAATCATTTTCCATATCTTTTCTACCTTATGAAAAGTGAAAACATCGCTCGTGTTTCTGTATGACTTACCATGTTCATGCAGCGGTGTAATTCATTTTTCATCAATACATTACTTGGATGGTTATAAATATTGTGTAGGATCATAATATTATATTATATATATATATATATACATATAATGGGGTTAATTTTAGTTTAAAAAACTTTAAACAAAAAAAACAAAAAACCCCTTAAACTAAATTTATCAGACTAAGACTTAGTCTGGTTACTATAGTAATAAAATCAGAACTATAAATTTCTGATTATGTCAAATTAAAATAATTGGAATACAAATGGATCCAATTAAGATCAAAATTTTATTATTTTTTTATTCAAATTAACACCAATTAAACAAAAATAATAGATAGATAAGTTCAAAGACTAACTTTTTATAACATGCATTGCATGATAGAAACTTGTAAAATCAAGAAATAAAATAGATAAAAATGGTTATAATTACATACTAGATATATTTAAAAAAAATAACTCTTTTAAATTTATGATTGAGGTAGTTAATAACCATTACTATAGGTATCCATAGTTTTATAGTTACTATAAATTTTGTCTTTACTTACCAAGAAATCCCTCAATACAATGATCAGAATATGTTATGTCTTCTTATCCTCACAATCCCTCAATATGATGATCAGTGTATATCTTCCTAGCCTTGGAATACATCAAATATATGGATTAGATTCACCATATTCCTATCCTCAAAATCCCTTAATAGTAATAATGATTTGATGTGATTATAAAATAAAATCCTTTCAAAAGGAAGCAACCCTAACATGGATTCCTTAAAACTAAAAACTCTCTAAAGTATTAAAATGACTAAGAATAAGAAGTTCATGCAGAGAAAACATTAGAATAATTGAGTTTTGAATATTATCTTTACCAAACTCTTTAAATGACCTATTATTTATATGAAAATATCTAACAATCATATGTCTAAGTTTTTTGCTACAGCCTCAAAAAGCTAGGTCATGACATCTCACAATGTTCTGATGTAACCGAATTTCTGAGATCATTTACTTTTCAAACCATTATACTGTTAAAGGTATTACTTATGATAAAAATAAGTTTTATATATTCATATTATAAACATATGATTTTATGATAGATTTATTTATCTATTATTAATATGATAATCCTTATGAGAGTCGGTCTAATTTTTTTTAGTACTAGTATAAGTCTAATGGTCATGAATTTTTTCAATCTGATAAACAAGAAAAACGTTTAACTCTAGATCTAATAAAATAGAAGTCTAATATATCGGATGTATACTCAATCTAATGGTCTTAATGAATAAAGATATGTTTATATTCATAATAAATGATTTCTTTTTCTATGAATTGTAAAAGATAATTTTTTTTACAAAAACATACTAAATAACTTAGGATATAAAAATTTATTCAAAGAGATTTTAAGAAAGTATGTGTGATTTCCAAAACTAAAGAAATGGAAAAGTAAGTAGTAATAATTTTGACTCAAAAATCTCCCTCTTTTTGGAAATAAGAAACCAAAAAACATAAATGAAAAATAACTTGAAAAACATAAAAACCTTTTTTAATAACTTTTGTGTTATTATTTACAAATTAACTCCCCCTAGGTTTGTAACTTTTCTAAATATGATTGAGAGTATTCAAATAAATCTTCTTTAAAGAAAAAATTATTCCCCTTTATGAAGCATATCCCCATTAGGATAGTATCTCCCCCTTAATATATAATTCTTTCATTTTTATAAAACTTCCTCACCCTTTGATAAAACTTTCTCCACATTTATGATTTTCAAAAAGTAAGGGGAATGATTCTGAAGTTTCCTAAAATTATAGAAAAATAACATATGAAACAATGTTGAACTAAATTTTCATCCATATAAATAAAAAAGAATATAAAACCAATAAGAATTTGAAAAAATTCAATCATAATATAATGGGATGAAAAGAAATTCATTCATAAAAAAATTAATGTTTTATAGAAGATTATATTGAGAGTTCAAAAGAAAAAAATAAATCTTTCCACGTCAGGTTTTTCAAAAAGGCCTCCATTTTATTGAACTCATGATGATATTTATCCAACATTGTAATTTTTTCATCTATTATCTCATATTGAGTGTTCAACCTTTGAATTCCTTAGATAACACTTTATTCTGATCCCTCATTAATATCAAGTCATATTCACATGATCTGAGTTAGATTATTTCCAACTGCATATCTCAAATCTTTTCTTTCAAAACATTTACATACTCAGTCAATTCAATAGTAAAATCTCTAAATTCCTCAGAAAATTAACTATATATACCATATATATGGAAAATTTATTGAAATAATTAGACTATTATAACATAAGTTTCTTTACCTCTTGAAATTGTTCATTATGATAACGAATAATAGTATTAATCTGATTCAACCATCTCACAATCTGATTATATAATAACTTTTTTAGTATTGAATATTTCTTGAAAAAAATTCAAATCAGCCTAAATCCATATAATTTTTTTATCAAAAATTTGATTTATTCTGATTTATCATTCATGTATTCCGTAAGTAACATCCACCTTGATTTAATACTTGGAAAAAATGTAATTTGATCAGTTAATCTCTTCAAAACTATAAAGATGAATTCAAAACCCTGCTGAGTGTTTTTTACTTCATAGTATGATTTATCAAGCTTAGGATGAGGAGTTTTGTCCAGCTATTTCTAGTGTAAACTTATTTTCATTTATTCTCATCTCTCTTAGAAACTTTCTTTTCATTTGAAATTTCATGAATTTCAACATCCATATTGGTCTCATTTTTTTCAGTAACTTTAGTTTGAGATTGTTGATATGCTTTTTCTTTATTTGAGGATGACTTTTATTGTTTTTATTATGTGGTCTTATCTTCTTGATAACTTTATATTTTTTTCATCCTTATTGTAGTTTGAGGGTGAAGATGATGATGATGATGATTTTGATGATTTCTTATCTGACTAGGATTCTTTATCCTCATCTTCTTATTTTCCTTTATGTTCATTCTATTCTTCTTATACTTCAACTTATTCCTATTCATATACATATTCATATTATTCTTCATTTCCTTATTTTACTTCCTTATCAAACTCTTTATTAAGTTCTTTTTCTAACTATCTTGTTGTCCATAGATCTCTATTTCTAGATGACTCTAGTATCGATTTTTTATCAAGAAAATTTGGGACCAATTCTTCAACATAAAAATTTATCTTTCCTATATCCATAAGTAAATGAATTTTATTTAGAATAATATATGTTTCTTGAAATACTAATGCTTAGTTATTATTTAATTGATTGGTATGGGATATCAGAAGCATAGTATTTTCATAAGCTCTTTCAACTCCTTTTAAAAAAATCAATTATATTTTCTTGTTGAATTCTCTTATTTTGTTTATTTATTTTTTATTCTTCATTAATTTGTTTAGTTATTTGGATCTTCAAATATTTATATTCTGTAGGGTCAAGTCCAAACATCAAATCCCCTCATTTCTTATGAGCTTTATGTTTAGTCATTTTCTTAAAAACATCATCTGACATCTTCTTTTGATTATTTTTCTTTGCTGGTGGATAATTTTCAGCCTTTATTTTATTTTTTTATCTTCTTCATCAGCTTTCATGGATTTTTGGTTATCATAAGAATCCAAAAAAACTTTTTTTACAAACTTCTTTGATTTAGAATCAATGAAATGCTTCATTATTGACATCATATCTTCACTGTTAAAGGAAATATTTACTCAGACTGGGTATTATTTGTTTTCCACATTGATAATTTCCATACACTTGACAATCAAATTACTAATAAAATCCAAAAAAATATAATATTTTACTTAATTGAAGATTTTTTATGTTCTCCACCATAATAAAAATGAACTTTACGAGATCAATATTTCTCAAGTTCTACAAATAAATGAGTGATAAAAAAGCAGAAACCTTCATGGTATACATATCAACCTTCCTTAGAATAAAATATCATTATATCCATAGGGAAATGACTCTGTCATATGGAGTTAGATTAAATAATTTTCTAACCTTTTAATAAAATAAGAAAATAAAATCATTATATTTTTTCTTATCAAATATTTCAAGCCTATTTTGGAATCTTATGAGAGTTTAAGTAAGCTTCTCCTTCCTATGGAACTCTAAAAAAATATTCTACCCTTCTATAAGAAGTTTTATATATTTTACCACCCATGGTGAAGGAAATATTTTCCTTACCATGTTCATTAGAAAACTGTATAGATTTGTAAAATTCATAAACAACCTCAAGATAATATAAGTCAAAATCCATGTATGTATTCTCTACATTGATTGAATCCCATCCTTGGAATAAAAAAATATTCTTTAGATTTGAATCATACATTTCAAACGATCACTATTAAATCATTCATTCTCTCAACAAAAACCACATAGAATAATCTTCCTTGTTTTCTATCATAACTGGTTCTAAAACCAATGATCAAATGTAAAAGAATATTATCATACTTGAGACATTGAAGGGTATAGAAGATTGGGTGCGAAAACATTGTAAAACTAATGTGGTAAATAGGTTCATCCAACCATATATATTCACTTACAGTGATGGTTAATATTTCATAATAAAAACAACTATTGAGATTGAAAACCCTTCTGATCTGATGGATGATATTTGATTGAAGAAAGTATGAAAAGTATATTTGAAATATCAAAGTTTTAAATACTTCTATCAGAGTGAGAAACAATATAATTATGAAAAAAATTAACATTTTTAAAACAAAAACAAATTTTTAAAACCGAAATTATCACAACAATAATTATAAACTAGAGTAATGAAATAGTGAAAAAACTCAATTTGGATGGTCTCTAATGAGTTTATTTTTTGATCTAGAAACACCCAACAGCCCTTTTTTCATGATTCACGGGCCTAATTTCTAAATTTAGGTGCTTTTTAGATGATTATTTGGTCAATGACACGTAAGGACTCACATTGGTCAAGATAATGAGAACTCGGCCATCTCATGCCCTTTTGTGGGGAATTATTGCCTATTCCAGGACTCTCTTATTGATTTATGCAAGGTTCATATATTTTTTAAACCTTGTATCTTTACCAAACATGTTTCCACATATTACCCATGGGTTAAAAGATCAATCATAAATACACATGGGTCTGGAATCATCTGTATGTATATGAGGTTCACCATTAATGAAGATATTTTTATGTATCCAAGATTCTTCATCAATGTTACCCTTTTGTGGATGGATCAGTAATTCCTTCATTTTTTACTGAGACAACTCAGGTTTAATCCATATTATGATGCACTCTATAGTTTATCACCATCCAAGGGGGATGGAAATTGTTCTGATGGAAATTAAAACCCATAATATGGGATTCCTTTGTATCATCATGAGAGGAATTAGAGCCCACATAGTTCAGTGCCACTTAACTTGACACATCACCTTATAAGGTCATGTGATGAGGACCCATCCATGTAGTTTACCATCATTTGTTAAGTACAAATAGGTGGAAGATTCCTAGTCAATATTTTATGTGGGACTTGTGCTGAGGTAGCCCAATCTACTTGGAAGAAACATAATCTTTGTAGTGAAGTCGATCCAACTAAAGATATGACCCGAAAAACATTAGGGTGAGTCAGGTGTCGGTTTTAGACCACAAAGAGGATTTCTATGTATCCCAGTTAGTTATGAATCAAATCCTATATATTTTGGTTAAGATGGGGCATAGCCAAGGAATCTAACCATAAAGAAGGCATGATTTGGGTCTTACATCAATGAAGAAGGCCATTTTTTGAGTCAGACTTGGGAGTTATACCATAAATAAGGACTTGATGAATTGGGGGTCATGATTGGAGATAAACTTTGAGAAGGATCCCCTTTGATCTCGATCCTTATATAGAAATCTCGGGTATCCTATTTGGGAAAGGAATAAGAGTTCTCATAGTTTATTTTTTGGATGGTGTGGACATCGTGGTCATCATTAACCTCTAAGCCCACATGAGTCTGGCTCAGTGTAAGAAACTATAGGAAGAAGTAGATCTGTAAAATCACATGAATTCCATTTTACATTGATGGAAAAGTAGAATAATTATGATAAAAGAGTTTGGGATAAGAACCCATCCTACTATCATTAAAGGGGACTTACTATAAAAGGGATTCCCTTTTATCAGTTCAGGGAAAGGGGAGAAGTGTCATTCCTCATTAAAAGGAAACGCAGGTGTTATCTCTTTAATTGGCACTCTTTGAATGGAAAATCTAATGATTACCCTTAATCTCTATAATGGGTAGGTTCACATTCGTATCCCAAGGTTGGACATCGGGTTACCATGGGAATATAAACTTAGGGACATTTTGGGGGTTTGTACCATTGCGGGGATTACCCACGTGACTCCAATTACCATGGGTATGTAAACTTAGAAGGGTGCTCTAATGCACCCGATGATTCTATCATATGGTTCTGTTAGATTTGGAAAGGGCTTTGGCCTAATTTCATTGGACTGGCTAGTAGGGGGGCTATGGGTGATGCAACTAAAATGGAAGGAAATGGTTTGAGCCGTAGGATGGAATGCCCAATAATACCCCACTATGCGTACAATTTTCTCATGCAAGGTGGGGTTACCCCCACATAACACATTACTATGTTGGTAATGGGATAATCTGCATACTGTGATGGTATGCGGACCTGGATGTGGTCCATGTAGTGTTTCATTGTGCAGAACCAGGTTCTGTCCACATAGTGCATTCTATATAGGGTTGAGTTCCATTTGCATACCATGGTGGTATGCAGGACGGAGTTCTGGCTGCGTATCATGGTTGTACATGGGACTGAGTTTTGGCCATTTACTATAGTGGTATATAGTACTAAGTTCCATCCACCTAGTGATTTTCTATGTGGTGTATGGTTCCTCTCATATATTAGTTTTCTATACAGGACACTTATTTGAAGAAGGGGAATTGGTCCCACCCTTCATGGGAAATTATTCTATGAAGAAGGTTTTGTTCATGGTCTATCAATTATTATTATATTTTCTTCTTTCATGGTATGTGGTGGGCTTTATGTATGGAAAATCATCAAAAGAGTCTGTCTTTTATGGTGGTCTTCTTCTTTAATACCTTAGAAACTCTAAAATCTATTCTCTTGAAGTGTTAAAGTCTACGAAGTCCCCTCTTCAGTCCCCCTTTATTTCCTTTTATAGAAGATCAGAATAGCTAGGTCGGTGGGTCGCATGACACCTTTTTCAGAATTCCATGGAAGAATCACCCAACCCGCAGATGACTCAGTCAATAGAGGCCCGTGGTGGTTGCGGTTTTTGGAGGCACAAATCACCACCTCAGTTCCATGAATGACATCATTCACAGGCCTTCATTCACTTTGCCTCACCCACGAACCATCTGAGTCCATGGAAAATGGTACGCAGGGTGAATTTCTCTACCTTTATTTCATGAACAACATCATTCGTAGGGGATGAGTGCCATCATCTACTTCCCGAAAACCATTTGGTTTGTGGATGGTTCATGTCATAGACATCCAAATAGATAGGTAGTCCACAAACGATATTTTCCCTTCACGGTCTAGACTTTTCCTTTTCCAATTTTTATCTTTTAAATATTCTTATTCAAATATTCAATAGGTTTTTTTTCTTCCTTTTCCAAATTTATGAGATTATTTGAATTCCCTTTTCAAAATTTCACAACCCAAAAAATTCCTCCCATCAGAATGAGATCTGATTGAGATGAAGAGGAGTCTATTCCAATGTAGAAAGTGGTCCTAACATAAGTCAGTTTGTGTTATAAGGGTATACACATATGATGGTACTATTCCTATATAAATGGGGCCCAACTCATTTGTCTTTTACTGTTTTTTATAGCAACTTCAATACTCCCTTGGATCTCTAGCTTGATCTCTTCCATGTACTAAAAATACTTTATGGTCTCCTTTATCCATGAAAAGGACTTTGAATCTACAAACTAAACTTTGAACCTTCAATTTTTGAGTTTGAATTTCCACATAGTGAAGGTTAGTGCATGACTTTCCTATTATGTGAACTATCAGTTTTTTTTCCAACACTTTGTGGTCCATCACCTTTTGAGCTTCTGTGGATTATCAGTTCACAGATGATGTTTTTCTCCAACTAATGGCTCGTAGATGGTAATCCCCATGGACCATTAATATGTAGGCCGTTCAATATGTAGACTTTGATTTAGTTTTTTTTATTTTGGGAGGTTAAATTTTTCATAATGGAATTTTGATGTAGGGAAACAATGGCTCTTCCTCTCATCTCAATGGATGCAACTAGAATAAGGACAGAAATGGTTGAGAATGTTGGATCTGATCTTAAGTCTTACTTTACTCCTCAAGAGAATAATTTGAAGGATATTCTTTCACTAGATCTCATGGCCTACCTTTTTTATAATTGGTTTCTACTTTACAACTTTAGTCTCCAGGATGACCCCTCTACAACTAGTTGACTAGAGCAACTTTGATATTTTTTTTGAGACGTCTTGAGAGTATGACTTGGAAAATATTTCTACTAGGGGGTAGATCAACTGCTTTGAGGAAAGAATACATTTTTTATAAATGGATCTATGTGGATGTAGATAAATTGATGCCACTAAACAATGTCTTCTAAATTAATTGTCTTTGATTATCCATACATTGTCAGTCTTTCTCGAAATGATCCTAGTGGAGGATAGAGCTTTAAATGGGATTTTCGATCTGAAGGATGCTTTTATTATGAGTGGTCTATGGTGTTCTAGGTTCATCATAACTGCTTGGAAGCCTCTACACTGCTAAAAGCTTTCAACCTATACAAAGTGTTGTGGGTCTCTCAATTCTCCATTTATTCACTGGGTGAGATACTACCCAAACTACTCAGTCACTAGTGTTCAAGTAATAACACCTTTCACTTTTCTCATGGTGAAATGGGGATCATTTTATGGGATATCTACCAAAGAGGGGAATTCCAATTCTTGTAAATATGTACAAGGAATTTTTACCAGTGTCCAATACCTGAGAAAATGTTGAGAAAGTATCTCCACTAGTGAGGGATTTTCTAATCATGTAAGAGAGACCACTCAGTCTTCCTCTTCATACTCACTCTCTTATTTTGTTTGAGGATTGGACAGGGCTATTACTACAGGTGAATGGACCAGGTCGAGAGTTTTTCGTAGCTGAACACATCCCACTCAACAATCACGGAACATTTCTAGCTCTTATTGTTCTACCCTAGAGGAATTTTGATACACCACCTGGTGTTATGAGGTCCGAATAGATGTATCTCATGAACTTAGATTGGATGGTTTCTTCGTTAGGTTTTTAAGTGGGTGGTTCTTCCCTTCCTGGGATGTTTACACTAGTGTATGGGTTTTCACTTTAATGATGGAGGATACACTAGTAGAGGTCCATCCCATTAATTTAGTTGTCCCTACCCTTGCTTGTATTTATGAACTTTTTGGGTAGATATAAGAAAGAAGGACCCCACATCATCTTAGCGGGTCATTTCAATTTTTTTATAACTGGATATCAGAGAAATTACCCTACTATGAATATCAACATATCATGATGGTTCCTCATTTTGATATTCATCCTTCTCTCCTCAACATTGTTATTTTCCCCCAAGTCTTTAAGAACTAACAGTATAATTGAATTGTTGAGTGATCATTCTTATTCAAATTTTGTGCCTTACTCTGTGCCTCGTGGGGTATTAGTAGATGATGGGAATAGTTCTTCCAAAGCATGTTATTACATCATCAAGCTTTAAGACTGAATCTTGACCACTACAATAGATATAATAACTATTTGTGAACCTTATACTCCATATAGGTTATCTAGAAAATTCGGATGTTTGCAGTGTGTCACATTACCCCCAGTCAACCAAGTTTAAAGGGAATCTCATCTGGTAATCCTTCGCCAACTCTGGTTAATGATGATGTTAGAGGACTCTAGTATGTGAGTATTTATACCTCACATAACAGCCTATACTAACTTATCATTGGATTATGCCCAATAGTGGGTGGCCTGAAAATCTGATGGAACACTGACTGGACCAGTCTGATGGGTGAAAAATCCCTTGAATTATTCTAGTACCATTTAAACCTTGTCGACTACACCATCTTCCTCCATTCCTATTGCATAAAGGTTCTCCATAATTCTTCGCTTGTATTATGAGGGGACTTCTTCTTACCAACACATATCCATGGAGAGTGACTCATACCTCCTATCTCTAGATGATATGGTCCAAGGTCCTATCGAATCTGGCCCAAGTGGAACATTGTGGGGGTATCCCAGAAGTCGCAATCAATCCCCTAAGTTTAGTTTTAGATATCGAATCGTCTACAGAGCAGGAAGGTTCGCCCAATTGGGTAACCCAGCCTAGGGTTGCTTCATCTATTGTGATGTCATTACCTAACTACATACCTTTTGTGGTGGGGGAGAAAAATCTAGGTTCAAATTCCATCAGGACACATTGAACCATGCAGAGATAGATGTGTATTCAAATATGTATTATTGCTGCTGAAACTCCTCTGTCAGAATTTGCTGATGAGTAGGACACCCTTTTATAGTTGTTTATCAACTTGGGTTCAGGCAACTTTGACTACTGACACTTTCACCACCTCACATACCAAATTATTGTAGCTTTATAGGATCTGAAAACTCACGAAGGATGTTTGGTGTAGTTTAATGATTCACATCACCAAATAAATACATTTAGAGATATTAATGAAGAGCTTCACCACCTAATAGCTAATCAGGGAGATACTTATGACCAAGTGATTTCCCAAATAGAAGATATTTGGGAGTATGTGGCTTGTGTTTCCAACATATAGGTGCAACTAAAATCAACAAGTTCTAATTTTGAAGCTATAAAATAGAAGGGGTGATATCTCAGAGCCATTATGAAATGAGCATGCCTAGAGGTTGAAGATGAAGCTACATAGAGGACTACTTTGGAATAAGATCTTGATGTCCCTTGTCATATAATTACTGATCTACTAGAAAGATCTAATTGAGATTCATTGTAATTTTTTGGATTGTCTTGTTCTATTACTTCCTTTTACTCTGACATTGGGGATAGACTCCGGATTGTGGATGTCTGTTTTATCATCATTTGATGAAATGAAAAAAAATACTCTCCAGTGATTTACCTTTACCTTTTCTTGAAATGTTAGTCAATTATGATTAACTAAATTTGAAATGATAATCTCAACCAGATGTCAATTTGGGTCACAATCCAGGATTAATCAAATTGGAATAACCAAAACATGCTCTAATTTTTTCCTGAGCCAAGGGACTTAGTGATTTCAACTTAACTATTTCTAGGGTCACATGAAAGACCATACAAGCTTTATGAATTTTATATTATAACCATAATTTTTTTCCTAAGACTATCGTGATGTGGTCTCAGTGGGTATAACCTGACATTTTCTTAGGCCTCCCTTTCAGGTTTTCTAAATGATAAGATTTTTGTCTCTTTTTTATATTTGATTGCTCAATATTTTTCCTAAATCGTATGTAGCGTAGTTCTAGAGAGCCAGTACTCACTACTACAAATACGCCCTTTATCAGTGCTAAAAATGGTCTTTAACAGCGCTAGAAAAGAACTGTTAAATCCGGTGAAGATAAAGGGGGGTCCCCTTTATCAGTGCTCAAAAAAATTATGATAAAGACCCCTTTTATTAGTGCTTTTTTAGCGCTGATAAAGGGGTCCTATATCAGCGCTTCCTTTATCAGCGCTTTCCTTTTAGCACAGATAAAGGACCCTTTTATTAGCACTTTTAAAAAAGCACTGATAAAAGTTAAAAAAATTACAAGAAAATTACAAAAAATTAAAAAAATCATGCCAATATAGGGGGCTTTATAGCGCTTGATCCCCACTTTTAATAGCGCTTTCCATCCCCCTCCAACGCCTCGCACGCACCCCCTCTACCCTTTATCAGCACTAGCCCCCCACATCCACCCCCATGCATGTTCATCTGCCTCCAGTAGGTCTTGAACTCGAGACCTCCCCCCTGCGCGCCTAAGCCCTTACCACTACTCTATTTTGATTTGTTTGTTATTTCATGATATTTCTATTTATATATATATATATATATAGATATATTAATTCGTATAGTAATATATATTTATATTAATATATATATATATATAGTTATATTAATATATATATATATAGTTATATTAATATATATATATAGTTATATTAATATATATATGTAGTTATATTAATATATATATATATAGTTATATTAATATATATGTAGTTATATTAATATATATATAGTTATATTAATATATATATATAGCTATATTAATATATATCTCTATTTATATATATATATAGTTATATGTATTCATATAGTAATATATATTTATATTAATATATATATATAGTTATATTAATATATCTATATATAGTTATATTAATATATATCTCTATTTATATATATATATAGTTATATTTATTCGTATAGTAATATATATTTATATGAATATATATATATAGTTATATGAATATATATATTCATAGTGATATGAATATATATATATAGTAATATTAATATATATGTAGTTATATTAATATATATATATATATAGCTAGATTAATATATATATATATAGTTATATTAATATATAGTAGTTATATAAATATTCATATATTGGTATTTTAAATAAAATGGATATTAGTTATTCTTTAGATAAAGCTAATATATTTTATATGTAAATATGTTTAATAATTTATTTTAAAAATTTAATATTTAGGTGTGAATATATAAAAAATATGTACATATAGTTATATATTTGATTATAAATAGCATTTCATTATAAAAAATGATAAAATTTCAAAGACATAATATCAATATGAATGTAATAACTTGGAATAAATTCAGTCCTCACCCAAATAAAGCCAATAATACCCCCTTAAACGAGGCTAAAAATCCAAAAAATGTTAAAAAATCGAGGTACCCCGACTAAAAACTCAGTTTTAGAGGCCTTCTGGGCCTATTTTGGACTCTAAAATCCCTTTACCACAGTCTCCCAAGTCACAGAGATGTATAGATCATCACAGGCTTCGATTTGATATGTGGTAGAGCTCAAACGGACACCCGGATCAAAAGTTATGGTCGTTTGAAGTTTGAGTTACGTTTTTAACATATCTTGGATCTTTTTTTAATTTTTTTACTTTTTTTAGTCTTTAAATTCTTATTAAATGACTATTACTCCATAAAAATTAGAAAATTATTAATTAAATATATTTTTTTAATTTTTTAAGAAGCAATTTTCACTAAATATCTTATATATTAAGTATATTAAGTGTAAATGTACATTTATACTTATCTAAAATATATTTAAAAATTATATATTATATTTATATCAATATAACTATATTTATATATTAATATATTTTTTTAAATTTTTTTTGAATTCGACCCTTTATCAGCGCTTTTAAAAAAATCGCTGATAATGCCCCCCCCCCTTATCAGCGCTACTAAACAAGCGCTGATAAAGGGGTACTTTTCTTAGCACTTTTTTAGCGCTGATAAAGGCACCCTTTATCAGCGCTTTTTTGAGCGCTGATAAAGGGACCCCCCTTTATCAGTGCTTTTTCGTTAGCGCTGATAAAGGGGGGGCGCTGGGAAAAACTGTTTTGTGGTAGTGACTAGACTTTTATCCAGGGTTCCCTTTGTGGGTTTTTATCCTGGTGAGTTTTATCTCTTTTTCATGGGTAGTTTAAATTCTTGCAAACCAAACTATCATTAATAATGTTTTAGGTCGAACAGCTTTGACCATGACTGATGTTTTAGGTTAATATCTTAGAACATGACTTACGGGGCGATGACCCCAATTAGGGTTTATGGACCAAGGATGTCCCAATACTTTTCAGACATGGATTAGGGATTTTTTTACCCTAATTTTTCAAGTTCTGTATATAATTATTCGATATGAGATATGATATAGAGAAAGGGATTCATAGGGCATATGGAAGTAGGAAAAGCCTCTCCTGAGCATGAATTTTCCTTTGGTTGATAGGTCTTTCTTATAGGAAACTTATGAAGATATGTTGATGCATTATGTGAATAGTAAAATAAAGGTTTCCTCATGATACTGGCCTTCCATTTTCAATGTCCAAGTGATTTAATGAAAATTTGGATGTCTCAAAACCATCAGGGATGGCTTGTTGAAGGAGTGGTGTTTGAAAAGAATGAGGGAATTTTTATCAATGATGATCATGAACAAAAAACCACTCTTACATGTATTTGGCCTATGAAAAGGAGGTTTAAAGCACAGTAAAGTTTAACATCATTCAACTAGTACATTTGAGACTTATGATTTAAATTCATTTTGCTCTGACCAAGGGGATAAACTTTCGATACTTTTTCATGGTAGTCTAACTAGGAATGTTCTATTTATTTTAGGCATAAATGGGGAGAAAAGGTATACACTATATTTCATATGGTTTCTGAAACCAGGGAGAGAGGTGGGATATAAACATTATAGAGGTGTACAGAGGTAGGATAATCCTTTCTTGAGAATGAATTTTCCTTTGGTTGATAGGATCTTTTTTGTGGGCAACATATGTAGAGTCATCGGGGCATTGTGTGCATGGTCAAGAAAAGGTTCCTACAGGACACTGACCTCAAATTTCCAATGTCCATGGATGACTATGAGGATTCATACCTTTTCTTTACATAGATTATGGTTTGTGAAAAATAGGTTTCCTGAACACGAAAGAGGTACTTTCAAGTCATAATTTCTTAGAAGTTGGTACTGATTCTCTCCCCACACGGATGTAAGGAGGCTCCCTACATAGGTCTGACTCGTGTGTGGGGAAGAGGGGGAAATTTTATTTCATGGATATACCTAAGACATAAGGTTAAGGTGTCACTATGTATCATATAATAATAGGAATCAAGCCTAATGTAGTTCTCTTAAGGTTTCTCTTAATGAGGATCTGATTCACACATTGGAATAAGGAATTTTTATCATATAGATGTGATCAAACATGGGATGGGGATCATACTAGGTCTTCCAGTGTATATTTATTTCACCTATAAGATCATGGGTGAAATACCCTTTGATCTATCTGGACACGAGGGTGAACATTAGGTGTCATGCATCAAGAATTTTTAATGTCGTACGATTATAAAATTGATATAAAAGCCCCAAATAACTTGGAGGATAACCAGGTCGGGATGTCCTGACATTTCCAAGATGTGAATAGGACAGAAAGTGTAAAACATGGATATGAGGGATCTTGGGTCAGGAGAAATGATACGGGGATTGGAATCCATTGAGCGTATGAAAGTAGGAAAATCCTCTCCTGAGGAAAAAATTCCCTTTGGTTGACAGACCCTTTCTTTGTGGAAAACTTATGTAGAGTCGTTGGGGCATTGTGTGCATAGTCAAACAAATGTGTCCACAAGACACTGACCCTCCACTTCTGATGGACATGGTTGGTTATGAAGATCCAAAATATCTCACATCACGGGGTTTGATGGATGATAAGGATGTGTCTGAACATATTAGAAACATTTAGGTTGTGAATACCCATGGAATTTGGAACCTACCTATATAGATCATACTCATACATAGGTTGGGGAATTGTGATTTTTTTGTTCGATCTAGATCCGAGTTTGAAGATTCAGGTGTCCTAAAATTAAACTCCCTATATAGGTTTGGCCTGTATATATGGAGGGAGCATCTTAGCCATATGTTTCTTCTTTAGGGATTGTTGGGCTTAGAATTTGTTATCCCATTATCATTACGTATCCTATGTAGACAGGAATCAATCCAAACATAGTACTTGAAATACCTTTCAGTTTAATGTCAGGCATCTAGGACCTTGGTTTCCCAATTGTGGAGGGGAGAACACCAACTTTCCTTTTATTTTTATGCCTCCAGAACCAACAATTTTGGATTGATTCTCCATGGTTTTTCGAGGAATCCCTTATTGAGGTCCCTAAGCCCAAGTGATCTTTGATTGGTGTGGTAAACAAGGGGTGGTAAGGGTTAAATCCCCCACCTAGGGATGGAATAATCAAAGAAAGGTTCATTTTACCATTGGAGTAATGTTGTGTAGTTTAATGTCACATAACAAGGACACTTTATCACACAGTTTAATGTCACATAATTAGGACAATCCCCATACAGTTTAGCATTGTGTGGAAAGAAAGTGGATTCCATGTAGTTTATTATAATGTAGTGAGGATGTTGATGACCCGATATGAAAAGAGGAAATTGGATTACTCATGAGATGGCCCCACATGTGGAGCCTATTTAGGAATTCCCTACTCTAACTTAAGGAGGGGAAATTTTTTTGTGTTCCGTGGCTGGGTCCGGATCATAAGATTTGGGCATCACTACATATCTTATCTGAGTTGGAATCAAGATGAACATAGTTCTTTTAAATATTTCTCCCTCCTACGTAGGTCTGGCTCATACATAAGGGGGTAAATTCATTTTTCACTTCAGGGTGGATGAACCATGATGAAATTTTGGGCATCTCAATGTATATTGGTTGGGTATGAATAAAGACATATGTAGTTCTATACAGACTATTTAGTTTAATGTCATGCAGCAAGGACATTGGATACACAGTTTATCACTATGTTAAAAAGATGAATAATCATAGAAATCATGAGAAAATATGGGCTAATTGAGCTAGGATATTCTGGAATACCCCAGACTTGAGGTAGAGAGAAATTTAAAACCATGAATCTGGGATCTATCGTATCAAGATAAATGACATGGGGCTTGAAAACCATTGGGCATATGGAAGTAGGAAAATCCTCTCCGGAGGAAGAATTTTCCCTTGGTTGATAGGACCTTTTTTCTTTGGAAACTTTTGTAGAGTCGTTGGGGCATTGTGTTCATAGTCAAAAAAAGGTGTTTGCGGGACACTAACCTTTCATATTATATGGATGTGGATGTTTATGGGGATCTAATATTTTTTGGGTTGTAGAGTTTGATGGATGAAAAAGATATATCTAGGTATATAGGGAATATCTAAACCATGATTAGTAGTGAAATATTGAATCCCCTACATAGATCTAACTCATATGAAGGGGGAATGATCTTTGACAAATCCTTTTTATAAGAATCAATATTTGGAATCTTCTATATAGCTCTGCATTTATGCACAATAGATTGGGGTGATTTGTCTCTTTTTCATTTTTCATGGATGGACCTGATATATGAGATCTTAGTGTCACTATGTATTTTATAACAATATAAATCAAGCCACATGTAGTTCTAGTAATTGGTCTCCCTGCATGAGCTCGGTCCTTACACGGGGAGAGGGGAATTCTTTTTTGGAGGGTGGTTGGACCAGGATGTGGAATCTAGGTGTCACTACATATCCTGTGAGGGAAGGAATCAAGACACACATATTTCTATAGGAAAGTACTTGTACCAGTCTAACCCATGAATAGGGAGAGGGAATTTTAGATTATTATTTTGACGTGATGGGCATGTCATATCCCTTTAATCTCTATTTGTATGGGGTAAATTTTACTACCATTCCCAATCTCACATGAGGAAATATCAGTGTGAGAAACAAGTAATACAAAAGGATTATTTTGAAATATTGAGGCATTGGAGGGTATAATGGAGGAATTTATATCATGTGGTGGATAGACCAAAACTTAGTTTCAAGGAATATCTATGTATCCCATTGATAAATGGGAATCAAGACATACATAGTTCTGTGAATTCCTCCTACACTAGTCTGACCCATATGCAGGTGGGATTTTTTTTTATGGCAGAAGGACCTAGATGTGGAATTAGGGTGTCACTATGTATTCTTCAAGGTCAGGAATCAATCCTTATGTAGTTATTGGGGAAAAGAGTTCCCATGTGGATCTGGATCTCACATAGGAACTGGGTCACTTTTTCTTTCTCCCACACAGATCTAAATCATGTGCGACAAATCATTAGTCTAGATTCAATGATCACCATGTAGTTTAACTTAATTTGGTTTGTAGAATTTACCATGCAATTTAACATCATGCAGTGAGGACGTTGATGCTAGGAAGTTTAATGGCGTACAACATGGAATCATATGAAACTATCTAGTTTAACATCTTGTGGATAAGAAAAAATTTATATGATTATAAAAATTATTTCTTCAGGAACCTTGCATTGGTGGGATCTTTGGTAATTTTTTCATCTATTGAAATTAGAAAATATTCTCCATCAGAGTAGAATTTTCATATTACATATTTTACTTCTCAATTTGGTTCCAATTTTGTATTTTTCTTTCCGATTATCATTAGAGTTCTAAGAACTAGCGCCATTTATCCTTCAAGGAAATACAGAAGGAGAGCCTTTTTTTAAGGAATGTGAGATCCTGTTTTGGTAAACCTCCAAATGGTGTAGGTGTGAAATCTTTTCTCATCCAATCACTCTAACTTATCAAGTCTTTTTTGGGATTGATTGTTTATAGATAACTGATCATAGATAGACAGGTGATGTGAGGGTTGTTGGACTTCAATTGATATAACCACTTTTATCTCATATACCAATGAATATGGGGTTTCTTGGGTGGAAGTACGCTTAATGGTCTGATAATACCATAGAGCATGGAGGAGCTTGTTCGACCATGGTTTCTTGTCCTTATCTACCATCTTCTGGAGTGTATTGGATAGAGTCTTATTAAAGGCCTTTATCTATCTGTTGGCCACTACATGGTAGAAATATGAATGATTGGTCTTGATACCACACTCCTAATATAATTTCTCCAATTTAGTAGAGCATAAATTGGTGTTGTTGTCCGTCAGTATTGTATAAGGGTCACTAAATCTGGTGATAATATTGGCTTTCAAAAATCTAACAATGCTTCTTGCTTCAACCTCCTTAAGAGATTTAGCTTCTGCCTATTTGGAAAATAAGTTAGTCATTGTGATAATATACTTTAATTGCTTGGTCGTAGCGGGAGGATAGGGTCCCATGACATCCATTCCCTATATGGAAAATGGTTTGGAGTACTTGGTTGTGTGAAGTAATTTCAGGGACTGGTGGATGAAATTGGCATGAACCTAATAAGAGTGGCACTTCTTTTTTAATGTGGCATAATCCTACATCATAGTGGGCCAATAGAATCTAAGCCTTCAAATTTTATAGGAGAGATTGGATTCTAATTGATGTGTTTCACAAGCTCTGGTATGAACTTCTTTCATGACGGTAGTAGTATCTTCTCCATCAATGCATCTGAGAAGGATCCCATCAAGGATCCACTTATAAAGGACCTTTTTCTAATTTGTTCCATTGTACATAACAAAGTTGATTTCTCTAATCTAGATTTTCTCCCTTCCAGCCCTATCTGGTGAGAGTTCTCCCTTTTGAAGGTAATTTTTGATGGTATTCATCTAGCCATTGGTGGAACCACGCAGCTTAGTGATGGGACTTATCTCATCAATTTCATATGTACTAGTCTGGATGAATGGTAAGACCATATGATAGTGGGAAATGATGATGATTGTCTCACCCTAATTTGGGTCATCCAGGGTTGTGGATGCATTCTCTAATGCATCAACTTGCACATTCTTCAACCAGGGGGACATGAGTTAATATTGGCTCTGATGGTAATTTTTTCATAAATTCTCGTATATGGTCCATCAAATGGATTATCTCCTTCTCCTTAATAGCATAGTCACCATTAACTTTATTGATGACCAACTATGAGTCACCTTTTATCTTCAAGTCTTCTTGTACTTTAAGTGTGAGTTCTAGGCCTATTATGAGAGCCTAATACCTTGCCTCGTTGTTTGTACACCCCTTTGATAGAAAGAAGGATTAAGGCGAGACTACCTTTTCCAGAGATATGAGTATGACTACCAACCCTAATTTGTTGAGTTTGGGGTCTTCCATCCTTTTTCTTTATTGACTTCTAGATGCATTTTCAAAATTCATCTCCCATGTTTAGGAGTCCTCTTGAATAGATAACACTTCTTCATCTGATAGTTCATCATCCAATGAGTTTATTTCTGCTGAAGTGTTTTCATCTAGGAAATTTTCTAATGTCTAGCCTTTGATGGATTTTTTAGGCATGAACGGTATGTCGAATTGCTGTAGGATGACCACCCACCATGAAAGATATCTAGTCAACATTGGACAGCTAAGGATATGCTTGAGTGGGTTTCTATGAGAGACCAAAGAGACCTTATGGTGCTGCAAATAGTGCCTCGACTTTTGGATAGTAAAGATCAAGGCCAGGCGACTCTTCTTGATATTCGAATACCAAGTCTCAGCATCGATCATGGTCTGATTGAGATAATGAAGATTATTCTCGATACCGACATCATTATTTTGTGCAAGAAATACACCTAGTGACCATTCCAAAGTAGTCAGATATAGAATGAGTGGTCTTCCTTCAACAGAAGGCATTAGCACTGGTGGTCTTAGAAGGTATTTCTTGATATTTTCAAATTCTTCCTGAAAATCATCAGTCCATTAATATGACACCCCTTTTTTCATCATCCTAGTTAAAGGAAAACATTTACCTACAAGGTTGGATATGAAGCACCAAATGTAGTCCAGATGTCATTTAAGACCTCTCAACTCAGTGAGTTTTTGAGGAGGTGACATGACAAGGATAAAATTTTTCTTCTCGGGGTCGACTTCGATTCCACAGTGGTGTACGATGAAGCTGATAAATTTAATTTAGGTGACGCAGAAACCAAATTTTAGTGGGTTTGTTTTTAGACTATGCTATCAAAATTTAGTGAATACTATTTTAAGGTCCTCCAATTGTTCTAATATTTTTCATGATTTAACTATCAGATTATGAACATAGAATTTGATGAATCCTCCTGAGAAGGGTTTAAATATTGGATTCATGGTGTGTTGATATGTGGTGCTGACATTTTTCAAACCAAAGGGCATTACCTTGTAATAGAATACTCTATGGGGGGCTCTAAAGGTGGTGGATTATTCATCTTCCTGATCCATTCAAATTTTATTATATCCTGAATAACCATCCATGAAAGAGAGAGCATCATATCCAACTGTTTCATCGATCAACAATTCCATGATCGGGACTGTGAAATCATATTTCATACAGTGATGGTTAAGATCCTTGAAGTCACTGAAAACTATGATTTTCCCTTACTTATTTTTTATAGAGATGATGTTTCCTAGCTAGATGGGATATTGGACCTCCTGTGTGAAGTTATCTCTGATGATCTTGTCAAATTCTGCATCTATTTTGGCAAATTCTGTTGGATTTTTCCTTCTGGTGGCTTGCTTATAACTATTATGGTATTATGACAGGCCTAAGTGGTGATTGGGTACCTCGGGATTGAGACCTGTAATTTATGTATAGTTCCAAAAGAAAAAAATCCCAATTCTTCTTTAATAAGGATGTGTATACCTCTTTCTCTTTAGAATATAGGGTTGCACTAATCAGAGTGAGCCACAGGTCCTCTTTGGTACCCAGGTTTATTTCCATGAGTTTTTTGATGATGGTATATATATCTTCCTCAAATTATAAAGGGGAATCCCTGAGGTCTTCTTCTTCTTCCTCCTCTTCTAAATCCTCCTTATCTTCCTCTTCTTCCAATGGGGACACAATTTTTGAGACGAGGTCTCCAGAGTTGAGAGAAGAGTTTCAATTTTAGCATTTAGAGGTTGAGTCAACTCCTTCTAGTTTGACTGATAGTGGAGAATCTTTTGGATAGGATGGAGTGAGAGAATGACAAATATCTTTGTTCTCTTCTACCTTAGTGGGTGAGGTAGGTATCATTTCGTTCTTTAAGGATAGTTTAAGGGAGTCTTTATCCGATCATTCACCGTTTTCTTTAGGATTAGTGGATTTTTCAATACTTTCAGACTTGTTAGCCATGACCAAAATCAAAAGTAATATGGAACAAGAATCTAAATCCATATTTGTGCACTCGATTTGATTAATGGGTAGTACATATTCCTCATCGAGCTTCTGGAAGGGGTCTTCGGGAACCATTTCCAAACCATTTGGGGTGCAGACCCAATCAATTACATAGACTGAGGGTTACTTCATTTTCTTCTCATAGATCCCTACATCAATATAGTGTGATTTTTAGGAATCAAATGGGGAATTATCGTTGTGAAATGTCTCACTCTTCCCATTAATGCAATATTTGATGCATTGGTGGTATGATGAGGGAATCTCTACATGCTGATGCAGAAAGGGCCTTTATAGAAAAACATTGAAGGTCATGTTTTTTCAGACTACCAAGAATTCTAAGCTACCTATGAGGTCTCTGGATTGGGTTTTGAGCTTCATTTGTCCCAAAGGATTTTTCTCACTCCTGTCATAGCCCAACCGATTTGTGGTACGTGGTGTTATGTTATCTTCAGTGTAGACTAGCCAGTGAAGTGTCTATAGTGGGATGATATTAATTCCAAATCCATTATTAATGAATACTTTTCTGACATCAATATCATTTATCCTACTGAACACATATAAGGGTTTGATGTGTCCCTACATAATGTTGTATTCTTCTCGATCTATTATAGAGATAATCACATGGAATTTTTTCAAGTAGGTCTCTTTTTGATAGACTTCAGTAGTGGCCACTTCAGCTTCAAACACCTTTGGGTCTAGAAAATCTTATATGATAACTTCCCTAAGATCTGCAGATAGATTTAGTGCATCCATAATTGATAGATTCACTGGTGTCGAGGCTAATTACTTCAGAATATCATATTTTTGGTCTAAATTTTGGCGCTTCTTAACAGGGGGATTCTCTTTAACAGGCACTTTAGGTCTTGAACATTGGATTATGATGGTCTGGTTCCCAGGATAGGAGTTAATGAGGCTTTTGTATTTTGGGAATTTGACCAATCCAGTATGTGTGCATTCCATGGGTGACTAGACATCTGATCCTATTCTAATAAATACTCTAGGATAATCAGGCCAGAATAGCTTCCTGTGGGGGTGGGAGAATTTTTTCTTCGTTGTTGGGTTTTCTGAAGGGTTCCTCTAATTGTTTCTAAAATGTTTACAGTTTATGCCTAAGAGAGACCATAAGCATGATTTCTACCTCAGTTTCTTCTTCCTGGGTATCCTTGAATCCTAAGACCTCTTGCTCTGGCTTCCCAATTGGGAGCAGGGAACTCTGGTTCATACCCATATTATTCATCATATAATGGGTCCATTAAATGAATAACATTAATAGATCCAAATATCAGTTCCTCATATAAAGATGAGTCTACTTGATTAACTTCTTTCGGTGGTACCATTTGGTGGGGTGGTTCCCATGGTGATGTTTAGTAGGGTGGTTCCCGTATCCTTAGATATGTTGGTATAAAATATGAGAGTGTCAAAGACAACTTTGGCCTTAGTGTAGGTTTGTCTTCTCGCACTTGATCTTCTTGACCCTTGGAGGATTAGGCGGATGAGGATGTTTGTTGTGCTGAATCAGGAGATATTGGGAGAACATTTGGTTTCTTCAACTGCACTTGGAGTATTCCATGATCTTGGTTGAGTTTTTTCCAATTCATCCAACTATCAAACTTATGTTGCTTTTTTCTAATGACTATTTTCTAATATCCTTCTTCATTCAGGTTAGTGGTGGAAACATATTCCACTTGTTATGGAAGTGGTCCCATCATGACTTGCCCGAAATCTATTATCCTCTACAGGAGGTCTTTGAAAACAAAACACTCTTGAATGGTGTGTCCGAGTAGCTAGTGGAAGGTACAGTAATATAGCTGGTAATAGTGACCCACTTCATCAGCCCTTATGAGATCTAGTAGCTGGAGAAAGTTTCAATTCATGGCTGCTATAAAGTAGCCATGGACTTTATCATCTCGAAACAAGTAGACTTTATTCCTTCACTCCTCGAATTGATTTCTTCTGGTTCCCCTCCACTCGACTTGATAATGTAGGGGAGGTTGTTGATGTCTAGGGGACCCTGCATGATTTGGTACAGGCCTTGGAGCTGGGGCTGGTGTAAGGGGTGGCTTAATCATAACAGAAGTCGCTTCATCTCTTCCCACTCTTTTTCCTGGGGCTACTGGGGTTTCCCAAGACTTGAGATTAGTCCTTTGTAAGGAATCCTCTATTCTCAGGGAAATGGTAGAGAAATATCAAAAGACACTTGTATACTTCACTGAGATGAGTGGTTTTTTAGATCATCATGGAGATTCTCGATGCACATGGAAAGCATATCATCTTGGGGGAGCAGTCGGTTCAAAGAGTAAGTCAGACCCTTCCATCTGAAAATGAAGTATGAAAATATTTCATTCTCCCATTTTTTCAGTTCATAAGTTCATTGACTTTTGTTTTTGGCAACGTTGAACTGAACTAGAAGAGGAACTACCATAAGAGGTCCTCCCAACTTGTTATTGAATTAGCTGGAAAACCAGTATACCATACGAAGGCTGAACCTTACAGGGCTCACACAAAACATCTAAGTTTCACTGCTTCTTATTACTCCAGGGTTCCCATCATGGGATTATAGTAATATGTGTATTGAATCATATGTTGTTTCAGGTCACCTGAACCATTGAACACTAGGAATATAGGGTTCCCTAAATTTGGTGGTGGCGGGACATTGCTTACCCAATCGGGATAGGGTTTCCATTCTAGTTGTATCAGAGACCACCACCCTTTCATTCATTCCAATCGATATATCAATGAATCGATGGTATTCATAATCCCTTGATGTGTGGATTTTTGTACCTAATCATGGGCGACCATAGTTGGGGGTAAGATTGGTCAGACTGACACTGCTGGAATTTGAGGTGGATATATGATTGGGGGCATCCTTCATGGATTTTCCTTAATTTTTTTTGGTTATGTCCTCAATAGAGTTAAATTTTAGTATCCTTATAAGATTGGGTTTAGGTAGACTAATATACTTGGTGATGCCTTGAAAAATATTTTCAACCTTGCTTCATTTTCTGGGATGAGCCATTCAAGCATAGGCACCTCTGTTGGAAGTGTGTGTTGACACTCTACCTGAGGAACATATCTGGTAGGAAGAATCACTTAGATCAATTCAGCATTGATTTTCCTTAGCTCTATATTTTCTTCCTCCTACTGAGTAAATCTATCCTCAAGTGTAAGGGATGTTTTTTCATGTTGAGGAGTTGGTGGGTCGTGTATAACCTTGTTCTTAATCTTATGGTTGTTAGAAATTCTCAAAGGAGGTAATTATGGGTTGACTGAGGGACCACCCAAATTTAGGGTAGACCTCTGGTTCCTGGTACACACTCATTCAAGCTTGGTGTGGACTACCTCTGAAAGGGAACCATCTTCACTCTCATCATCAACAATTATATTATTTTCTATGAGGTCTATGGGATTAACATCCATGACATTCATGGATTCATACCACATTGTGGGTTGTGTACTATGTGTTGAATGGTAGGAGAGATTCATTAATCCTTTTTTGGATCTTATCCTTCCATTTTGGGGTCCTCTTCAGATTTCCTGATGAAGGGTAACTCAAAGGGAACATTGAAATGACCTTTTAGTATGTTTTATTTCTGGGGGACACGATTCACAAGATAGGAAAGCATGGGTAACCCCTCTGGTTCACGCCCAAATTTACCCAAGAGAAGAAGGGTAGAACGGTCCTTGTAGTGTAGCTTGGGTTGTCGATTCCACAGAGACCTAAGAAGATACCTAAGATATACAACCTAAGGGATGGATTTTTGGCTATGAAGTGGACAACTTGGATTTGTTTTTAAGTGTTTTGGGAGAAGACTAATAAGCTTAGTTGAGTTCAATTTTAATGAAATGGGTTGATATTAGGGTTACGCTTGGGTGGATTGAATGCATTTTATTTCTTTAGACAAATTTTTGGTTTTATTAATTCTTGATGAAACTATTCTTCAAAATAACACTACCTTCATCATTTTCTGGTTTGATACTAACTAAACTCAATTACTAGTCACCAACACACTTAGAGAACCAGATTCATGATCTCTCCAAGGTATATGGTTAATTTAGTAATTGGAATTAGCCTTTTCAAACACAGTGAAGATGAGGAGAGAAAATAATTGAAGAATGGAAGTCTTGAATTATTTAACCAATTAACAACAATTCGTGCATTAAATATCAATCAATCCAGCCTTTGCATCTTCCTAATATCAACCCATTAAAGGGTTAGCCCTCCATTTATGATAGACTATCAATGGTGGGCGGAAGACGGCTTACAATAATTGAATTGAAGAGATTAAAACCGCAGAAATAACGAGCACTCCTCCGTGTGTGTGAATGGAATTCACACCTATGTGTAAACTATATCACCAACAAACAGAGTTATCACTGTGATTTTTTGATTTTAGAGATTTAATTATAGAAATTGGAAGAAGATAAGAGAAGGAATTGGATTAAGAACTTAGAAATACAAAAAGAAACTTACATGGGGAAAATGAAAGCATTACAACGAAAATTGAGCATAATAACATTACATGAAAGAAGGTATGAGTTCCTCCTCACCACCACTGCCTTAAATAGACAAATTTGGATCCTTAGTCCGAGCTCCAACAGTCCAAGTCATCCCAATCAATTAGGGTAGGCATAGGTGGTGTAAAGTAGGTGGAGAGGAGACTTCTCCACCCTTGACCCGAGATGGCATCCAGCTTGCATCCACTTGACAGATCCGCTTAAAAGTCCTTCTAGATGGCCGATTTGGAGTGGGCCATAGAAGAGAAAAATAAATCCCCCGATGTCTTCTAACCTCCTGTAAAATATCAGCCCAATTTAATTTTTGGTTCGGGAGATATGGAAGATTCTTTGGTCTGAAATTCTGGGCCGCAGATTCTGGCCCAGATTCTGATCTTCCATTTGGGCTGCCTTGATCACCATCATGGATACCGAATTAGTACTTTGGCCTGAATAATGATTTGTTCCCATGTATGTATTATATCATCACAAGAAATTTGGGCTTCATTGGTCCAGTATTGTGGAACCCACATCCTCAACAGTGGGTTGATGTCCAATCTGCCTTCACCAGAATTGTCTCCTTTCATCACCAAATATCTTCATCATCCTTTATGAATCTTTCCTTGCTCCCTGAATGAGAAACATTTAAATTTGAAGTGAAGATACATTTAAAAAAATATAATATTAAAACATGAATAATTACATTCAATAAAATCATATGAGTCATTGGGCCTAAATTGGTGTACATTAGGCATGAAGTGCACAATTGATGAGAGTGGATGTTTAAAATTAAAATGTACTAACTCAGGCCCATATGATCAAAAATGAACTTTTAATTCTGATAAAATGTAATTATAAAATGTGTTTTTATTGTCTAATCACACCCCCCAACTTGAGATTTTCTAGTCCCGAGCAAATAACTCAAAGATTATGAAAATAAAATTCCCTTTTCCAAAAACAGTTTAATAAACAATGCTCACCAAAATACCTCATACCAAAAAAATTATGCATCCCATCAAAATCATTTAATACAATGTAGGTTCTAAAGCATAACCCAAGCCCAAGCTCATTCTTCTGATCAAATTCAATGCCACATTTCATTCAATTACCATTAATAATGATGATATGTTGTGTATCACAATAGACATGGGGGTTCATTTTTATTCAAGGGGAAAAGATGAAAGCGCTAGGTGGAATCACATTTTAATATTAATATGAGTATTCATTTTTTTCATTTTTTTCTTTTTTTTTGCAATGTTACCATGGTTATTGAAATTGAATTTAAATGAGTCAACCCTTGTAGCGAGACTTTGCCGATGACTCCCAGGCTTAAAGGCCTTAGGGCACCAAGTGAAGCCCACATACTCGGGCATCATCTCGAGTTAACTCATTCAAAAAAAATCGAATTTCCAAAAATAGAGATAAAATTCCCAACTCTGGGCCAGACAACTATGGAGTCACGATCCCCAAGTGCCGAAAGCCACACATTAAGTCATTTCATTTCTCTATGCGCAAATTTATTGTTGTTGTTTTTTTTTTTTTTTTGTGTTTTTTTTTACACCTCTTTTTTTTATATATATATTTTAAAATACTCATATTAAATTTAAAATGATCACCAAAACTATGCTATTTATTATGGGACCCCAAGAATTCAAATTAATACCCCACAATCCAACGGACGTGCATTGTGATTTTTTTTATAAAAATTGGATGAAAATGTAACAGTGAAAAATCACATTAGACAGCCACACTTTCCAAAATTTTATGCTCATGAACTTAAACATGTATTAAAATCAGAATAAAGGAATACAAAATTATTTAATATTTAGTTTTCAAGGTTTGCAATTTGTAATAACATGTTCAAGGTTAAGGAAAATTTTCATTCAATTAACATGCACATTTTATTGCTCTATGTGATTGATTTTTATTTTCACCTCCCCCCAACATAATATAACATTGTCCCCAGTGTTTAAAGAAAATATAATTTAGAAGGGGTACATGCAGAGAATAGGAGCATAGAAAAATTTCACCTGATATTTTATGTTGAAGTTTGTGATGCTCTCATTTAATCCCTTGGTCTCCATGTCACTTGAAGAATCCTCACGGTAGTGTACGCTTGTACTCCTATGATTTCCCTGAAAATCCATCAAACTTGGCAGCCCCTGAATATCAAAAACCAACATAGTTAGACACAATGGAAACCCCTTGAGGTTCCCTTTTCTAAAAAAACAACAATAAAATAAAAAAAATAAAGACAAAACATACTTGTTAATTTTGAAACTCCAACGATCGACACTCATAACAATTAATAATTTTTTTTTTAAAAAAAATTATGTATATATACAAAAATTTAAAATATAAGTATATATATATATAAGATAGAATAAGGAAGCACCAACCACCGTAGTTCAGTGGTAGGCGTGCGCCCCTGTCCCCCTTCAGTCCCGGGTTCGAGTCCCGCGGCTTCGCCGGTCGTGACGGGGTTTGACCCACGTCCTACGGCGTGTCACTTTTTTTTTTACAGTTTTTTTTTTGTTTTTTTTTTTTTGTTTTTTAATAAAATAAAATAAAAATAAAAATAAAATAAAAACTTACAAACACCTATATTGTTGATACATTGTCTTCTTTTTAATTTCTGGGTACGATAATACTCAGGGATCGCACCGCGTGACACGGATGAATACGGTGCTCCCCTTTCATACCCATCCATACTCATAAGAGAAGAACAGGTCAACAATATGAGGTAAAATTATATCAAATTGTTTTGCTAAAAAAAATTGATTAAAACAATAAAGTGATTGTAAATTTAAAAATCATGGGTTTCCTCCCATTCAACGCTTTGTTTAACATCGTTAGCTCGACTTAAACCCCTTATTGATTAATTGTTGTTTTTTTCATCAAAGGTAGGTTCACTCAGGTCTTCATCAACATCATGTTTTTGGAATGGTTCTATGAATGGTTTGACTCTATGACCATTAACTTTAAATATTTGACCATTGGTGGGATCTTGAATTTCAACAGCCCTATGGGGGTACACCTTATGCACTATGTATGGACCGGACCATCTAGACCTCAACTTTCCCGGGTGCAAATGAAGTTTAGAACTATACAAAAGCACAGGTTTCCCTGGTTCAATGTGTTTAGTTTTAAGATTCCTAGACTGGTAGGCTTGAACTCTAGCTTTATTGATCCTTGAATTTTCATAAGCCTCCATCCTAAGTTCCTCAAGCTCGTTTAGATCCAATTTCCTCTTTATTCCGGCCAAAGAAATGTCAAAGTTCATTTTTTTGATTGCCCAAAAGGCTTTATGCTCAATCTCCACTGGAAAATGGCATGCTTTACCATAAACTAACCTATATGGGGACATTCCTAGGATAGTTTTAAATGTTGTTCGATATGCCCAAAGAGCATCTAAGAGTTTGCTCGACCAATCTTTCCTAGATGGATTAACAGTTTTCTCAAGAATTTGTTTGATTTCTCGATTGGCTAACTCATCTTGACCATTGGTTTGTGGGTGGTAAGCGGTGGACACTTTGTGAGAAATTCCATACTTCTCCATGAGCGATGAGAATGGGCGATTGCAGAAATGAGTTCCACGATCACTAATGATAGCCTTAGGAATCCCAAATCTAGAGAAGATGTTTTCTTTAAGGAATCTAATCACAGTTTGATGGTCATTGGATTTTGTAGGAATGGCCTCAACCCATTTTGAGACATAATCGACAGCCAAGAGAATGTAAAGATATCCCCTAGAGTTTGGGAAGGGACCCATGAAATCAATTCCCCAACAGTCAAAGATTTCAACCACTAATATTGGAGTGAGAGGCATTTGATTCCTTTTTGTGATGGACCCTACTTGTTGACACCTAGGACAGCTTTGATAAAATGTGTAGGAGTCCCTTGAGAGGGTGGGCCAAAAGAGACCACATTGAAGAACCTTGGAAGAAGTTTTCTTAGAGGAAAAGTGACCTCCACAAGCCTCACTATGACAGAACATTAGGATGGACTCTTGTTCGGATTCTGGCACACACCTCCTAATGACTTGGTCAGGACAGAACTTATATAGGTATGGATCATCAAACACATAATTCTTGACATCAAAAAGAAATTTTCTTCTAGCTTGGGTCCCTAAGAATTTTGGAATGACCCCTGAAACTAAGAAGTTGGCTATGTCAGCATACCAAGGGCAATCACTCACAGAATAGAGGTTCTCATCGGGAAACGAATCAGACACAGAAAGGTGATGTGAGTTGTCTTTGAATTCCAACCTAGAGAGGTGATAAGCTACAACATTCTCAACACCTTTTTTATCCTTAATGGTTAAATCAAAATCTTGAAGAAGAAGGACCCACCTAATCAATCTAGCCTTGGCATCTTGTTTTTGGAAGAGATATTTTAGAGCTGAATGGTCGGTGAATACAATGATGGGTGATCCTAAGAGGTAGGACCTGAATTTCTCTAAGGCAAACAAAACAGAAAGTAACTCCTTTTCAGTGGTGTTGTAATTGATTTGGGCATCATTTAAGGATTTTCTTGCATAAGAAATGACATATGGAGTTTTATCACACCGTTGTCCTAACACAGCTCCTACAGCAAAGTCACTGGCATCACACATGAGTTCGAAAGGAAGGTCCCAGTTTGGAGATTTCATAATGGGAGGAGAGGTGAGAGTGGATTTAAGGGTTGAAAATGAACCCTCACATCTTTATGTCCAAACAAATGGAGAATCCTTTACTAGGAGAGCACAAAGAGGGCGAGAGATTGAACTAAAGTCCTTAATGAATCTTCTATAGAAACCAGCATGTCCTAAGAAGGACCTCACTTCCTTAACAGTTCTGGGTGATGGAAGGTGACTAATGATGTCAACCTTTGCTTTATCAACTTCAATTCCCCTACCCGAGACTATATGGCCAAGGACTAACCCCTCTTTTACCATGAAATGGCATTTTTCCCAGTTTAGGACCAGATTCTTTTCTTCACATCTTGACAAAACTCTCTCCACATTCCTAAGACATCCCTCAAATGTATCCCCAAAGATAGAGAAGTCATCCATGAAGACCTCTAGAAAATCCCCTACCATATCTTAGAATATTCCCATCATGCACCGCTGGAAGGTTCCTGGGGCATTGCATAACCCGAACGGCATGCGTTTGAAGGCAAAGGTGCCGAATGTACAGGTGAAGGTTGTCTTCCCTTGATCCTCCAAGGAGACCTCGATTTGATTGTACCCTGAGTACCCATCTAGGAAGCAATAGAATTGATGACCCGCCACTCGCTCGAGGACTTGATCAATAAAGGGCAAGGTAAAATGGTCCTTCTTGGTACAAGAGTTGAGCTACCTATAGTCAATACAGACTCTCCAGCCACTACTCACCCTAGTTGGAATAATTTCCCCATCCTTATTAGTGATCACAGTGATTCCATCTTTCTTTGGGACAACTTGAATTGGGCTTACCCACTCACTCTCAGCTATGGGGTAGATGATACCAGCTTTCAACAAATTAAGAAGTTCTTTCCTTACCACATCCATAAGATTTGGATTGAGTCTCCTCTGAGGTTGACTACATAGTTTGGATTCAGATTCAAGAGTAATCCTATGAGTTCCAATAAGTGGGCTAATCCCAGGAATATCAGACAGGGTCCAACCAATGGCTTTCTTGTGTTTCCTAAGGACATCTAGAAGCATCCCCTCATGATTGTCTTAAAGAGAAGAAGATATGACTATAGGATGTGTTTGATTTTCCCCTAGGAAGGCATACTTGAGGGAAGTAGGAAGTTCCTTCAATTCAAGATCTGGTTGGTTCAGAATTTCAGCAGAAGATTGGGGCATTGGATCAAGATCAAATTTGTTTCCTAGATTTTCATATTGAATTTATTCCCCATGTGTAGAAGTTTCAGCCACAAGATTGTATTGACCTGGGTTAGGGAAGGGAGTTTGAGTTGTCTCCATGAATGTGGTTTCCTTAAAGGTTTCACTGATTGTTGGTCCTAAGACATCATTATAGGAGCAATTTTAAAATGATTCGAGCCAAGGAGATAAACTTCCTTCATGTGAACAAAGGAAATCAATCTCATCCTGACTTAAACATCCATCAAATATTTCTTGATGTTCTATGGATTCATTTTCAATGCTTCCTAACATGTTTACTTCATGAATGTCCTCGTTATCTCCTATTTGTGAGCTTGCATTATAGATGTTCAAGTCTAGACTCATGTTTCTAAAGGTGATGGTCATGTTCCCATTTCGGACTCGGATAACAGAGTTGATTGTTGCAAGGAAAGGACGGCCAAGAATGATTGTATTTTTCTCCCTAGGACCTAAGCTTGGATGATTTTCAAGGACAATGAAGTCAGAAGGGTAGATGAAATTCTCAACTTTCACTAAAACATCCTTTAAGATCCCCTTAGGAACCCGAACACTGCGATCAGTGAGTTGAAGAGTGACAGATGTGGGTTGGAGTTCTTCGAGCCCTAACTGACAATACATGGCATAAGGAATGAGGTTTACACTGGCACCTAGGTCACACAAGGCCTTGACAACTTTTTTCTCTCCTAGTTCAACATTGATGTAAGGGCAACCCGGGTCTTTCATCTTTGGAGGAATGGTCCCTTGAATGGTGGTACTCACATTAGCATCCAAAAGGACTTGGTTTTTATGTGAAAATTTCCTTTTAAAAGTGCACAAGTCCTTAAGGTACTTTGATTAGGCTGGTATGGTTTGTATTGCATCGAGGAGTGGAATGTTCATCTTGACTTGAGAGAAGATTTCTCTTAAGTTTTCACTCAGTTCAGGCTTGGATTTCCCCCTCATGCGTTGAGGGAAGGGAGCAGGTTGTTTGAGTGTTTGGTGTGGTTGTGGTTCCTTCTCATTCTCATTGGTTTTTTTAGAATCTGTGGGTTGTTCTTCATCATTTTTAAGTGATGTTGAATCTTTTAATAGTTCTGAAATGGTTTGTTCAGGTTTTTCAATTGATTCCCCACTTCTTAAGACTATCACTTCTTTCAATTGTTCATGATTTGATTGAGTGCAACTTGACTCTCCCCTTGTTGTTTGTTGTGGAATGGCTTGGGTAGGCATGGGTGCCTTCCCAGTTTTGATTGTTTGAAGTTCTTGTTTAAGGGAAGAGACTTCCGAGTTCATCCTTTCCATTTGTTTGCAAAGTTGTTCTAGTAGGCTTTGTGGAACAGTTTGGGTCGGTGCTTGAGAAGATTGGTTTATCCCTGGGGGATATTTTGAAGGTGGAATGGTTTGTTGAAAATGGACTGGTGGTTGTTGGTATTGGATAGGTTGGGTTTTAAACTGATTATGGGTTTAGTAGTTCTGTTGAGGGTAAGGATTTTTCCCTTGTGGTTGGCTATGTTGTTGGTTATCCTTCCATCGGAAGCCTGGGTGGTCATTGTACCTTGGATTGAAGGTGTTTTGGTATTGGGGCTTTTGAAAGTTTAGGGCATTGACTTCTGCTGGGGGTCCTCCTAGAATAACATCCTTGATGGATGGAATGGTTGGGCAGTTGTCTGTTTTATGGTCATGTTTGTCACAAATTGTGCAAACAAGGTCTACATTTTGGATTTCATGGACTTTCCTAAGGTCTATCTCTTCAACCTTCCTAGAGAGTGATGCGAGTTTAGCCCTAAGGCTTTCCTCTTCTCTAAGTGTATGAATTCCAGTGGTTCTTTGTGGCTTTTCAGAATAAGGTGAAGTTCCCCAAGTTTGGTTTTGTTCAGCCAGACTTTCCAGATACTCGTAAGCATCATTTGGGGCCTTGTTTTTAAAAGTTCCATTACACATCATGTCAATGAATTGTTTATTACCCAGACCCAACCCTTCATAGAAAATTATCACTTGTTCAGGTATGGAAAACCCATGGGGTGGAACCATGTTTAGGGTGTCTTTGAACCTCTCCCATGTTTCATAAAATGACTCTCCCTCTTTTTCAAAAAAAAATTGGATGCTCTTTTTAAGTGCAATTGTTTTGTGATGAGAGAAGTATTTTTTGTAGAACTCTCTTTGTAGTTGGTCCCAAGAGTGGATTGATGAAGGTCTCAAGTTGTTTAGCCAATTTTTAGCTCGATCCTTTAGTAAAAAAGTAAATAGCCTCATCTTAGCGGATTCTAGTTGATGTGGGGGACACATGGTTTCAACAATGTCGTTGAACTCTTTGACATGAAGGTATGGCATTTCTGACCCCATCCCATGAAAGGTTGGAAGGTGGTTTAGGACATGGGGTTTGAATATGTAGTTGGTGTCTCCTATGGAATTTTGTCTAATGCATGAGGGGGCATTGGTCCAAGCTGGAGTGAGGTAGTCGTTCATGGTTTGATCAACTACATTCCATAAGTTTGGAGCTTCTTGGTTTGGGTTTCCCATTTGATTCCCCCCAGGGTTTACAATTTGATTTTGTGGATGACCCTCCATTGGACTTGTTTCAAGTTCTGACTTTGGGGTTTCAAGAATATTTGGATCTTATTTAAACAATCCCTTAGGTGCACTTGACTCCCCTATCCTAGTACTTTCCACCCTAACTAGTCTGTTTGAGAAATCGCGGGTGTAGGCGGACATGCGCCCAAAAAAAAGCGAGAAAGGGACAAGATAAGAGATCTTGGGTGAGAGTAGAAGAATGGAGGTGAGGAAAGAAGGTTTTTTTTTATCTAAGGTACTTACTTGGTCCCCGTCAATGGTGCCAAAATTTGTTTCACGCCCAAATTTACCCAAGAGAAGAAGGGTAGAACGGTCCTTGTAGTGTAGCTTGGGTTGTCGATTCCACAGAGACCTAAGAAGATACCTAAGATACACAACCTAAGGGATGGATTTTTGGCTATGAAGTGGCCAACTTGGATTTGTTTTTAAGTGTTTTGGGAGAATACTAATAAGCTTATTTGAGTTCAATTTTAATGAAATGGGTTGATCTTAGGGTTACGCTTGGGTGGATTGAATGTATTTTATTTCTTTAGACAAATTTTTGGTTTTATTAATTCTTGATGAAACTATTCTTCAAAATAACACTACCTTCATCATTTTCTGGTTAGATACTAACTAAACTTAATTACTAGTCACCAACACACTTAGAGAACCAGATTCATGATCTCTCCAAGGTATATGGTTAATTTAGTAATTGGAATTATCCTTTTCAAACACAGTGAAGATGAGGAGCGAAAATAATTGAAGAATGGAAGTCTTGAATTATTTAACCAATTAACAACAATTCGTGCATTAAATATCAATCAATCCAGCCTTTGCATCTTCCTAAGATCAACCCATTAAAGGGTTATCCCTACATTTATGATAGACTATCAATGGTGGGTGAAAGACGACTTACAAGAATTGAATTGAAGAGATTAAAACCGCGGAAATAACGAGCACTCCTCCGTGTGTGTGAATGGAATTCACACCTATGTGTGAACTATATCACCAACACACAGAGTTATCACTGTGCTTTTGTGATTTTAGAGATTTAAGTATAGAAATTGGAAGAAGAGAAGAGAAGGAATTGGATTAAGAACTTATAAATACAAAAAGAAACTTACATGGGGGAAATGAAAGCATTACAACGAAAATTGAGCATAATAACATTACATGAAAGAAGGTATGAGTTCCTCCTCACCACCACTGCCTTAAATAGGCAAATTTGGATCCTTAGGCCGAGCTCCAACAGTCCAAGTCATCCCAATCAATGAGGGTAGGCATAGGTGGTGGAAAGTAGGTGGAGAGGAGACTTCTCCACCCTTGACCCGAGATGGCATCCAGCTTGCATCCACTTGACAGATCTGCTTCAAAGTCCTTCTAGATGGCCGATTTGAAGTGGACCATAGAAGACAAAAATAAATCCCCGTATGTATTATAACCTCCTGTAAAATATCAGACCAATTTAATTTGTGGTTCGGGAGATATGGAAGATTCATTGGTCTGAAATTCTGGGCCGTAGATTCTGGCCCAGATTCTGATCTTCCATTTGGGCTGCCTTGATCACCATCATGGAGACCGAATTAGCACTTTGGCCTGAATAATGATTTGTTCCCCTGTATGTCTTATATCATCAAAAGAAATTTGGGCTTCATTGGTACAGTATTGTAGGACCCACATCCTCAACAGTGGGTTGATGTCCAATCTGCCTTCACCAGAATTGTCTCCTTTCATCACCAAATATCTTCATCATCCTTTATGAATCTTTCCTTGCTCCCTGAATGAGAAACATTTAAATTTTAAGTGAAGATACATTTAAAAAAATATAATATTAAAACATGAATAATTACATTCAATAAAATCATATGAGTCATTGGGCCTAAATTGGTGTACATTAGGCATGAAGTGCACAATTGATGAGAGTGGATGTTTAAAATTAAAATGTACTAACTCAGGCCCATATGATCAAAAATGAACTTTTAATCCCAATAAAATGTAATTATAAAATGTGTTTTTATTGTCTAATCACCCTATATTAATTATTCTCCCCAAGAGGGAAAATACTTACATCTGTTGGTCATGTGTTTGAGGTAAAATTTCCTCCATCCATGTGGGTAGGGGTTTCTCCCATTCCCTTTCCATTATACCTCAGCCCCAATTTTCTAGTCTTATGGGGGGATTTTGTGTTAAAAATTCCCCCAACCCTGTGGGTTGTGGTTGATCCAGTACTGCATCTATTGTTACTACTATTATCTCTTTCTTGATTTATCACATTCCCATTCTAGTTTGATCTATATTTGTTGTTAGGTCTGCATGTAAATTATTTACTTCAGAGGACATGAGTAATGCTTTTTGATTGAAAACCCTTAGGTGAGAAGCATGTTGGATGTTCTCAGTTGCCTAATTTAGGAGATTTTGAATGGATAGTTCTCATTAGTCTTAATGCTTTTGAGTATTATTAAAGGACTATTCTTGTTGATAATACCATCTTCCCTAAGTAGGAATTTCATTTGGCTACTATCTTGGGATGATAACATTACAAGATTCCATTTCCAGTGGACTTTTCTGGATGGGAATTGGGGTGAAGGGAAATGATCCATACTCTCCCCAGCCTTGAATATAAACACCAAACTATACTTTGTTGATAAGGTCATGTAACTTGTGCAACGAGTGGAGGAAGACCAATTCAAGATCTTTCTTCCACCTTTCAGATTGCGGATGTTGTGCGGGAATTAGAGCTTCTCGATCAATTTGGTGGTGAAGATCCTCCAATATATTAACATGGTCTACATACCCATAATAGTTTAAATAATTTTCTTTCATATAGTGGAGAGTTTTCCGGATGTTGAGATGAGTGTTTTTTATGCATTCCTCATACAACTCTCTTAGTATGTCGAACTGGGAGGTGGTTGTTTTCCAGAACATAACTAGTATGTCATCCCTGGCTAGTTGTCTTCTCATGACCAACATTTTGTTTTTCTATTCTTCCAAAGACTCCTCTACATGGTGTGCCAAACTTGGATGACTTGTGATGATTTTATCCTTATTAGTGGTTCTAGTAGGGATTTCATTAATATGTGAGCAGTACGAATGTGGCTCAGAAGATGAGTGTGGCCCCAGGCCATCTTCTGGATGAGAAGGGATGTCACTTTTCATTGAAATATTTTCTAGCATATTTTACCCCATCCTTCTGAGCACCTCAGAATATGAGTGATTTCTCATATTTAATATGGAGAGAGGAGGGCCTTCTTTTTTGTGTGAATTTTGATTGTAGGGACGACCTTTGCAACTGATGCTATGGTGGTGAGGACTACCATCACATCTTAGTGTCTAACCATAGGGAGATTTTCTATGGTTTATATCCTAGGGAGGACCTTCAAGGAAGACCACAATAGGGGTGAATTCTTATTGTTTTCTATCATTTAGAGGGGGACCTTTAGGATGACTACCATCATGGAGAGGACTACCATCAAAGCTTGATATCTGGATGTAGGGAGAATATCTACAATGTCCATCCTGGGGATGGAATTTAGGATATATTGTAGAAAGGGTAGTACCTTCTTGTTAATTGGTTCCATTGTGGGTAAGGTCATCATAGTGGTTGATATCTTAGAGAGGACTACCATCATAGCTTGAAGTCTGACTACAAGGAGAATTTTTGTAGCATATACCCTAGGGAGGACCATCAGGGTGGAAAATAGAAAGTGGGGACCTTCTTGTTATAAAATATTCTAGTCAAGGGGAGGGATACCATGACACTCATCAATAGATAGGATCTCATGATTGATCATTTCTTTTCCATGAATTAATCCCTCATGGGTTCTCTAGGGAGGGCCTTCAGAGTTACTGGTAACAATATTGTGGGAAGGACCTTCGCAATTGCTACTGTCACTTCCATAATTTGGTAATGGATTGATAGGATCTTGAGCCTATATTGATATATTTTTAATGGAATAAATAACTCCAACTTTGAACAAAGTAGGATCATAGATATTCTCTTCATTTTCCATCTTCCTTTGGAACAATTTATTTTCAAGTGCTCTCTTGCGGGCAACTGGAGCCACCTACTGTTGGTAACAACTTTTATGTATGGATCCCTATTTGAGTGGTTCCTGTGATACTTTCAAGATATGGTGATGGATATCTTTATTTATGGTAGGGATATAAACCTGCCCTGGAGTGGCCACCATGTTGGACTAGTTTTCCCTAGTTGGAATGGGTATTTGTTCCCGATCCGGTTGTCCTTGTGTTTGGAAATATGGTCATTGACCCTTATAGACTGAAACAGGGACGCAGGTCTGGTCTGGAGTGACTTATTATTTTGTGGATGAGTCACCCCTCTTAGGGAGATAGGGTTGTGGGACCAAATCCCTTCTTTTTCCATAGATGCAATTACATCTTAATAGGTCTAGAGGATATGATCTGGAATTGATATCTGATCCCCCCATCATTATCAGGAGGTGTTGAGATAATTCTTTGGTTGGAATGGGTATAAATTCCCATTTCAATGTCAGAGTAGGAATTTTTTACTGCTTCAGTCCTCTATCTATTGCCAGTGGGTACTGGAAGTTCTCCTATGTTAGGGAAGAGGAATGAGTCTACCCCTGGTTTATATCCAGGATACACTGACTATTTTCACCGGTTTTCATCATATTTAGATGATGAGATTCATATTTGTGAGCATGAATTTTCATCTACTTGTTTTCCACTGTATTTTTATCATGGTCTGTATATACATCCTTAAGAATTTGAATCTGCTTATACTTTCTTTCCACCATATTTGACTGGTGGGATTGATATGAGGGGGAATTAATTGGAATATTTCCATGATTTATTGCCACCATATTTGACTGGTGGGCTTCATATTCATCAACATAGATGTGATAATGCCTGTAACTTTATGTACTATTTGGATGATGGTCTTGGTATGCATTAGCAGGAATTTGACTCTGTTCATTGTTGATTTCCATTGTATTTGACTGGTGAGCTTTGTGTGCATTGGCAGTGTTTGAAACTGCCCATAGTTTTTTACCCTATTTAGATGATGGGCTTCTTGTGCATCAGTAGGGATTTGCATCTGCCTAAAACTTTCCAGTCTATTTGTGCGACAGGACTAGTGATTATTGGTGTGAATTTTCACCTGATCATAATGTGCTATTATATATCCATGGTGGACTTCATAAGAGGGGGTAGGATTGTGTACATGCTCATAGAATGTCACCGTGTTTGTATGGTGGATCTCCTCCTTAGGAATTAGGGTGATGACATACTCCTGATTATATGTTTGATTCCCTATATAGGATACACGAGGTGCCTATGTCCATTGGACTTTATCATGGGCCCCTGATATGATATCCTCTTCGGAGCAAGGATACCAAGTTGCACATTGTTGATGGTGACATATTCTGGACGGGGATCTTTCATAAGACCCCTGAGCAGCGAGGATGAATTCATCGGTGTCGACTTCATCGGTCTCCCTAAGTTAAGGGAGGTACACATTGTCACATTACGAGGACAGTATCCTGAAATAATTGTGGATGATAAATGGGGCCACCCGATTTTGGACTACTGTCCACCATTGCATGGGTGACTGGCAAGGATTTATGTCCTGGAGGGATTTCATTATTACCTCCACGGTGGGGAGAGTACCATTTTGATGGTACTCCTTAATCATCACATTTAAAACCCAACATTGAAGATGTTGAGTGGGACATGGTGTCCTATTCTTTATTAAGGAATCATTTGCCTATGCAGTTTTGAATGTGTGTGTCTAATCAAACTGTTGGGATTCCATTGGATTGAAGGTTTCTCTATGAATTATCTACAATATATATGAAAATTATAAACAACAAAATCCAGTCAAAGTATCATCTCATAACCGCATGTGTTATTTATAATCTTGATTGGCCCTCTTACTTTTGTATGCGAAAGGGGATTGAGGTGGGGTAACTCACAACCTTGGTTAAGGATTCACATTGGGTTCACCATTTTTGTTTTGACCTGAGGCGCTTCATTTTACTTAAGGATGAAAATGGTCCATTGGGGATTGGGGCGGTATATCCTTTTTATATTACAAAGGAGGAGTCATAGTTGAGTAGTCCTGATGGGTTATTGGAGGGGGTTAAGTGTTTGTGAAATCTCTCCACATCGAGTACAACATCCTTAGATGGTCTCCAATGAGTTTATTCATGAATCCAGAAGCACCCAACAACCCTTTTATCAATTATTCATAGACCTTCTTTCCAAAGGCATGTGCTCGTTGGATGATGATTTGGCCAACGACACTTAAGTACTCACATTGGTCAAGTGGATGGGAAATTGGGTTCATCACACCCTTTGGGGGGAATTATTTCCTATTCTCAGACTCTATTATAGATTTATGCAATGTTCATATGTCCTTGAATTCTTGGTTCTTCCCCAAGCATGTGTCCACAAATTACCCTTGGGTTACAAGATCAATCATAAATACACATGGGTCTAGAATCATCTGTATGTATTTAAGGTACTCCATTAATGAAGATGGATGTATGTATCCAAGGTTATTCATCAATTTTACCCTTTTTTTAATGTATTAGGAATTCCTTCATTTTTTACTGAGACAACACAGGTTTAACCCATATGATGAGTCACTCTGGATTTTATCGTCATCCAGGGGGGACAATAATTTTTCTGATGTCAGTTCAAACCCATACGATGGGCTTCCTATGTATCCTCGTGAGAGGAATTAGAGCCCACATAGTTTGGTGCCACATAACTGGACACATCACCTTTTAAGGTCATTCGATGAGGAACCATCCATGCAGTTTAAATTCATGTGGTAAGGATGTCTAGGAAGAATGTTCCTAATTAATATTTGAGGTGGTACTTAGGCTAATGTGTCCCAAGGTACCTGAAAGTGATGTAGTCTTCAGAGTGAAGGAAACTCTATCGGGGATACAACCCAAAAAACATTTCAGTGAGTTGGGTGTTGTATTTGGACCTCAAAGAGTCTTTTTATATATCCCAACTAGTTGGGAATCAAATCCCACATAGTTCGGTTAATATGGGTCCAACGCATGGAAGTTACCCATGAAGGAGGCATGATTTGAGTCTTACATCAGTGGAGAAGGCCCTTTTTGAGTCAAATTTGGGACTTATACCATAAAGGAGGCCTTGAAGAATTGGGATTCATGATTGGGGTTAACCTTTGAGAAGGATCCCCTTTGATCATAGGCCTTATAAATATGTACTAAATATCCTATTTGGGGCAGGAATCATAGTTCTCATAGTTCATTGGTTGGATGGTGTGGACCTCGTGATCATCATTAACCTCTAAGCTCATGTGATTCATGCTCGGTGTGAGAAACAAGAGGAAGCAGTGGATCTGGAAAACCACATGCTTTCCCTTATCTAATAATGGAAAAGGAGAAGAATGAATTAAGAATAAGCTGGGATGAGAACCCATCCTCCTATCATCAAAGGGTTCTTACTCCAAAAGGGATTCCCTTTTATCAATACGGGGAAAGGGGAGAAGCGTCATTCCACTTCAAAAGGAAACACAAGTGTAATCTCCTTAATTGGATCTCATGGAAGGGAAAAGTCAGTGATTACCCTTAATCCCTATAATGGTGAGGTTTACATTTTTATCCCAAGTTTGGACCCCAGTTTACCATGGGAATGTAAACTTAGGGACATTCCAGGGTTCCACACCATTGTAGAGATTACCCACATGACTCTGATTACCATGGGTATGTAAAATTAGTAGGGAATGTGGATACACCTGATGATTCTATCATATGGGTTTAGTGGATTTTGTAGGGGTTTTGGACTAATTTCATTGGACTAGCTAGTGGGGGTCTATAGGTGATGTGATATAAATATAAGGAAATTCTTGAAGTTGGAGGATGGAATTCCTAAGAATACCCCACTCTACGTGACATTTTCTCATGTGGGGTGGGGTTTTTCCTACATAGAACATTTCTATGAGGGTATGGGGTTCATCCATGTACTATGATGGTACACGGACTTGGATGTGGACTATGTAGTGATTTATTGCATGGAATTAGGTTCCGCCCATGTATCACCTGCTATGCGGAGCTAATTTATGGCCACATACTATGGTGGTACATGAGGCGGAGTTCCAACCATGTACTATGGTGGTATACAGGACTTCATTTCAATCGCATACCGTAGTGGTATAAGAGAATTAGTTCCATCCATGTAGTGATTTGCTACATGGTGAAAGGTTCCTCTCTTGTAGTATTTTGTTACATGGGGATTCAATTTGAAGGAGGGGAATTGGTCCTTCCCTTCATAGAAAATTCATCCATGTAGGAAGTTGGTTTTGTGGTCTTTCAATTATTATTATATTTTCTTCTTTCATGGTATTCAGCGAGATTTTCCTATGGGAAATCATCAAAAGAGTCCATATTTTTTATTGCTCTTTTTATTTCATGCCTTCAAAACTTTGAAATACATTCTCCCAAAGTGTTAAAGTTTTTGAAGTCCCCTCTTCAGTCTCCCTTAGGTTCCTTTTATAGAAGATCAAAAGAGCTAGGTCAGTGGGTCGCACAACACATTTTTCAGAAGCCCATGGAAGAATCACCCAGTACGAAGATGACTCGGTCAACAGAGGACCATGGGGGTTGCAGTTCATGGAGGTAAAAAACACCACCTTGGTTCTGTGAATGACATCATTCACAGGAATCCATTCACTCTGCCTCACTCATGAACCGTCTGAGTCCGCAGAAAATGGTATGTAGGGTGAATTTCTCCCCCTTTATTTCATGAATGACATCATTCGCAAGGTACTAGAACCATCATCTGCTTCTTGTGATCCATTTATTTTATGGATGGTTCCCAGTGCAGACTACCAGGAGAAGAGGCAGACTGTAAAAATATTTTCCCTTCATGGTCCATCCTTTTACTTTGTTGATTTTCCTCTGAATATTCTTCTTCAAATATTCAACAAGTTAGTTTTTATTTATTTTCTAAATTTATAGAAGTATTTGACTTCCCTTTTCTAAATTTCAGGACCCAACAAGTACCTTTCAGAGTATAAAGTTTCATCTCTATGAATAACATGTTCTTATTGTTTTTTTAAATAAAAATATTACAATTGTTTTGAAATGAAATAGACTATGATAGTTTCTATAGAAAAATTATTAGGAAAATTTTTTAATTTTAAAAACTTAATAATAATGTTTGATTCTGGAAATTTTATAAAAAATTATTTGTTCAGAAAACATTTTGATAATTTTAACTCTCAAAATTGTATAAAAATTTTATTTTGGAAAACCCATTATGATAAATTTTTTAAAAAAACTAATAATTTAGAAAACTAAAATATTTATGAAAACTATAAGTTTTTAAAACATAAAACATAAGTACTCCACCTATTAAAATGAGTATCTTAATATAAGAAGATGGGTAAATAAGAATAATATATGAATAATCACTTAACATTGATATTTCCAAGCTTCTATTTAATGTATTTAAATCTATTGGAACTAATATGTTTAGTAAAAATATCAGCATGTTGTTATTGTAATCTGATGAATTGTAAAATTATATCTCCTTTAATTGAGTGATCCTAAAAGAAATGGTGTAGTATATCTATGTTATTATAGCATGAGTGATGTGCATGGTTTTTACATAATGAAACGGAAATTTTATTATCAGATAGTATTTTACTTTTAGTAAAACTCCTTCCATAGTATGTGAGTGTGTGTTGCATCCATAACACTTGATTACAACAACTTCTAATAGACACATATTTGCCTTCAGTAGTGGAAAATTCTACTGAGTGTTTATTCTTATAGGTCTAAGAAACTAAATTATCTCCTAATAAATGATAAGTTACAGATATAATTTTCATATCTATTCCACATCCACTAAATTCAGCATCATAAAGACTTTTTAGTTCAAAAACATTTATATAATAATATAATAAGCCTAAATCCATAGTTCCCTTAAGATAACAAAAAATTATTTTTAAAGCTTTAAGATTGGATTTTTTGGATTGGCTTGATATCTTGAATATAAGAATTCTGAAAACATTAAATCATTATGACTATCTGTTACATAATGTAAACTTCTAATTATACCTCTAAAAATTTTCTAATCAACTTGTTTCACAACCTCATCAATATTTAATGTATTGGAGGTACCAATAGGAGTATTAATACTTTTATTATTTTATTATTAAAATTTATTATGAATATATTTTATATACTTATGTTGGGATATAAAATTTCCTTCTGTTTTTGGTGAAATTTGAAAACCAAGGAAATATGTTAACTCGCCCATCATACTCATTTAAAACTCACACTTCATAAGATTCACAATGTAATCTGGTAATGATTTTTTACTTTAAACAAATATAATTTCAAAAATATATATTTTTATTTTCATTAAATTTTTTTTAACTTATTTTTTTAAAAAGAGTTTGATCCATAGTTCCCATAAAAAAAATTGTTACAGAAATCTAGTTAATCTATCATACCAAGATCTAGGATCTTATTTAAGGCTATATAAATATTTCGTAAGTTTATAAACATGTTTTGGATTTTTTTTATTTTCATAAATAGGCGGTTGTTAAACCTAAATTTCCTTTTAAACATATCTATAAATAAAATTACACTTCACAACCATTTAAAATAGTTTGAAATTAAACAATGTTGTAAGGAAAATAAGTATTTTAATAACATAAATTCATGATACCAGATCATAATTTTCTTCATATTTTATTCCTTCTTGCTGATTATATACCTTAGAAACATGTCTATCTTTATTTCTAACAATTATTCCATTTTCATCACATTTATTCCAAAAATACCATTTTTCTCCAATTTAAGATGTTTTTATAGGTCGTTTAACTAAATTACAGAATTTATTCCTTTCAAACTCATTGAGTTAAAATTTCATAGACTTAACCCAAACCTCATCACCTAAAGCCTCATTAGGATTCTTAAGGTCATATTGGGATAAGAAAGCTAGATGTTCAATTTGATTCCTTAAGTAACTTCTTGTCTTAATTGGTTGATCTATATCACTAATGATACTTTTAATAGGATGATTCATAAGAAATAACTGTTAGGTATTGGGAAGGGTAGAGGAAGCTGATGGGATGTGAAATTAAAAAAAAATTGTGTCATCAGAGTGACGTAACATTGTCGACTCTGGTGATCTCATCCTGGTACAGTCTGAGGACCATGCATGGTTTAACCAAAGGAAAAAAAATAAACTGAACTGCACCTTGTTCATATCTGGTGTATTCGAGCCTGTCACAAGATATTGATATGGTCCAACAACCACTTAAATGTAGTGATGATCATCGCAAGCAAGTGTCTTTGATCCGAGATATTGGAACTTGAATATCTTTCTTATTTGAGAGAGTATCTCTCTATGATTTAAAAGGAGAGAGAGGATCTCAATTCCAACAAATGAATAGTCAAAACGAGAAGATCCACTCTCAACTTATATAGTAAATATCTAAAATACCCAGTATGGGTTCCCGGCCCCTGTGTAAAAAATATTCACAGAATAAGTATTATAAATATTTATTTATGAAAAATTAAATTATTCCATAAATAATATTTATAATTTTATCACTAACTACGATATACATATTAAATATATAATATGTGATAAACTTGAGTCTTTAACACAACTCACATCTCTTGATAATATTAAACAAACCTGGGATATTTAAATTTGTTCAAATAATAGTTTATCCTTGTATTTACTTGATCAATTGTAAATACATGTTATAAATAAATTCAACAAATTATTCCAAACTTGAATAATTAAAGAATTTATTTATTCTTTGGTGATCCATAAACCTTGGATAATACTCAGACCCATGGTGGGGCCCAACAAGTACTATAATCCTATTCATCAGAATAGAGAAGATTCTCAAAGCGCTATTGTGTGTAACCCTCTAGTCCCTTATCTCAATAGTAGTGATTAATATACACCAACCAAGAGTGGGGACTAGAAACCCATCTAGGCCCCTATAGAGATAAGGAAAAGTAAAAGCAATGACTACCTTCCTAAGAACATAGTTTGTGTAATATAATCTCATCATCATTGATATCTCAATAAAGCAGAATGCACACTAGTGTCATCATTCTTTATCTTGCTTCATTATTTGTTGATTTATCCTGATGGACTTACCTTTAACCACCAAGGCCATGGATTTAATAAAGGTACTACCATCCTAATCAACCAGGCTTGAGATACCTCTTCCTCAACTTAGAAGCAACAAATCCTGTCTTGATTATTCAATCGATGTCATATCACCAATAACATATCCAACACAAACTACCTCTCCAAAACTTCATCGTCAAGATTTTCATCTTGCATAAAAGTACCTAATCAAATGACATACATTGATAATGATCTCAATTTAGGATACCATTATACATGTTTGTATATTGTAACAACCAGTGACACCTAAAACATGTGGTGTTCCTACAAGCGGGTTCATTCTTTGGTGATCCATAGAACTTGGATAATACCCAGACCCATCGTGGGTCCCATAAAGTTCTATAATCCTATTCATCATAATAGGGCAGATTCTCAAATCACTATTGTGTGTGACCCTATAGTCTCTTATATCAATAGCAGTGATTAATATACACTGACCAAGAGCGGGTTCTAACAACCCATCGAGGCCCCTATAGAGATAAAGAAAAGTCAAAGCAATGACAACCTTCCTATGAACATAGTTTGCGTAATATAATCTCTTCATCATCGATATCTCAAAAAATCATAATTAACACTAGTGTCATCATTATTTGTCTTGTTTCATTATTTATTGATTTATCTAGATAGACTTACCTTCAACTATCATGTACGTGGATTTAATAAAGGTAATACCATCTTAATCAATCAGTCCTGAGATACCTCTTCCTCAACTCGAAAGTGATGAATCTTATCTTGATCATTCAATCGATGTCATGTCACCAATAACATACCCAACACAAACTACCTCTCCATGACTTCATCATCATGGTTTTTGTCTTTAATCAAAGTATGTAATCAAATGACATATATTGATAATGATCTCAAGTCAGGAGACAATTACACATGTCTGTAGAAAGGAACAACAAATGACACCTGAAACATGTGATGTTCCTACAAGCAATTTTGTCCTCATGATCTCAACTAATAGAGATCACCAAGTGCAGACTTCATGAGAAGAAGTCTCAATGATTATGGGCCCCCAGCACTTAATCGTCTCACATCATATGTGTCCTATCATAATGATGTAACTAGACTATAAGAAATTATAGTATAGGACCTTCTATAACCCTTTGATACGACACATAATCTGAGAACATTACCATAAAATAATAGATTTAGAATAATATACAATATTATAGAAAGATAAACACATGTATGTAAAAAAAACTGCATACATGTAGCGGTAATCAAAGTAAAACCCAATTTGGGTCTAGGGAACCCACTTTCAATAATTTTGACTTCTTGGGTTTTTAAAAGTTTGTTCTTTAATAATGTATTAAAATATTTCCAAGGAAAAACATAAAAAACTAATTCTTGATTTGTTTCCTTATGAGAAAAAATTTCTAAAAATCAGTTTTAGAAAAACCGTCTATGGATGTAGGTTTAGGTTTTTTAAAATAAAAAGTATCAGTTTCAACAAACATAACATGTACTATTTCTTCAATAGTAAAATATTTTTTATTAAAAACTATATAATCCTAATAAGTAGTGTAATAACCTAAAAATATTCCTTTATCGGATTTGGGTGAAAAAAAATTGTGTAAGCTGTCTTCAGTATTCAAAATAAATTCTTTGAAACCAAAAATATTGAAGTAATAAACTTTTAGTTTTCTTTTTATCTATAACTCTTATGGATATTTATTAAGAAAATGTCTAATTAACACTCAATTTATAGTATAGTATAGTGTGCTAACAAATTCATCCCAAAAAAAATTAGCAACTGAGTATTCACTCATCATGGTTCTAGTTATTTATTGAAGAATTATATTTCTTCTTTCAACTACACTATTTAGCTAGGGTGTTCTAAGTGATGAAAAATTGTGTTCAATTCCTTTATTACTAAAAGAATTTCAAAATCATAGTTTTCAAATTCTCCACCATAATCACTATGAATAGTTATCAAAGGGAGGTTTTTCTCATTTTTAAATTTGGATATATAATTTTTAAAATAACTAAAGGCTTCATATTTCATTATAAGAAAATAAACCAATGTGTATCTAGTGTAATCATCAACTAGTACATATACATAGTATTTTACACCAATAAATACATTTTTTATAGGATAAAATAAGTCCATGTGCACTAATTATAAATCAAAAGAAGTTTAGACTTCACTAATAGATTAAAAACATGACTTATGTTTATTACCATTTTGACAAGGGTCACAGACTATTGATATATCAAAATTATGTTCTGGTAAATCCTAAAAAAGTTTTTTCCTAGTAAACTTAGATAATTTTCTATGGTTATAGTGTCCTAACCATCTATTCCATTACAAATATTGATCTTGTTTTTCACTAAGTAAAGGTATATCTTAGATCATAAGGCCTTCTATGTTTATTGTGTTAACATTCTCATACTGATTGGTAGAAAGAATAAATTTATTCTTAGAACTATGTATTATACATTTCTCATTACTAAAGATTTCAAGGTAACCTTCATCACATGATTGAATTTTTCTTGTATGGTTATTCTTAATTCCTATAATAAATAAATAATTTCAAATAATATCTTTTCTCAAGAATAACAATGTTACCTATTCTGATAATCTATCCTTGAGCATTATATTCAAAAGATACTTTTCCACCTTTCATCTTGATTATCTTCTTGAAGAAATATTTTTTTCTAATAATGAGCCTAGAAAATCCAAATTCTTTATTCCAAATGTTTTTTTAGTGCTATCATTATTTTTCTAAAAAAAATTAGTTTTGTAAAACCCTAACCTTCTTGGGTCAGGTATTCTTAGAAAACAAAACCTTAGGTAACCACATTTTTTTATTTTGTTGTTTTCTATGAATGTTATTTCCTTATAAAAAAGCCTTATGAAAACATAAATATTATATACTATTTGAGGGAAAAAATTTCTTCATGTTCCCACCAATTTGGCACTTAGTTCAAAAAAGAATCACTTTTAAGAATAAAATAATTATTACTAAAAATAAGATTTTATTTATAAAACTCATTCCATAACTATTACCATGAGGTATAATTTATTTATAAATCTTGTCAAGGTTTTTTTACCATTTCTAAACATTGATAACAGTTTCTTCAAACTATAAATTTTAGATTTTACCTTGATAGCTAAGTTTTTATCCTAATCAGTTTTAGTTTTGGAATTAAGCATTCCTTATAAAACATTCTTCTCAGAAATAATTTTCTATAAATATTTTGAAATAGTTTTTATTTAAAAAATAGTTTTATTAATATATTTTGAAAGATATGATATTTCATTAGTCAAAAGTGGTATTCTTGAATCTTCCTTATCATGTCTTTTTTAATCTTACTATTTTAAATTTCTAATAGTTTTGAAAATATGGAATCTTCATCATGTATGGGTACAGTTTTATCTATTTCTAAGGAATATTCTCAACTGAATATGTATAATTTTTCACATCAAGGTAATTTTTATTTAAAGAAATATTTTTAATAGATTTATCTTTTTGTACCTTATCCATTAGACACTGATTTACTATAGGTACATTAGAAAAAATAAAAATATTCCTCTGTCTGAAAGATTCATTATCAAAAGAACTATCAGAAGAATATCCACCACTAGAACTCAATTTTTCAGAATCTTTAAAACTTTCTTTCATTTAGAATTAAAATATTTCACATAATTTATTTCTAAATTCCTTTCTTTCCTTTTTTCTTGTCATCTTGAACAATCAAGTTGGATATGCCTATCTTTCTTACACACATAACAAGTGACTCGGAGTATTTATTGTTAATTTTATCCTTATAACCTTTCTTATATCAGTATTTAAAATATTTCTTTACAACAATATTGTTCATTCTTCTAGATAGATCATCTAATTTGTTTTTAGAATGTTCTGATGTATAATAATTTGACTGAACATCAACTTTCTTCTTCCTAGAATATTTTATAACATTCTCATCCGACTGAACTTTAGAAGGTATAGTATATGTTGTAGCAAAATAAACACCAACATTATTATTATTTTCTTTCTCATCATCTATTTTAAGTCTTCCTTCATATTTCATGATGGTTATAATAAAATAATCAAGAGTAAGATTAGTTTACTTTATTGTATCATCCACATCAGTTCTTTTTTATTCCCACTCAATGGGAATTATATCAATATTATTTTCAAACAAAATATCATAATCAAGAAATTTTTCTCCAAGTTATTGAAATCTATTAATAATATTCATAAATTATTGGTGAATATTTGAAACTAACTATCTAGGTAGAAAATCAATGTAAGGGCCCAAATCCATGTGGATTGACCCTTTGCATGTTTTCGAAGAACAAGGTTCTCAAAGATGGATTGGAGGAAGTCTGGAGGATTCCAGTCATAGAAATATGGAATCATGGAGGCTAAATGATATGTAAAAATCCTACACGACGTGTACTATTTTAGGTTTCAAAAAATAAAATTAATGTTGAGACAATATTTTTTTCGACAGAACCTGAACTCAAGGAAGTACATGACGTGAATGAGAGGTACATATTATGTACTTCCCCACTAATGTATATTTTAAAGACATCCGGTCGCTCGAGTTTTCCAAACCCTATGGCCTCACCTATTTTCTCTCTCTTCCTAGGTGACCTGACACCTCCTTCCAGGGTGTTTTATAGATCCCTTCGATGGGAATCGATATTGGGCTTCCTTCTTCGATCTATATTTGATATGAGGTAAGATATACCTCTATTCTTGTGGTTTTATTTGATATAATTTCTCTCGTTTATATTTTCCATGTGATGGCACTTTATCTCTACAGTTTTAATGGAGTTTTATTGGTTGTTGGTTGGAACGGTTGTGTCACAACGTCCTCAGGTGGATGTAGTTGTCATAGGGGGGCCATTGTGATCTATTGCATGGACCATTCTTGTGAAAAGAACATTAGAAATCTTTTGAGGTAGAGGATTAATTTCTTCACTAATTCCTTAAGTGAAATTTTAAATTTAGCATGATTTATCCCCTTGGATCGCAATTAAATTGACCTAATAATTTCTTGAACCGGATTAAATAATTGGTACTAATCATATTTTGTTTCTTTATATTGTGATAATGGTTTTCCTCTTATTTTTCTAGATAGTGTGATATATATGCCTTGCTTGTTTAGCATGTTTCTCTTGAAGGAAATTGGTAAAGAAACTAAATTCATAATTAATTGTAAATTGTTTGGCTAAAGATAAAGAGGAATGTTAATGAATCCTATTGTTGTTGTAATTTTGATGTTAATCAATTTTATGCAGTAAACATGTTTAATTGATAATCCTTAAGCACATTGATGATTGTTTATGAAATAACCAAAGGTATGAAAAATTAATTGTTTAACTAATAGTGATAACTATGATAGATTGTTGTTTAGGTTTCCCATCATTAGAACCTATGATTAATGAATCAGTTAATTCAATATGGATTAATGGACCAATTGTTTGATAAAAGATAATGCCTTGAAGGTTTATGATTTACCTTATTTCTTGTAAAGGTCAAGCTCCTTATTCTTTGTATCAATGAGCGCTCATTGTGTGTGAAGGCTAGATACCTTTCTTGGGGCCAAGCACCTAGATGATTTGTTGTTTTTTTCTTACTACTTGTGGTGTGGTGTGAGCCTGAGATGGCTGATCTTGGAGGGTTATTGTGGTATGTGGGGGCAGGGAGGCCCAATTTTGGTGGTAGTAGTTGATTCCTAGAGTGGTGATATGCATTTTTTATGCATTTGGGTGTTGGGGTGGATACCAGGGATGATGTAATGGATTGAAGTTGGTCTTACCCATTGATGTGAAAGTGGTTTCTTGTTGAATGTGTTGTTTGGTAATCTACATTAATATCCCCACTACTTAAAGTAGATGGTCTTACTTATCCTCCTTCTAAAAGAGATGAAGATGCATGAGGTATTCTATGTAATTTCTGTGTTTATCCTCTCAAGTATGGATGGGTATACGCTCCTTCCATGGGTGGAAAATACTCGACGGGTAGTTCAACTACTCACTGTGTTGATCCCCTTGTGTTTGGTAGCTTAGAAAGTTTTTCTAGAATTCTTAGAATTATGGAAAGTGAAAATGTTATTAATAAACTATTGAATAAATTATGTTAACCCATGGGGTTGGATATTTCTAGGATGAAATGTTGAGGTTATACTTTTGAGTATCCATGGACTCTGTTAGGTTAGTTATAGAGGGCATGGAACTTTTTTGTGGGGATACTTGTTGTAGGGTAGAGACCTAGGAAAGGATCATGCATCATTCTTCTTTGTGCCTGTGTTTGAATGGGTAGACCTTGGTATAGGTTAACCTAAAATTAATAAAAGAAAATAATTAATTAACTAATTTTGAGTATTCCATATTCTAGTTTTAGGAGCTCTAACTATTTTTTATATTGTAGGTATCGCTCTAAGTCGACGTCCTCGTCAGGTTCGCACAGAAGATGTTCAGCAGGTTGTGCCAGCTGATCATCGCAGAGTAGAGGTTGACGAATATAAAACTTAGAGGATGACACTCTGATAGTTTTGAAACATGCATCCAATTGTCTCTTATTGACCGGTCAAGGTTCTGGTGCTCTGCTAATGTGTATAGCAGCACTCGGGTCGAATCCTTGGTGACGATACTTTGTAATAGTCATTTGTTTTTAGTTGATTGTATTCTGATTGGGGGTTTGTTTTCAGAGCTTAAATAAAGTGATTAATTATTGGTGTTTGATTTAACAATTTGATAAATATTGGGGTGATTTTATTTTTAGGGATTTAAACTTGTGATATCTTGGAGAGTTTCTTTATATTGCAGTTAATTTAACACCCACTTTGCAAGATAATATTGATTGGAATTACGAAGTGTTAAGGCTTTAATCTAAGCCTTAACTTAACTTAGGGTTCTAATATCAATCAGATATTGTTGATGGTAGTGTATTTATGGTTCCAATAATACATGGAAACCACACGTTAAACAAAACAAGTCATTAATCCATGACATGTTAAGTCCAATATACACAATGTTAAATTAAAGAATATTCATCGAGCAAATACTCTCAATCACTTAACATCCCTAAATTTTTACTCACCCCAATAATATATTTACTCATCCATTGATATTAATATTAATATATTTTATATATATACGATGATGAATTAAAAAGAGAAGAAAAATAAAGGGATAAGAAAAGAGTGTTACGTCGAACACACACACACAAACAATGAAGAGAATTAAAAAAAGGACTTTCGATTGAATGTAGAAGAAAAATAAGGGAAGGGTATTCAACTGTATTTAAACTATTTTAAGAGCATTAATATTAAACTATATAAGGTGGATGAGAATAAGATATATTGAAGAATAAACTTGCATTAAAACATAATTACAAAACACAAACTGACAAGATTACAAACGAAGAACAACACAAAAGTGAAAGGAAACAAAGAGAGGAGGAGGGGTATATCAAGTTAAAACCTGAGTGTGGAAGGTCCTCCCAATCCCTTGGAAATTCTTTGTTCTTGAAAATATGTGCTCCTCTCTTCTTAAATTCCAACCCCTTTGAAGGATAGGAGGAGGATGCATTTATAGCCCAAGGAAGTGGACTGTTGGCATTCCCAATCTTTCCCTACAATTGTCTCGACTATTTGGACATTCAGACAGACGAATCTCGAGATATATCTTTCTTAAAAGTTTTATATAATAATTTTTTCCGACCTCTCTCAAAAGTAGGAGTCATTTGGACCTATGTACCGAAAGTTATGTCCGTTTTATTAAACAATTTTAATCTATCCATTTCAATCTAATCTTTTTGAAGTCCAAAATGTAAAAGGTTTTCTGAATAGGACGATGCCTTCAAAGATGAATTATTTATTCAACAAAGTATGCCACGTATATCTCCTATTTCACACTGAAAAATCTCAGATCTATTTGATTATTACATCATGAGATATATCATGAATAGTTTCTGGATTTTAATTCCTGTCTAGAATGGTGGTCTGGACTTTAAGGCATTAGTTGGGCCCCTTTTTCTTGTATTTGGACCTTCAAATTTTTATCCATGATTATCTTGGATAATCAAGAGCATATGGTGGGGTTTCATAAAATTTGGGCTTCGGTATTTAGACTAGTAACTCAATCATCATTGATGGTCCAGTTTCATCACAAATTATTTGGGTCTTTTTGTGTTGACCATATGAACCTTCAAATGGCAGAATTGTCCCATGATTCCTTCTAATGATATGTGATAAATTGAATGAGGAATCATAAAAAACACTAACCACACAATTTTAATCAGTATGGTGAGAGTTATAAATAAAATAGTAAACTGACTCAATTAGACTACTTCTAAAAATGCTCAAAAATTATACTTAGTATTAAAACATTAATATTTCACACAAATTATGCAAATTTCATATAAAATCAGTAAAGGGGGTATATAATAAGTCATGAAAATATTAATAATATCAATTTTTAATTCAAAAGTCTATATAAGTATGAGGGATCCATTTTAAATGAAGTCACTAAATATTGGTTGGAGGAGGTTGAGATAGCTTTCAACTCAATCCATGCTTAGAAGGATCACTAGGTTTCGTTGGTTGTGATGATGTTTTGTAGAGAAGAATGGAAGTGGGGGTTCTTGTTACTCAGGGATCTCAAGGGGTTGGCAGTCTCATGGGAGGAGTTCTGAGACAAGTTCAGAGTTGAATTTCTTTCTTCGACCGCGAAGGTGGCTAGTCTCCAAGATCTTTTTACCCTTAGACAGGGGAGCTTCAGTGTGTGAGAGTTTGGAATATATTTTAGGAACCTTTTGTGATATTATTTGGACCTATTTCTAAATAATGAGTCTAGTTCAAGGAATTTTGTGGAGGATTTGCATCCAAATATCCAGCGCCAAGTCGCCCCATTTATGCTGAATACTTATCTTGAGGTACTGGAAAGGGTAGAGGTCATCGAGAAGAAGTTATCTAGAACTAGATCATCATAAGAGGGGAGTCGTCAGGATTCCTCACAAAGCAGAGTTGTGGTCTGGGGTTCCTGGTTTTCAAGTCCGAAGAGTTTTTGTTTAGCTGGGGGTAGATATCATCCCTCAGTACTTCATCTCTCCAGGGGAAGTTTCTCTCATACCTATACCAAGGGATTAAGTTCTTGTTTTTATTATGGAGGATGAGGTCATTAGCAGCAAGATTGCCCAACCATTCTGAGCATTCAGTGTGTGTTAGGTGTTCTGCTTCAAGTTCCTCTATTGAGGAAGTTCTATCCAAGGTAGTAGCAGTAGGTTTCACTAGCTTTGGATCAATAGAGAGTAGATGGGGCAGTCAAAGGATATCCCTTGGATGCTCCCCATCCCTAGAGAGAAAATCGCGGCCATGATGGTGGTCTTCATCAGGGTGAGAGAGGTCATGGAGTACGTCATGGTTAGCTTCATGCTTTAGTGTTGCCAGTGTCAGGCAAGCCAGATGTCATTCAAGGTACCCTTTTCTTATTTTCTAATTGGGTGTATTCCTTTTTTTATTCAAGATAGACATACTCCTTCAGATCACCTTTATTTTTCCATGCTTTGGTACATGAGGTATAGTGGCTTCCAGTACCCTTATCATTGGCTATGCTAGTTGGTGGTCGAGCTGACTTGTTTGAAGTATGTAGAGACTGTGAGCTAGTTCTAGGGAAGAACCGCTCTTGAGGAGATTTCCTATGTTTACAGATAAAACCATATTATGTCATCCTTGGCATGGATTAGTTGAATTTGGTTTAGGATATTGTGGATTTCTTTAGAAGGTAGGCGGTGTTCTTCGATACTGATGGAGAACCAGTGGTGTTTATTAGTGAGAAAGACCCTCGGATGGGTCAGAGGCATGTTTCTTCCCTATCATCCTTGATGGATGAGTTGATGATGAGTTTTTCAAAGGTTTAGTAGTTTTCATTTCCCAGGATTGTGGAAGAGTACCCCGATGTCTTTCCAGAATAGGTTTTCATGTTACCCCCTCAACAATAGATTGAGTTCAAGATCAAAATGGAGCTAGGAGAAAATCTTATATTGATGTTCCATATATGATTGATCCTTATTAGTTTTGGGAGGTACGTATATAGCTCAATGTTCTATTATAGTTCAGTTTTGTTCAGTTGAGTGTGTCACCATGGGGTGCACCAATTTTTTTCATGAAGAAGGCTGATGGAAATTTACGGTTGTATATCAATTATCATCACTTGAACAAAGTGACAGTGAAGAATATCTATCCTCTTCCATGAATTGATGATTTATTCAATCAAATAAAGTGTGAAAGTTGGTTGTAGAATATCAACTTGTGGTTAGGATATCATCAGATGTGTGTGAAGGATGAGGATATCCCAAAGACTGCTTTCTGTTGTCATCATGAGAATTATGAGTTCATTGTGATGTTGTTAGGTGTAATGAATAATATAGTTGTGTTCATGGGGTTGATGAACGTTATGTTCCATGAGTTCCCAGATAAGTTTATGGTGGTGTTCATTGAATACATCCTTTTGTACTCTATGTCTCAGGAGGAGCATGTAGAGAATCTGTATGTCGTTCTTGCAGTTATTTATCGATAGAAGATGTTTAGGAAGTTGTCTAAGTATGATTTTTGGTCTTGAAAAGTACATTTCTTGGGTCATGTTGTATCCCTATAGGGAGTAGCTATGGATCCGTCAAATATAGAAGTAGTTGTGTCTTGGGAATCCCCCTAGACATTGGAAGAGGTGTGATGTTTACTTGGTCTTTCAGGATATTATAGGAGGTTCATAGCCAATTTCTCTCAGGTTGTGGCTCCTCTAACAACATTGACTAGAAAAGATCATGAATTCATATGTACTGATTAGTTTCAGGTAGCTTTTTATTATCTTAAGGAGAAGTTGGTTAGTGCTCCAATTTTTTATCTTCTAGTAGAAGGTGTTCAGTTTGACATTTTCTATGATACATCATGTTTGGGGTTAGGATGTGTTATTATGCAGAATATATTAGTCATTTCTTATGGTTATTAGAATTTATTTCCACATGAGCGTAACTATTCCACCCATGATCTATAGTTGTCAGCATTGGTGTTTTCCTTGAAGTTGTGGAGACATTACCTCATCAAAGAGAACTTTGTGGTCTTCAGAGATCATAAAAGGATGAGGTATGTTTTCTCCTAGCATAACTTGAACTTGTGACAGTGTCTATGGAAATATTTATTATAGGATTACAACTTTAAAATATCATATATTCCTAGTAAGGGGAATGTTGTAGCTAATGCACTGATCAGAAAGTCATGTAGTGATTCAGCGCATCAATCTGGTGATTCTTGGAGAGTGATGGAAGATTTATCAACATTAAATCTAGATATGGGTGAATTTGGGGGTATAGGTTGTCTTTTCCAGATGACGGTGCAGTCATATTTGGTGCAGTAGGTAGAATATTCCTAGTTGGGGGATCTTGGGGTGGATGTCTAGAGAGACCGAGTTATTTATGGAGAGGCCACTAATGGTTGGTCTGAGGATGAACAACACTGGGTGTTGTTTTGGGAGAGGAATTTTTGTTCCTTTGGCAATGCGTGAGATGGTTCTTGGAGAGTTCCATAGTTATCCCTTAGTGGTACATCCTGGAATAACAAAGATGTACTGAGTCATGATGAGTTAATTTTGACATCCTGGGTTGAAGTGTGCAGTTGTAGATTTTGTGTCTCGATGTTTATTTTTTAAGAAGGTAAAGGTCGAACACCATGTTCCTGGTGGTTTGCTTTAGCCTTTAGATGTTCCTCAGTGGAAGTGGGAGGACATGTCGATGGAATTTTTTACTGGTTGACCTTGATCTCAAGGAGTCTATGACGCTATATGGGTGGCAGTGGATTGTTTGATAAAATCACCCCACTTCATAGCAATTAAGGAGTCAATCTTAGTATAGGTTTTGTCGAGGCAGTATCTGGAGGAGGTGGTGAGACTCCATGGAGTTATGAGGATGATCATTTTCGATCGAGATCATCATTTTACCTCTAGGGTATGGAGATGTCTCCAGCATGATTTTGGTTCTCATATATTCCTTATCATTTCATTTCATCCATAAATGGATGGTCAGACAGAGCGGACTATCCAGACTCTTGAAGACATGGTGTGCTCTTGTATCCTATATTTTGGATGTTCATGGACAAGGCACCTTCCCTTGGTAGAGTTTCCTTACAAAAATAGTTTCCACTCCATAATCAGTATGGCTTCATTTTAAATCTTGTATGGATTACCTTTTCGTTCTCTATTTTTTTGGACTGGGGTCGGAGAATCAGTAATTCTCATGCCATAACTGGTACAGAATATTATAGAGATGGTTCGGGTGATTTTCTAGATGATAAAGGCAGTGTAAGATCATCATAAGTCCTATGTTGACCATAGGAGGAGACCTCTATAGTTTTATTTTGGGGATTATGTTTTTCTGAAGGTAACTCCCCATTGTGGGTAGTGAAGGTTTGTTCATGGGAGTTTTCTTTCTCCCTAGTTTGTTGGGCCTTTAGAGGTGTTTTCTCATGTTGGAGATGTCGCGTATCAAGTAGCACTTCCCCCATAGATGAGCCGGATAAACGATATTTTTTATGTGTGATAGCTTCGTTGTTATCTTCACTATGACTCTCAAATCATTAATTAGGGTGAGATCTATGTCAATGATGGTGAAACCATTGAGTAGTGGTCAGTAGAGATCCGGGACCACAAGGATAAGGTGTTGCACATATGTTCTATACCCTAAGTTCGTATCTTATGGAAGTACAGTGGCATAGAGGAGAGTACATGGGAATGTGAGTCATAGATTCATGATCATTACCTGATTTTATTAATATTTTAATGACTTATTATATACTCCCTTTACTTAATTTATATGAAATGTGCATAATTTGTGTGAAATATTAATGTTTTAATACTAAGTAAAATTTTTGAGCAATTTTAGAAGTAGTCCAATTGAGTCAGTTTACTATTTTATTTATAACTATCACCATACTAATTAAAATTGTGTGGTTCCTATTTTGTAGGATTCCTAATTCAATATAAAATATTTCATTAGAAGGGATCATGGGCCAATTATTCCATTTGAAGGCTCATATGGACCACACAAGAATGCCCACAGAATATGTGAGGAAACTAAACCATCCATGAAGATTGAATTTCTAGGCTCAATATAGAAGTTAAAATTCCTTGATTCTCCTCAAAGGTTTGGGGGATAATTTAATTAGTCTTGGATAAAAATTTCAAGGCCCAAATCCAAATACAAGGGGCCCAA